>OY744519.1:18530958-18550958 GCA_963556195.1 Sepiola atlantica | reverse complement strand
CATAGGTATATAAATATATGTATATTTATATATATATATATATATATATATATATATATATATATATATATATATATATATGTATAGTAAGCTATGAAAATATATTTATGGCAATTAAGCCACACAGAGGCTCCCGCGTTTCATCCCCGGGGGGAATCTTCAGGCTAAAATGAAGATTCCCCCAGGGATGAAACGCGGGAACCTCTGTGTAACTTAATTGCCATAAATATATGTTCATAGCTTACTACTTAGCTCTACTTACGTATCGAGCACTGTTGAAGTAAATACTGAAAATTGATACATAAAAAATTATATCTCCCTTTTAAATTTTATGTGAATACATGAAATACTAATATATATGTATATATATGTATATATATGTATGTATATATATATATGTATATATATATGTATATATATAAATATGTATATATGTGTATATATATATGTATATATATATATATATACGTATATATACGTATATATACCGTTATATGTATATATATACATAAATATATGTATATATATATATATTTATATATATATATATATGTATATATATATCTATATTTATATATATATATGTATATATATATATCTATTTATATATATATATATTCATATATATATATATGTATATATATTTATATATATATGTATATATATATATGGAAAAGAAAAAGAAAATATAAGAATTATTTATATATTCATTAATGTTTTCCCTGTATTTAAAGACTGTCTCTAGATGACTGATTTGAAAGAAGGCTTTAAATAAAGACGGAACTTTGATGAATATATAAATAATTCTGGCTTTCCATTTTTCGTGAGGTTAAAATATTTCTATAATTATATATATATATATATAAATATATATATATATATATATATATATATATATATATATATATATATATATATATATATATATATATATATATATATATATATATATGAAAATTCAAATATTTGACGTATGCATTAACATCTATAGTCATTATATACCTATTAAGGAATATTCTCTGATGAGAATTTGCTCTTCAGACCCCTTAAGCTTAAGCTTTAAATTTTAAACATTTCTTAAAATTAAAATCATGTCATAAATTGATCAAAATTAGAATAAGGATTGTAGTCATAAGCTTCGAATTTGAGACATTTCCTGGAATCAAAATCATGCATTGAATTTGGCTGTAATTTAGAATAAGCATTCTAGACATAAGGCTAATGACATTATATCTTAGCTTTAATTTTCGTAAAGAGACATGAATTAAACTTAGTATAGCCTTCATTATGACCCCCTGCGCCTAGCAGCTGTGTTCCCAAATTCATAATGGTCGGTTAATTAGTTTAGGAGTGAATCCTGTACATACAAATATATAAACATACAAACATGCTAAACATTATATCGATAGAGATATCCAGAGTGTACTAACCCTAACCCTAACCCTAACCCTTACTCTTTAAAATGTACTCACACTTTTAACAACAATAAATATCGTGTTAGTTGTACCTGAAGCAAAAAAAGCATTGATGACGAGTCAAACATTGGATACTTTTTGAAGAACAAGAAAACTTAAAATATAGGTTGATTTTCTTTGACTCATTGGAAGCGGACATATGTTAGGGCGCAGCTTGAATATTACGCCACAAACTTTTTATAAGCATATCATTCGTGCGTAAAATGATTTGGTTTCACAAAAAAAACAAGGAAGCAAACTATAAATATGATGTAATATATTCAACCAAAAATATACTTTAAATAACAAGTATTTAAACCAGTTAAATAAAAGTATAGTATTTTTCGGATTAGGACCCGAGCTTACTTTGACCTCAATCCTGGCCCTAACCCTAACCTCAACCCAACCCCAAACCCTAACCCTAATCTTAACCCTGACCCTGACCCTCGCCCTCACCATGACTCTAACACAAATCCTAATCCTAACCCTAGCCTGACCATGACCATGACCCTGATCCTGACTCTAACCCTGACCCTGAGACTAACACTAGCGACGGAGTCAAAGGTGGCTCGGGTCCTAATCTGGAGAAGCACCAAAGGTATTTTTTAACCGTTTGGGGGGGTCACCTGTAAACAAATTCTCCCAAAGATGGCTGTATTCTTTCTTTTTTTTTTTTTTCGTTTATTCTTTCCCGTCCTCCGTGTTTTTTTGTATCCATTTTTATGCTATCTCTGATAATTAAAACATTAAAACTCGATTCTTAGATAAACATTCAATTAATCTGGCTGATATACGTTATTTACTGGCAAACTGAACTGCGACGCCATTGCACCATTGTGTGTAACATTTTTTTTCTTCTTTTCTTACCTCGTTAATACCTAATTGTATTAATTGACTAGGGCAAGTACTTGTCTACGATATGTACAAATACTTTATCTGCTTATAATGGACATGTTTCTGTAAACGAATTCTACAATTCAGAAAATCAGACTTTTATGTAAACGACCAAATAGCATATACTCTTCTACAACACTCGTAAACACTATTAAAATTTGACTTTGAAACAATTGTAAAAAAAACTCATCGTATGAATTGTTTGAACAAACTATTAGTATAAACATAAATGCATATATATGTAAGGTTAGTGGGCGAGAACCCCAGCAGAGTGCTCAGTTATTAAGAAAAATAAAACAATTAAGAGTAATATTTATGTATCACATAAGATCAGAACAAGATCGGTACCGTCGGTTTCAAATCCTAACAAAGGGGAACTATAATAGGCCTCTTTATCGGACTCTCTTCAGCCTCTGGTTAAATCGGTCTCCCTGAAAAAATGGCGGTTAGCACGTTATGTGACTTTCTGACGACATTTCGATTCTCTGTTTAATTTTTATTTTCATAATTTTACAAATTCAGTATTTCTACCAGCAAATTTATTCAATATTTTAGTAATGGGCTAGCAAACAAAAAGTTGTTTCTGATCTATGAAATTAATGTCGATGCTATGCTAATGTTATTCTGACCTCCGATCGCTTGTTCCACACCACTGAATTAAAATTTAAAAATTAAAAAAAAAGATTATTCCAAAATAAAAAAGAATTTTAAAAGTAAAATAAGATTTAAAATTAAAAAATAAAAATAAAAATACCGCCGAACGGTATATATATATATATATATATATATATATATATATATATATATATATATATATATATATATATATATATATATATATATATAGTACACGTATTGTATTAGTTTCTGTAGATGTAAATCTGTTGAAAATCAAGTGTTTATAAAAAGTGCTCAATAACAAGCAGAGTTGTTCTTAAGTATACATTTTTATTTATACAAACATTATTGGTTACATATGTGCATACATGTTTCGGTTGTACTCTTCACAGAGTATAAACCTTCTGTCTTCTTTGATCTGAAAGGGTTGACTCTCTGTGAAGAGTACAGCCGAAACATGTATGCACATATGTAACCAATAATGTTTGCATAAATAAAATGTATATATATATATATATATATATATAGGCAGCAAGTCATTATCCAAGCAAGCGTTGTTGAATGTCACGAAACTTTCTCGTTTGTAAATCTTCTTCGTGAGGTTCTCAAACCGTCGAGCTATCCTTCTGGTTTCAGATGACAATCCGTAGAGTATTTCCCCGATTGTTCTTAATTCGGCCATATGTTTTTCGAGCGCTTTCGACTTTCTTAGTCGTCTTTAGGATTAGGTTTGTTTTTAAATAAGAAGACTTGAGTTTATAGGAATCGTTAAGGGCGAATGAAAGAAAAGAGAGAGTGTGTGGTTGAGTTGATTTTATTCTATCGTTTGTGTATTTGGTTTTATTGTTTATTTATTTATTTTATTAAATCCTATTATTATCATTATTTTTTATTATTATTACTTTATTTATTTCATGCCCAGGCATTTTTTTAGGCCAGAGTGCTTATCTTCTCATGCGCTGGCGTTTCAAATCACACTTTCCCGACCTTGTGTCACATCTTACCGCTGTGGAAGGAAGATAAATAAAATGAAAAATAGATAAATTACAATATATTTTAATTCATCAAGTATTCAAGCAAGGTATATAAACAAATTTATTTTCCTTAATCCATGGATATTCAAAGATAAGCCTTTTTCATCAGAGAAGAAAGTTAGTAAAAAATATATTACTGGATAAATTTGAAAATATAAAAAGTTGTGAGCAAAAAAAACATCTTCCATGAAATCCCTGAGTGGATTACAATAAAACTATTATAGGCTTATTAGAAGAGTCTATTGTCTGTCGAAATAGGGGTGATACTACAACAAAAAGAAACTCTAGACTGTGGACTTGTTGTCACTATCCAGAGTGATCTTTATTTTTTTCCAGGGCGGGGTGAGAGGTTCCGTATTAAAAACCGACGTGATGTAAGTTTCCCTCGTGGGGAGACAAGTATATACGGAACAATATGACAGTAATCATTTTGAGTGAAGTATATATAATCTAATAATTCAATTCAATTCAAATGTAACTAATTTTAAAAAAATACGGATGTTAAAAAGATTCTGATTAATTTTTTGTTTTGCCATGACTCATAATCCTAAAAAGATGTTTTATTCATAAACTTGTTTTATAACTAATTTATCTCATATTACATTTTTTTTATTGTTATTTTAATGACTTCGTTTTATATAACATGTGTCCTTGTAAACAGAATTCCGATGACTCATCAATTCATCCATGCATGGAGTAGTGTTGCCTCATCTGGGCTGGTGCACCAACCACTATTCTCTTCCTCTTGAACAGGGTGCAAAAAACAGTGTCTAACCTAATAAGTCCCGCACTGTCTACCAAGCTCCAGCCCCTGTCCCATCGCCATCCATGTGCTTGTTTTACGAGTACTTCCACGAATGTTTTCTCCGGTCAACTTACTGCACTTGTACCCTCGCAACAAAAATATAACTTCGACCCACCCGACTAGTAGCAAAGTCTCATACTTCGACTGTAGAGGTCCCAGATGCCGGATGATTTTCTGCTATAATAGTTTCTTACCTCAGACCGCTACCTTTGGAATTTCCTTTCCTGCTCCCTGTTTCCCCGACTGTACCAACATTCAGACATTTGTGTCACTAACACTATGCCTTTTTTCAAGTGAATGAATAAAACTCAAATAAAAAAAATATACGTTTATAAATCAACATTAAGTCTATTTTAATATTAATACCATAAAAAGATGCCTGTGCATCGGCAAGTTCTGCATTCTGTGTTGATGCCACTATTCGAAGTGTAGATTTGCTTCCAGCCGAGGTTCGCCTTGTCATCATTCTGGCAACCTATGACATTTTCTAAACTTTAAACCCCTTCTCTATCAGGATTATGTGTGATCCTGTTTCGTCTTAGGAGGTGCACTCCCCCAGTCATGAACCCCGCTTTCGCGAGGGGCATCAGTGCCAGTCACCTAGGGAATCCCTACTAGGGAATGCTGACGGTTCCATTCTCGGCTATTTTTGTACCCTTCCAGAATTCCTCTTCGCGGGAGCTGGATTTATCCCTCGCATTGAACATTTACGTTTATATTTTTCATAGGCAAGTTACTACGGCTTCGGATCAGAGGAGACCTGAGAATAGCGATAACAAACGGATGCTTTCACAATGCCAAACCTCTAAATTTGGGGCCACAGCATTATGAAAGCGTTGTATGCACTGGTTCACCGACAAACATCCGATGGTGTCCAGCCAGCTGCCATCTTTTAGTTGTTTACATTTTAATGCATGTAACGGCTTTAGTGTTTCTGTCAAATTCCTGGCCTTATTTGCTGTCTGTTCTTTTTTCCGAATGGCATCTCAAAAAAAAAGAAAAAGAAAAATGCAAGTTTTCAGTGGCAGATTAAAGTGTTTAAACAAATACATATATAATGTCGGCGAAACTCGGTGCAAAAAAAAATGTGATGGACGTCTGGGACGCTGTTTAAAGGTCAAATGTCATTCAATTAACCTTTGAGTGTAAAGGCAGCAGGTGCTTGCTGGGGGTCAGTTGCTTTTCATGTACTTCGTCGCATCTCTATCAAATGCTCTGTACGTTTTAACTAGATAGCTGTTTAGCTTATTAAAAGAATTTCATACCAAGGGGATTTTTACAATTGTTCAAAAGCCGATTTAATTGTAGAATTTATATTTTAACAAGAAAATGCAGATTTATAATTACTTTTTTTCTTTATAAGACATAATTCCGTCCCCACGATTTTATTTTTACCTACGTCTCCCAGATTAACGTTTCTGCATTTTCTTAAACCGTAACCTCATTTTTTTTCATCTTGAAGGAAAAATAGAACAACCTAAATCCGCCCCTAATATTTCTTGGTCCCATTTAAGAACCCCATTCCCATTAGAAATTAACCTGCTTGTTTTCAGTCTTATCCGGAAAACAAGGTTAGGGTTGGAAAGGTTTTATTAATTTAACTCACCATATTTTGTTTTAAATCCTTTTTATTGAGATTTCGGAGCCTATCTCACCCCATTTGTCAATGTAATATAACATATAAAGTTATCTTGTCGAATTTTCAAATTCCAGACTCAAATAGCAATCTATTTAACATATCGATACTTGATTCTGACGAGCCCATTTTTCTTTCGTTTCTTCCTTTCACTACGTTATTAGCACGAATATATATATATATATATATATATTTTAATAGATTTTTTGTGGTACAAAATCTTATTATACATTTAAATAAAATAAGTGGAGCCATCTTGAATAAAGGGCAATATCACAAGTAAAAAATGAGAAGAGGGTAAAAAAAATTTTTGTTCAAGTATAATTATCGAATAAAACAATTAAGAAGTTTCGTTACGAATAAAAGTGAAAAAAAAACCCAACCCAAGGTACCTTGGGTTGGGTTACAAATTTCCACATTCCTGCATCGCAAATACCCGTATTTCAGAGTTGTTATTGTTCTAATTTCTGGGGTCTCTAATTTCCCCATTTCTGCGTCATCATTTTCCTTATTTCAGCGTCGACGATTTCCCCATTTCCGCGTCTTCGTTTTCCCCATTGCTGCTAAACCTTGGTCACAGTATATTGATCGCTCTTTGACTAAAGTATAGTTTAGCGTAATAAACTCATAGCACTGTTAAAATGTAATACTGTTTAAAATATTTCTTATGGGGGGGGGACTTTTTGAACCATAGTGAATCATATTCCATCAAAAAATTTCATGGAAACAAAGTTTTTTTCTACAAAAAATATAAAAATAAATTTTAGAAAAATGTTTTCGAAAAAAAAATTTTTTCGTGACAATTGTTTATTTCCTAAATTTTTTTTTCTAAGATTAACACTTATATGAACAAGTAAAAAATACATTTAATAACATATTACAGTTTTTAAATTTGATATTCTCCCCAGATAGTTACTATCAATGCCGCAAATATGTCCGTACCACGTATAATCCATCGCCAGGCGTGCTCGTATAGACAGGTGTAGAACAAGGCTTTGCTCGTTCCGCACCGTCATTTTAACATTCATTTACAGTGCATACAAAATTCTTCCACTGTCTGCGTTTGAGTGTCGACATCGTCTGAGTCAACAAAATTCATTGAGTGGTTCACTACAGAATGTGTGTATATTCCACCACCAATGTTCGCCAAGTTACTCTTTGACGCCCAACCATCCGAAACGATGTGTGTACAGGGAAGAATGTACTGTAATATAGCTGTCTCCAATGTTGTAGCCCTTCTTTTCCTGGTTCTTGCTCCACTCCCCCGAATACTTAATGACCCGGAAGCCGCTTTGTTTCATCGATTTCTATGACTAAGGGCTTCCTATTTTCGGCAGTACCACCGACTTGTGAAACATCGCAACAAACGTTGCTTCGATCGACAAATGTCATGTTATTGCTAGCCAACTGTGCCTCGAGTTTAATACTCGTTTGTGGCAAATCACATGTACATACATAAACGGTGCGTACGAGCTAGGTTATAGTCAGATGAGTACCAGAAGGAGCTAGCACTGACAGACTTTGTTGCCTTGCAGCCCATATAGACCCAACCAGAACACCGTCTACACCTTGATGCGTGTAAAAACAAAAGGATGCATCTGGAAATACAACACAAATGTTACAGTTACGAACCAGACGTCTCCTTGCCAGCCATTGAATAGTTGACATTTTGTCATTCACATTATCTCGTAGGCTCCAACGACACTTTCCATTTCTTCCCCCTAACTGTGATCTCATCCATAAAAAATTATGAATTTGAAATTTCCGTAATTGAAACAAAACACATCATTAAAAAAAATTATGAATTAGAAATTTTCGCAATTGAAACAAAACACGTCATTAAAAAAATTATGAATTAGAAATTTTCGCAATTGAAACAAAACTATTATAATGTTTTGTCCAAAATGTTTTTTGTCGAAAAAATAAATTAAAAAATTTAGGAAATAAACAATTGTCATAAAAAAAATTGTTCGAAATTTTTTACGTCGAAAAGATATTTTATCTAAAAATGTTTTATGCAATATGATTCACTATGGTTCAAAATATCCTCTCCTTAAAATATTAAATTTTGACAAGTTTATTACGCCAAACAATATTTTAGCACCTTTTAAGCATTTGAATAATTAGAATAGGAATCCTCTGTCTCTCTACCGATGATTATTTGTAAGAAAATGAAACACATTCTTTTTTTCATATTTATTTTGGTACATAAAACCAGAATTGATTCGTACACAGGTCGCGCTGACAGTGACAAATTTTTTTAGCTGACGTAACCAATTTTTACACAATTACTTCAAAACAAACACGTAACTAAACATTTTAAGAGAATGCTGTAGTTTTATTAAAGCATTGAGTGTATTTTTTAGTGTGTTACTTGTAATATATATATATATATATATATATATATATATATATATATATATATATATATATATATATATATATAAACTCATATATATAAAAAAAAACGAACGTAAATAAAAGAAAAATGTGATCACATTATAAACCGTGATTGCGGTAATCTGACGATCGCTATATATATATATATATATATATATATATATATATATATATATATATATAGTCTCGGAAGTTTCTCAACCATTAAAACTATATTAAAAAAAAACAAAAAAACTTATAGTCCCAAGTCTTTCAGTAGAAATTCAATCATGTAAGTCAATTTATTTTTACAGTTATTATATTAGTTTGTTTCTAACACTATTTTAAGGGATCATCAGTTGTTTACCATGAAAAACTGTTTCGGGAATTTAAATATATATATATATATATATAATATCTACTTTTATTAAAGGCAACGACAATTTATTATGAGAAAATATGGTAATAACAGTTGAGTGATCAACTTGTTGTCCATTATGGCTTAGAATACATATTTGCATACGTGCGGTTACGAAATGGAACGGAAAAACGGCTGATATTGTTCATGTCTGAAAATAAATAATAAGAAAATAAATAGAACATTTAAATATAATAATATATAATATAAACGTACAAAAAAATTTAAACAATTATATTATCAATTCACAAAAAGTAGTAGGGACTTACAATTATAATATTAATTTACAAAATGTCGTTGCTGTTTTAAATAAAAGTCTTGTTATTTTTTCACTTGTTGATTTTTACCCTGCATAATATATATATATATATATATATATATATATATATATATATATAAATGAATATTAATTATTTATTACCTACATACATCGATGTTTCATGCTAACGCAATCTTCAGTGCAGGAAGTTAATTTCCGACGGTCGGCGGGCGCGAACTCCGATCACAAATCGCCACTGATTCGCAGTCAAGAGCATTTTCCCGTTGGCCACAACAAATTAGCTTAGAATTAAGGAGGAATTTTACTTTGTAAATACCAAGTCGGCGGGCATTTTACAACGAGCAGCGAAAGTGATCTACAACAACAAACTGTGTTGGATCTCGCAATGAAGCTTGTTATTAAATATAGTACTTGAATAAGTGACGTGTTTTAATAGGTCATTACCAAAGGTTTCACGCTCTTAGCGATCGTCAGATTACCGCAATCACGGTTTATAATGTGATCACATTTTTCTTTTATTTACTTTCGTTTTTTGTTTTGCGTAACTTGTTTGCTGCTGATCACCAGCGATTGTCCAAATACCAAAAGCCAAAACTTTAACTTATGTGTAAAATCGTATATTTTTGCTTTTATCTTTTTTTTTTATTATTGTTAGACGCCAATATTGTTCAATAGAGTCAAATAAAATATAGGTTAAAGTTTAATAGAGATTCATATTAGACTGGGCTTGTAGAGATTCTTATTAGACTGGGCTATTGTTCTGGAGGGATGGATAAATGGTATCAGTTATTCAGACAATCCGTAATTATAAAAGTATGGTTTTCATAAAGACGTGCTTGTAGGGATTCTTATCATTACAGGTTACAGAGCCTTGACGGATCATCCGATTTCACTTTAATAAGAATTAATAAACACACCTAACCGATTAATTATACACGTACGATATCGTTAAACAACTATGGAAGCTAACAACTTAAATAAACATTAAATGTGACTAAATAAAGTTAATATATGTTTTAAACTATAACTAGTGTTAAATCTAAGCAAAATGAAATATAACTTTAAATAAAAGGATACTACCACCAGCAGGTGCAGTTGAAACAAATTAATGGCGTGTCATACGCAGAGACATCTGTTATTATGTTCGGATTAAAAGAGGTGTCGGGTCATCTGTTGCCGAAACATTCGAGTTGCATCTGAGATAGTGTTTAGGGGAGTTGTGGATACATTGTAGATTACTTGGGTCACCCATAAAACTGTGATTTTCGTAAACTGCAGGATACGTTTACAGACAGAGGCGGCATTTTCATTAGAAGCAGATAAAATCTTTCTAATTTTTTTTTTACAATTGTTTCAAAGGCAAGTTTTAATAGAGTTGACGAGAGTTGTGAAAGAGTTTATGTCATTTGATCTATCCATAGGAGTCTGATTTCGTGAATTGTATTATTCGTTTACAGACACGACAGCCCCATTATAAACAGATAAAGTGTTCGCACATAGACAAGTACTTCTACTAGTCCATCAATACAATTAATCATTTACCAGTTGAGAAGGGCAGAAACGTTAAACACAATGAAGCAATGGCGTCGCAGTTGAGTTTGCCAGTAAATAACGTATATCAGGCAAATTAATTGGATGTTTACCCAAGAATCGAAATGGAGGTTAAATAGAAATAGACGGTAGGTCATTATCATAAATAAACATTTATCGTTAGTGATTAAAACAACGTTCTCAGAAATCAAATAAAGTGTTATTGTAATAAATATTATCTTATTAGGGGCATCCGTAACTATAAAAGTCTACTTTTCATAAATAAATTCTAGTGTGGGTAATACAGGCGACACAACGTTTTCCAGGCAACTATAATCCCAGAGCCTTGTCGAATAACCGTTTTTTTTTTATTAGTAACCGTTTATCATGGTTAAAAGCCAGTCGAGGATAAGGGTTAATGAGATAAGTAGATTGTCAGTTGAATGATGAAGAATATTATGAAAGGATTAAAAATAAGGAATTGAATAGAAAAGATTTGCTGTGCCATCCGATTTCACCTTTAAAATAATTCATCAAAAAGGAGAGAGAGAGAGAAAGAGAGAGAGAGAGAAAGAGAGAGAGAGAAAGAGAGAGAGAGAGAAAGAGAGAGAGGGAGAAAGAAAGAGAGAGAAAGAGAGAGAGAGAGAGAAAGAGAGAGAGAGAGATGTGTGAGAGATAGAAAAAGGTGAGTAAAGAAGTGACAGCGATGGTGACCGACTGTTACGATAACGCCAAATGACTTATGTAAAAACTACTAGTAAGTAACAAATAACTTAATAAATTTTTTTTTTCAAAATTGTTGGCCAAAATTTCTACCAAATAAAGTCCTAATGGCCATTCGCAGCAACTAGATTAAAACCCGACAGTTGGGCAGCTTTTAAGTTGATAAAATATCCAGAAAGTTTGGGTTTTTGGGGGGTGGGTGGGAGGGGGTTCAAAGTAATATCAAACGAGAAACTCTTTATTTCCTATTTCAAGCCAGTTGACCTCGCGTCATTTTAAGCTTTTACCGGGGGAGACACTACCAGAACCTGATGACCTACGCTGGAAACCCGCTTATTATTTAGCAACAAATATAGAAAAAGCCCTCAGGAAACGTGTAGTCCTACGCACGCATACCTTCATGCTTTGGGTCATAATTGCTATGAGAAGTTCGTCTCGTCTCCATGGTGATAGTCGTCAGCAGTCATTGGTCCCCTTTCGTGGGTCTATTGTGCCTCCTGTCGCAACGAAAAAGACACGAAGAAAAATGTGACCCTCTGGCCTTTTTCGCTTGAAAAGATTAATGGGGACACGGGGAACGGGACAATTGTTCAATTCAGGTGCGAAAGATTTTCTCTCTCTCTTTTCTCTCTCTCTCTCTCTCTCTCTCTCTCTTTCTCTCTCTCTCTCTTTCTCTCTTTCTCTTTCTCTCTTTCTCTCTCTCTTTCTCTTTCTCTGACTTTTCTAATTCTCCTCCACTCTCTCTCCTCCCTTCTCTCTCTCTCATTCTCATTCTCTCTCTTTCTCTTTATGAATACGACTAGATAAAATCGTACTATTCTTCCCATATTTCTATCTCTCTGTCATCAATCTTTTACTCATTCTTTCTCTCTCTCTCTTTCCTTTTCTCTCTCTTTCTTTCTTTCTTTCTTTCTCTATCTCTCTCTCTTTCTCTCTCTCTCTTTCTCTCTTTACCTTTCTCTCTCTTTCCTGTTTTAGTTCCACACTTTTTCTTAGCAGATATCTCTCTGTCACTATTTTGCTCACCTTATCAGTCATACTGTCCCTTTTCTATCTCTTCCTCCCTTCTCCCTCTCTATCTCTCTCTCCCTCTCTCTCTCTCTCTCTCTCTCTCTCTCTTTCCGATGTGGGAACATAGTTAAAAAAAGCCTTACTTATATAAGACGAATGTTGAATTCACTACCATAAACCGTATTTTCGGATGTTATCTTATGCAATGATCTTACGTATAATAATTAAAAGTATCCACCGTAATTTTTATATTTAATTAACCACGTATTATTTGAACAGTTTTTTGTCCTGGTTAGGGCTTTCTTATAACTATCAGTAAATCTAGCTCCGTGCGTTAGATTCACGATGGCGTCTTGTTTGAAATTCTGTCAGTGTTTCTGCTTTCTGTCTTTTCTATGAACTTTATGCACGATATGTTATCTTTATAAATGCCTTATATTTTGGTGCCTGAAGAGCAGCGTGTAATTTCGTTTAATTGTAGCATACTGCACGTTGTGAAACAATTGTAAAACCATCGTCAATTCTGCCATTGGAAAAATAAATGATACGAGAAAAGACTTAAATTTGGTCATTGGAATTTAGATAATCATATATATATATATATATATATATATATATATATATATATATATATATATATATATATATATATATATATATATATATATGAAGAAAGTATCCTCTCTTTATGCAATGCAGACCATACCCTGATGATTCTTAATAGCAACATAAAAAGTAGGAGCACTGTGTTCCCTTAGATGTCATATTAGTCTAAATCAAATAAGTAGTAGAGGTGATTTTCTCTTTTAAACTAAACACGCATAAATAATTTATTTCAGATATACTTAATTTTCTCCCTTCCCTTTTCGATGAGAGACAATGTTACACATCTAGGACTAGTGCATTTGCTGTCTTTTTCGGATTGTTGTGATGGTACGTCCTACCCACCTTGATTAAACACCTGAATGAATGGGATGAGAAAGGAATTCAACGTATGTAGTATGCTGTGCCTTGCCAAGCGGATATTAGGCCACGACCTCCGCACGCCGCCAGTATGTGTGGACGTCGATGTACACTAGTGCTAACAGGGCGACCAGAAATTAATAATACCTTCACGAAAACAAAAACAATTGTATAAATACAAAGGCGGTGACTCATGTCACAAAAAGGTCATTTTTATCTTACAGATACGTCCTCGCACGTTCATGTGAGGATTTGTTGGTCAATTGTTCCGTCACGCTTTTGTTTAAAATGGATTCTTTATCATCGTTTAACGTCCAATTATCTCTACTAGCAATAATATGCAAGCAAGAAACGCATTAAAACGGAGAAGGTAATCCCTGAAAGGATGGTATCGTGAACACTGAAGGAAAAGAGGTAAAGCCTGGGAAGATTGTATCATGACGAAGGAACATATACTACACTACTTCCAAAAGAAGAAGGTAATGCCTGGGAGGATGGTATTATGACAACAGAACAGGTACTACACTACTACCCCCTTTCGCGAAGAATGACATAATGCCTGGGATGAGTGTCTCATGACAATGGGGGAAGTAATGCTTAGGAGGATGGTCTCGTGAAAACCGAACATACACTACACTACTTCCCTCCTAAAAAAAGAGAAGGTGATGATTGGAAGGATCGTATCATGACGAATGAACATATACTACACTACCATCCATAGGAGGTAGTAATGCCTGGGAGGATGGTCTCATAACAGAACAAATTCTACACCATAAGACCCTTCTCTAAAGTAGGAAGCAATGTCTGGGAGAATGGTCTTATGACAACAGAACAGATTCTAATCTTACCCCCTCAAAGGAGGAGGTAATACCTGGGAGGATAATCTCATGGCAACAGAACAAATACTTCACTATGACTGTCACCAATAAGGAGTCGGAAACCAAGGAGGGGTTCCTCCCCCAGGAGTGATCAAAAACCCTGATGGTGATGGTGGACACACACACAGACACACACACACACACATATATATATATATATATATATATAAATGAAGGAGAATGGAAAGGAATTAGAGAAAGCAAAAGCCAAATCAAAATTCAATTCAAAAGTTCAAAGCAAGGTATATTCCGCAAAAAGGCAATTTATTCAAGTTAAATTTTCCTTAAGCCAGGCTTTTCAAAGATCAAAATCTTATCATCAGAGGAAGTCGCTGGGATAGATAAGTTGGCAATGGCCAAGATTTAAAATTTGAAAAATATATATATATATATATATATATATATATAATCCAGGTAAAACATCCACAGGGTAGTAATCCAAAGAATTTAAACCTGGTTTATAAAAAGTGCTCAATATCAAATAGAGCTTTTATATATGATTATTTTTATTTACACAGACATGTACAAATTCTTTCCAAATATGATCCATGGTTAAGATCGGATTCTAACTCCGCCTGATGAGATCTGTTTATAATAACTGTTGATCGATAACATCGACATGCCAGTGTCGCAGATTTTGTACATGTCTGTATAAATAAAAATAATCATATATATAATAGAAATTGGTAGTTTGCTGGAAGCATTGCTGGGAGTAATAATAAAAGTTTTAAAAAGGTTGAAGGCAATACCAAGTTCCGGATCGCTGGAAGCTGTGAAGAATAAAAACAAAACAAAACCGAAATAAGTCGGATATAGATCGAAAAGGTTTGTTTATTTTTCTAGACAAACTTACAAGACAGCAAGAGTGTTAGTTTGTAGTAGTCCGGATGATCAGGGATCAATTTGATATATATACGAGAGATTTTTTCCCTCTCCTTGTCAAAAATAAATAAAAGAAAAATCCCGGATTCCGAGAAAATGCCAGGAGCGCTAGGAGGTGAAACCGGAAGTGAATAGGATAAAGTATTCAGAGGAAAATGAAATAGATCGTAATAAGTTCTGATAATATAATAATTAGATATCATATCCTATATTATTATTCTTTTATATATATATATATATATATATATATATATATATATATATATATATATATATGTACTTGTATGTTGCTTTTATTTATCTAAAAAAAAAATTTATATTTACTATTATTATTTTTTTTTAATCGTATATAAAACGTTGATTTTACTTATAATATATATGTTTGTCAACAGGCCGGTTCCGGCATTAGATATTATATATGCTGTAGATAGTTATTTACTTGTTACCGGTGCAGTATATTATAATTTAGTTATGTCTGGTTAAGTTTAATCCTTATTTATTGGTTTTAATTTACCTCTTAGGTGTCTTTTGTTTTTGGTAAGGAGATTGATCGGTTTAATGGTTAAAGGGAGACAAATCTGTTATCTTTGATATTAATTTATAAAGGAAATTCTGTTAATTGGCTTTGTTTGTTGAATTTATTTAACTAATCTCAGATTTCTTATTCAATTGTTTGTATGTTTTATTTGTTTATTTATTTATTTGTATAATGTTTGTTTATTTATTTATTAAGATGAGGTGGTGCGTGGTGTTGGGTTTGAGATCAAATAGTGGATGTCAGGTACTAATGTAATGGTCAATTCTTTTGTGGTAGGGGTAAGTTGTAAGTTGTAGTATAATAGGTATGATTTGTGCAAATAGTGTTTATTATGGGGGTTATTATCTGGGGGATGGGTTCTGGGGGAGTAGGTTATATGATGAAGGTAGAATTTAATTCGTGTCTCTGGTTCAAAACTGGATTATGTTTGGAAATGAGAATAGCTTCCATCAGTCTTAGATCGCCTAGGTTCCTGGTCGAGACTAGAATGGAAACGTTTATGTCTTGTTGTGTGGTATTGCATGAGGAAGTATGTTTAAAGAAGAAGAATATATTTGTGTTCATGTGTTCTTTGACACGTTGGTGTAGTTGTCTTGTAGTATATCCAATATAGGAGTGGTTACAAATAGTGAATAATATATTGTATACACAGTTAGTGCGGTGGCATAGTCCAGTGGTAGGAATGAGACAATTGGCTAGGGAGCATGGTTCTTGGGTACGTGTAGTGCGTTTTTTGGAAAGGTGTTGTCGTAAGGTGGTGCCGGTGTGGGTGAGTTGAATGTCTAGTTTTTCTTTATGTATTGCACTGCGGATGGCATTAGTGATTCTGTAATTAAAGAAAAGTAGTTTTAGGAAGCATGTGTTGGAGAGTGTGTTGTGTCTGCGTGATCTGGTCTTACTGAGGTGTATTATTGTGGAAGTGGGGTAGCCGTTTGTAATTAAGGTTTGATGAAAATCTTTGGTGTGTTTAATTTTATTGGCAGTAGATGAGCATTTATTTTGTATGCGGGTAATTTCATTACGGGCATAGTCTAGTTTGGCTTTAAGGGGCAGGGCAGATTTAAAATGAACAAATAGGTATTTACAGGCATGTGTTCTATAGAAATTGGTCTGTATAGAACCGTCTTCTGTGATTTTGAGGTTAAAATCGAGGAGAGATAGTGAGCCGGAGTCGCTAGGGTGTTCTATAGTAAATTTTATATGGGGGTCGGTGTTGTTGAAAATGTCGAAAATGCTGATAGCTTCTTCACGAGATGAGGTGAGGACAAGAATGTCATCTATGTACCTAGTGAAGAAGATATGGGAGTGGCAGGTGTTGAGGGCTTGTTGTTCGAGTCTGTCCATGTAGGATATGGCTAAGAGGCCAGACAAGCTAGAATCCATGGGAACACAAGCAATCTGCTTAAATATGTGGTGTTGGAAGGTAAAAAATGTATTATTAATGATAATGTTTAGGAGTTGGTGTATGTCTTCGGGTTAACACCCGAAGAGTTCTAAGTTATCGGAGGAAGAGATGTGGTCGGAGATGAGGTCAATTGCTGGGTGTGTGGGTATGGATGTGTATAGGGAAACAACATCGAGGCTAAATGTGTATTTGTTAGAGCTTAACTGTTGTTGTTGGAGTAGCCGCCGTATTTGCTATTTAGGTGTTAATTTACTTCCCGTATCTAGACAATGTGTGGTGGAGCATTGGTACGCTCCTCGGCTAATGTGTCAAACATGACTATCGAATCGAGGTTCGAACTGTATGACCAGCAGGAATTGTCACTCATATTGATGATTGCAGGTTTGGCATGAAACACATGTGTATATAAGTTTATTTTGAAAATAATATTTATTTATAAATAATTATATATATATATAGTATAATTTTTTATTTATACAAACATTATTGGTTTCATATGTGCATACATGTTTCGGTTGTACACTTCACAGAGAGTCAACCTCTTCAGACCAAAGAAGACGGAAAAGTCTACTCTAAATAAAAATGTATACTTAAGAACAGCTCTATTTGTTATTGAGCACTTTTTATAAACACTGGAGTTTCAACGGATTTACATCTACAGAAACTAATACAATACGTGTATCATATATATATATATATCAATGTTATTATTTCATTTAAGCACATATAAGGAGATATAATATATTATGTATAGATTTTCAGTATTTGCTGCAACAGTGCTCAATACGTGAGTAAAGCTAGGTAGTAAAATATGAAAATATATTTATGGCAATTAAGCTACACATAGGCGTGCGTGAGGGCCTGACGATTCTCTACGGGGATGAAACACGGACGCCTCTGTGTAGCTTAATTGCCATAAATATATTTTCGTACCTCATTCTGTCAATTCGTTCCACTCTCTTGAGTGGAACGAATTGTCTCTGTAGCTGGTCTGTGACGTCATTCTCTGATGTCATAAAAAGGTGTTCGTTATTATATAACAGGTTATTCATCAGCTAAAATTGTGGCAGCACGATCTGTAAGTTACCCTTAGATGACACAGCGATTACGATTACGTGGAAAGCAAAACAAATCTATATTATTTACTCTGCTTACAACCGAAACACAAAAAAAACAAGTTACGGTCAGTTGACTCAGAATGAATGCAATAACCTTGTATATCAGTTCACGTTTTATTTATCTCCCCTAGAAGGAAGAGTTCGACACAAGATCGATTTTTAATATGGGGAAAATCCCGTTCACTAAAATTAGGTACTGGATGGGACGAAAATAGAAATTACCTCAGTCCAAGACATAACAGATATTCCACCTTGATGCTAGTCCGAAGATAATGGTAAATCAGCTGCTAACAAAAATCATGACAGACCAAGGAAAATTCTATTTCGAACGTAAGTGTGACAGACTAACGAAAATGAAATCGAAATCAAGAATGGTTACAGACCAACGGGCATCATATTTAAAACATCAGCATGACAGACCGACGAAAATGTCATTTAAAACAGCGTGACAGACCAACGAAAATGTCATTTCAAATTTACTTAACACTTTAAATATATCCTTCACTGAATAATAAAGATAAATGTGTATTTATTTATTTTATTTTATAAAATGCTATATCAAAACCGGAACACGAAAGTTGTGGAGTAAAAAACGTGACGTTTCCTAGCCTCAGGACGAAACCATTCCAAGTGGTGAGGAGGGGGAAGCAAATAGCAATTCAGACAACCCCCGCCGTCTAAAATGAATTCTTAAAAGAATCCTCTACTCTATAATAAAAAGTAAACAGTAAGTTTGGGGGTCATCAGAAATTACATTACTGACGTATGAATGTTATATGAATATTAGAACGCGCATATTTTTTCCCGAAAACGTATGTCTGTCTGTTTGTAGAAAGGCAGACTAGAGAGTGTACCGAAAATCTAAAAGTTAATACACATGTCGAAGTTTCCTCGAAACATAAGGAAAGTATTCATGATCATCTAGGTGACCTTTAAAAGAAGCTTTATCCAACATTGTGTGCATGACATATAAATTTACTCATGAGTGTTATTTTTAAAGATAATTTAACAAATATCTGAATTACTCAGTTGCGAAAAATAAGACTGACAACATCAAATGTGCGCTTTCGATTCTGCCCTTCGATTGCCTTTTTAATTAAATCAAAGAATACACATATGGATGGATCTGCTCTTGAGGAGAATCGATTCTGAAACTTCTTGGTCTTTCTCTCTCATCAAATCTTTCTTTGAGTTTATACATTAAATCAATTTGCTCTTTCTGCTTCTCGTAAAGTCGGTTGTCTCTATCGCTCCAAACACTTTCTCACACTTGAGGCTATTCTCTATCTCTATATAAATCTACTATCAAACCATGTATGGAGTACTGTTGTCATATTTACTGAATCTCTGTCCCATTTGAAGGTTCTTGATAAGTTACAGAAGCGTATTTGTAATTTGATTGGACACACCCTTTCTTTTTCTCTGCATCCTTTC
>OY744519.1:18440958-18525958 GCA_963556195.1 Sepiola atlantica | reverse complement strand
TGTTGATATTAATAAAACGCACGCCTCATTTAACATAGACAGTTTGATTTCGTCGAAAAATACTTAAGAAGTCAGCCATTTTATTATTTTGTTAAATTCTAAATTAAAAGCACATCTCCTACGCAAAACTACAACACATACACACAAGTCAGTTACAATATTCTAGTCTCAAAATTAATCAGTCTACAGTTCAATTTAGGTTGAAAATAGTATTTCCGGTCGTTTCCGGTAAATTTTTTTCTGGGGGTTGCGATTCTATGTTTTCATTAATTTTTCAAGGCGACGCCGGAACATGGGCCCTGCTAGTACAGAACCTTTGGCTAGTGAATAGCTTTGAAATTTTAATAGACATTAATTCTATTTTTGACATTCAAAATAACAACACCTAACCTTCCCAAATTACGTATTTATGTGTCCATTTCAAAACAATATCAGCAGTTGATTATTGTTGGCTTTTTGTAAAAACATTTCTCTTCTAAATAAATGTTGCCTGTTTAAAAAATTTTTTAAACTATTAAAAAGCGGGTTCGGTTTAAACTGTCCCATAAAAAATCTTCTTTCAACTAGCAATTATCAGAGAAGTGTCGATAGTATTTAAATGCAACTGAACAATATAATGAATATGAAGTAGTCATAAACACTGACATTTATTTACTCTGGTGAAGGGCAGCTCTGCGAGGTGGTTTGGTCACACGTGGACCAATCAGACTCCAGGGCGTATTAATTTCTACTGGATTTTTGAAGAACTAATTAGGTTTGAGACAGCAGCCCAGTGAGATCCAATGCACCAAAAAAAGACGTCTCCTCTATCGTCTCAGCCAACTTGATAAAGGCCATCGTAAAGGAGGCCAGAACACTGGAAAATGACGTCATGCTCTAAAGTAACAAACGAGAAGTGTCGAACAGTCAGACTATGGCCATTTTGACCCCTCCCTTCATTTAAAAAAAATCATCAAAATTCAGGAAATCAACGAATTTTAATGAAATTTTCAGTATTTATTAATTAACAATCACGGATTAACTGATTTAGAAATTTTAGTGCAAATGTTTTATTTCGTGTAATTTGCGTAGGCTAGACAGCAAAGATGAAATTAATACTTAATAATAAAATTGTGTTGTCATAAATTTTTTTAATTTATAAAACATTAAAATTTTTCTTTGAAAAATAATTTGTCTGATTTAATATTCATTCTTTAAATAAGTTCATTTTTTCCGGATTATTTTTAATGTTTGAGTTGATTGTTATGACAACCTGGTCTCCATCGAATGAAAATATTAGTATCAGTTATGCTGCATGGAAATATCTCTTGGTTTATGAAAACAAGAAAATAAATCCCTATTCTTGGAGAGTTTTATTCTTTATATGAACATTTCATTATAATTTGTTTTAGCTGAATAATTTGATAAGAGTTGCTCTCATTTCTGAAAAAAGTAAATCAAACATGAAAGTAAATCAAACATGAAAGTAAATCAAACATAAAAGTAAATCAAACATGAAAGATGACGAATTCAGTAAAGTAACACAAAATCAATAATTCAAAATAATTAATTAATAGAACATTTATTGAAATGAATTTAAATGTGTGTGTTTTTTTGCAAAACGAACAGTTTATTTATAATATAGTCAAAATGTGTGATATATTAAAACAGTCATGTTTTTTAGGTGAGGGGAATTTTGGTTAAACTTATTGAAAAATTGTATTTTTTATCCCGAAATAAAATTCAAATTTATTTTTTAAGACTTGAATTCGAACTTTAATGCAATGATTTAATCGTTGGAGGCCATCTTGTAATATACTGTTATTTTCTTTCGCGTTTGATATCAATAAAAAATGAAAATAAGTTTGAAAAAAGGAATAAGTTAACAATATTTTATCCTTAGGAGTATAGATGTGTTCGTGACAGGGAAATACCATCACAGTAGCAGGAACAAGAAAACAATAATTTCCAAGTGAATGAATAATCCTTTAGAGGATAGTCGTGTTCGGGGCAGGGGAAAAAGTCACAATAGCAGAAACAAGTTAACAATGATTTCCAAGTCTACTCACTCTGATTACTTGCTCTGATTACATATGGACGCATGCGCGTTAAGCCACGGTCCTTCCGGTCCTCGTTGATAGTAGTTTGTACTCGCACTATCAATGACATCACCAGAAAAACTGCGTTTATTAAGTTTGTCTGTACACTCAAAAATAGCTACACATTTTTATTTAACAGAAGATACTTTGAATTATATCAAATACATGAAAACAGAAAATACATAGCGTATACTAAGTTTGTCTGCCTATTCAAAAATAACTAACCATTTTAATCATACAGAAGATACTTTGAATCATATCAAATACATAAAAACAGAAAATACATTGCGTTTATTAAGTTTGTCTGCCTACTCTAAAATAACTAACCATTTTAATCATACAGAAGATACTTTGAATTATATCAAATACATAAAAACAGAAAATACATTGTTTTTATTAAGTTTATCTCCATCTTCAAAAATAGCTAAACATTTTAATTGAACAGAAGATACTTTGAATTATATCAAATAGATAAAAACAGAAAATACGTTGCGTTTATAATCTTAGTCTTCCTACTCCCCAATAACTAAACATTTTAATCGAACAGAGGATACTTTGAATTATATCAAATACATGAAAACAGAAAATTCATTGCGTTTATTAAGTTTGTCTGCCTACTCTACAATAGCAAAACATTTTTACCTAACAGAAGATACTTGAAATTATATCATATACATAAAAACAGAAAATACATTGTGTTTATTAAGTTTGTCTGCCTACTCTCAAAGGATTAAACATTTTAATCGATCAGAAATGCATGTAATTATATAAAATACGTTAAAAAAAATACATTGCGTTTATTAAGTTTTTTTGCCTACTCTCAAATAGCTAAACATTTTAATCTAACAGAACATACTTCAAATTATATCAAATACAAAAACACTGAAAATACATTGTGGTTATTAAGTTTGTCTTCCTACTCTAAAATAGCTAAACATTTTCATCTAACAGAGGATACTTGGAATTTTATGAAATACATCCAAACAGAACATACATAGCGTATATTAAGTTTGTCTGCCTATTCAAATATAGCTAAACATTTTAATCTAACGGGGGATACTTGGAATTATATCAAATACATAAAAACAGAAAATACATTGCGTTTATTAAGTTTGTTTGCCAACTCTAAAATAGTTAAACATTTTACTAAAACAGAAGAGACTTTGAATTATATCAAATACATAAACACAGAAAATACATTGCGTTTATTAAGTTTGTCTGCCTTATCTAAAATACCTAAACATTTTAATCGAACAGAAATATTTTTAATTATATCAAATACATAAAAACAGAAAATACATTGCGTTTATTAAATTTTTCTACCTACTTTAAAATAGCTAAACATTTTAATCTAACAGCAGATACTTGGAATTATTTCAAATACATAAAAACAGAAAATACATTGTGTTTATTAAGTTTGTCTGCTTACTCTAAAATAACATAACATTTTAATCTAACAGAACATTCTTTGAATTATATCAAATACATAAACACTGAAAATACGTTGCGTTTAGTCAGTTTGTCTGCCTCTTCCAAAATAGCTAAACATTTTCATCAAACAGAAATACATTGAATCATATCAAATACATAAAACAGAAAATACATTGCGTTTATTAAGTGTGTCTGCCTACTCTACAATAGCAAAACATTTTTACCTAACAGAAGATACTTGAAATTATATCATATACATAAAAACAGAAAATACATTGTTTTATTAAGTTTGTCTGCCTCTTCCAAAATAGCTAAACATTTTAATTGAACAGAAGATACTTTGAATTATATACAAATACATAAAAACAGAAAATACATTGCGTTTAGTCAGTTTTCCTGCCTACTCTAAAATAGATAAACATTTTAATCTAACAAAATATAGTTTGAATTATATCATATACATAAAACAAGAAAATACATTGCGTTTATTAAGTTTGTTTGCTCACTCTAAAATAACTCAACATTTTAATCTAACAGAAGATACTTTAAATTATATCAAATACATGTAAACAAAAAATACATTGCTTTAATTAAGATTGTCGGCCTACTGCAAAATAACTAAACATTTTAATCTAACAGAAATACATTGAATTATATCAAATACATAAAACCAAAACATACATTGCGTTTATTCAGTTTGTCTGCCTAATCTAAAATATCTAAACATTTTCATCTAACAGTATATAGTTGTAATTATATCAAATACAAAAAAAAGAAAATACATTGCGTTTATTAAGTTTGTCTGCCTACTTCCAAATAAGTAAACATTTTAATCTGACAGAAGATACTTTGAATTATATCAAATACATAAAAACAGAAAATACATTGCGTATATAAAATTGTCTACCTACTCAAATAATTAAACATTTTTATGAAACAAAAATACATTGAATTTTATCAAAGACATAAAAACAAAAAATACATTGCGTTTATTAAGTTTGTTTGCTTACTCTAAAATAAGTTAACATTTTAATCTAATAGAAGATATATTGAATTATATCAAATACATGACAACAGAAAATACATTGCATTTATTAAGTTTGTCTGCCTACTATAAAATAACTTAAAATTTTAATCGAATAAAAGATACATTGAATTATATCAAATACATAAAAACAGAAAATGCATTGCGTTTATTAAGTTTGTCTACCTACTCTAAAATAGCTAAACATTTTAATAAAACAGACGATACTTTCAATTATATCAAATACATGAAAACAGAAAATACATTGCGTTTATTCAGTTAGTCTGTATACCCTAAAATAGCTAAACATTTTTATCTAACAGAGGATACTTTGAATTATATCAAATACATAAACACAGAAAATACATTGCGCTTTTTAAGTTTGTCTGTATACTCTAAAATAACTTAACAGTTAACTAAAACAGGAGAAACTTTGAATTATATGAAAACCAGAAAATACATTTCTGTTTAGTCAGTATGTCTGCCTAATGCAAAATAGCTAAACATTTTAATCCAACAGAAGATACTTTGAATTATATCAAATACATGAAAACAGAAAATACATTGCATGTATTAAGTTTGTCTGTATACTCTAAAATAGCTAAACATTTTAATCTTACCGAAGATACTTTGAATTACATCAAATACATAAAAACAGAAAAACTGCGTTTATTAAGTTTGTCTGTATACTCTAAAATAGCTAAACATTTTAATCTAACAGAAGATACTTTGAATTATATCAAATACATAAAAACAGAAAATACATTGCGTTTATTAAATTTGTCTGCCTCTTCCAAAATAGCTAAACATTTTTATCGAACAAAGGTATTTTAAATTATATCAAATACATAAAAACAGAAAATACATTGCGTTCATTAAGTTTGTCTGCCTACTCTAAAATAGCTAAACATTTTAATCTTACCGAGGATACTTTGAATTATATCAAATACATGACAACAGAAAATACATTGCTTTTATTAAGTTTGTCTGTATACTCTAAAATAGCTAAACATTTTAATTTAATAGAAGATACTTTGAATTATATGAAATACATAAAAACAGAAAATACATTGCGTTCATTGGATTTGTCTGCCTCTTTAAAAATAGCTAAACATTTTAATCGATTAGAAGATAATTTGAATTATATCAAATACATTAAAACAGAAAATACATTGCATTTACTAAGTTTTTCTGCCTCTTCCAAAATAGCTAAACATTTTAATCGAACAGGTGATACTTTGAATCATATCAAATATATGAAAACAGAAAATACATTGCGTTTTTTAAGTTTGTCTGCCTCTTCCAAAATAGCTAAATATTTTAATCAAACAGAATATACTTGGAATAATATCAAATACATAAAAACAGAAAATAGATTGCGTTCATTAAGTTTGTCTTCCTACTCCAAAATAACTAAACATTTTAATCAAACAGCAGGTACTTTGAATAACATCAAATACATAAAAACAGAAAATACATATTATTTAGTTAGTTTTTCTGCCTACACCAAAATAGCTAAACATTTTAATCTAACAGAAGATACGTGGAATTATGTCAAATACATAAAAACAGAAAATACATTGCGTTTATTAAGTTTTTCTGTCTCCTCCAAAATAGCTAAACATTTTAATCTAACAGAAGATACGTAGAAAATTTTACTAAATACATAAAAACAGGCAATACATTACGTTCATTAAGTTTGTCTGCATACTATAAAAAGCATGAAATTTTTATCAAACAGAAGATACGTGGAATAATATCGGCATGGAGAAGATCAACCTCTGTGTAACGATTGCAATCAAGGATTTACAGTAAAACACATATTAAAAAATTCAAAAACATTCACATATACGCAACAAATATTACAAAGTAACAGATAAAAAACATCATTAGGAAATATAGCATTTTACTAAATAATAACCTTTCTTAAAGAAATTGATTTGTACAAATATATTTAATAATAAAAATATCTTATATAAACAGAATAACATCTAATAAGAAACAAATACCAATTAGCTTGCATAGATATGTAAATTATCTTGTCACCAAGCAAACAATTTAAAAAAAAACTCGCTTCAAAAGAATGGCCCAAATAATTTCTTAAACAACTTGAAAGAAGCAAAAAGCAATACAAAATCTAAAAATCAAACAAAATCACTCACACAATACGAATAGTACAATTCTACTTTCTAAAAAACACTTCACAAAAAAGAAACATTGTTAAAATAATATGAGTCCACTAAAAAAAACCTGTTTGGCTCGGGATGACCTTATGATTGTTCAAAGGTCATTAACGAACAAACAAACAAACAAACAAACAAACAAACAAAACAATAACAGAAAATACATTGCCCGTAAAGAAACAGAAATCAAGTTAGATAATAAAACTCATGACATATAAATTAGAACAAATACATAGAAGACATTGCCAAGGTTGCTGCAAATAAGGTGGGCTCCTTCTACCGTGCTAGAAAACTTCTCACACCTGCCAGCATCTTATATCTCTGCATAGCCGGCATTCGCTTATGCCTGGAGTATTGTTGTAACATCTTGGATGTAAGTCTATTAGCTATTCATCTCTCCCCCTTTAGATAGGGTTAAAATAGAATCTCTTATATAATAAGTCTCACACTGTCTGCCTAGCTCCAGCATCTGTCCCATCGCCGCAATGTTGAATCCTAATGCTTTATATTTTACAAATATTTTAATACAGATAGTAAACAAACAAACAATTATCACATTCCCAAAACGATTGACCACACATAATTGCAACACAAGCTAGGAACACTTGTGAAATACCCGAGGTATTTACTCGCAATCAACACATGGGAGTTCTAAGTAGGGGTATGTCCGAGACCCTGCAGATATGCTTTATTCGGTAAACAATGAGCAGAAAACGAGGGAAAACTGGGATCAGATCATGTGTTCTCGCGTGATTTTAGAACTTGGCTCTTTTTCAAAACGGGCAAAACTGAATCCGAAAACCGCAAAAAAAAAGATAGCTTTGAAGGGGGTAACTTTGTTGTTACTAAAATAAACTATTATTAACTGATTCAGAGAAAAACAAATGTGTGTCTCCATAATGAAGGTTGTCGACAAATCTAAAACATTTCTAAAACTATTAAAATGAAAAAGTGACTGAGAGCTTTCTTGCTAAAGAATACAAAATCGAATTTGCAATGTAGTGGGAGAGATCTCTTCTCAAGAGCTCAGTTCTTACAGAAAAGACGTTACTAGTCTTTCTCTACTCTATCGTTATTTTAATGAAAGCTACTCAAATGAGCTCCAACCTCTGTTTCCTCCTTGTAAGATATTTACAGCAAGAACTCGTCGTCTTACCACAACGAAAAATAACTTTATTTTCTTCCACAGTGCACTAAATCAAAGGGAGGACATTCATCCGGACTCGACGAAGTCATAGTATTAATAATGATTGAGTAGAGAAAGACTAGCTACGGCTCTTCTGCTTTTTATATATGAAAACAAAATGACAACATATTAGGGGGCGAAACGAGAAGAGGAGGGCAGTAAAAAACAAAGAAAGTAATATGGTGTTATGAGCATAGTGAAAAAGTAACTAGTAGTAATCCTTATTTAATCCCGAACAACGTCGGGTTACCCTGCTAGCATAATAATTTCAACAATATCGAAGACAGCATGCACTTTGAAGTTCATTTTCTAAATTTATAAAGAGATGATAATCTGTTGGTGCCAGGTCTGGTGAAAATGGTGGGTGCTGTATAGTTGTAGCCTACCTGATGCCATAATGGTTAGAGTATGGAGCCGGGAGACTGAGGTTCAATCTTCAGTCGAGTCATGGTAAAGACTAAAAAATAGTACATGATGCCCCCTTGCTTTATAAAGCATTATAAAGTGGAGATCAAGGGTAAGTGGAGTAGTGGTGTAGTAGCCAATGAAAAGGGGACCTTCTAGTTGCCCTCGACTATGATCGACCACTTTACTTCTTTTTACTTGAAGTATTAGTACTTACCTTTACTATTGTCGGTAATCAACATTTCTAAAAGAAACGGAAGTTTCGTTTTATCTCGCAATATTTTTTTAATAAGTTTTTTTTATGGAAATCGACCCAGACAAGGCATGAAGCCACTTGATGTAAGGAGCTAACAACAAAGAAAGATGATTATCGCCAGAACAGGTAATGTCTATTGGCCTTAGTCATGAAAAGACCAATACTATGGGTAGGAGGAAAACAATCAGCAGGAAGAGAGTTCCATAAGCCTACAGTTTTTGGAAAGAAGCTACTGGAATAGGAAGCTGAATTACAATGAGGTATCAAAACAGCGAATTGATGAAAGCCACGAGACCAATGAGTCAAACGAGCTGGAACAAAGGAAGCAGGGAATAGATCACAAAATTCTGAAGAACACATGCCATAATAGTATTTATAGAAAAGACTGAGACTAACAACATCACGTATGTGGGAGAGGGGGTGTAGAGAAGAAGAAAGGGTAGGGCCAATAAAATTACAGGTACTCGAATGGGACAGAGATTCACTAGCCCAAATATGACAACAGTACATGGTCTGATTTGTAGAGATAGAGAATCG
Organism: Sepiola atlantica; assembly: GCA_963556195.1. Taxonomy (NCBI): domain Eukaryota; kingdom Metazoa; phylum Mollusca; class Cephalopoda; order Sepiida; family Sepiolidae; genus Sepiola; species Sepiola atlantica. Next base: position 18,516,858 of record OY744519.1, on the reverse strand, counting down.
TCTCAGGTGTGAGAAAGTGTTTGGAGCGATAGAGAGAACCCACTTTACGAAAAGCAGAAAGAGCAATGGATCTGATGTATGAACCCCAAGAAAGATTTGATGAGAAAGAAAGACCACTAAGAAGTTTCAGAGTCGATTTCTCCTCAAGAGTAGAGCACTCCATGAGAATTTCAGGGAGAAAAGGGACACACCTACGATTGAAAGACGCAAGTAGAGTAAATTCGCTATTTAAATGTGTATGTTTTGTGGAAATATATGTTTCTTTATGTTGTGCGTCTATCTGTTTGCAAGCATCAGCAGCAGCTAACTTAAAGTATTAAAATGTTTACTAAACAAGACGACGACTGTTATTTCTAAGTGATTTTAATTATAACATTAATAGATAAGTTGGAGAGTAATGATAAAGGTATGTCGTCATTTTGTATGCCACCGGTACACTAGTATTCATATTAAGCGAATGCGAATCTTCATATCTTGAAGATGCATCGCTTCCGCTATGTAATACGATATACAGACACGACACATATTATTATAATAGATCCATTGTTTTAGCTCTACGCTATTTATTTTATTTCTCTTCTTTTTGTTTTCAGTTGACGCGAATACACCCGGACTAACCGATGAATATTGTTTGGAAATATCATACAAAGTACCCGATATTGACCAGACGTCCTATTCGCTCGAATACTGGCAGAGAATACGTAAGTGAAAATAATTTTTTTGTTGTTTTTTTTTATCTTGGTAAGATGTGACACAAGGTCGGGAAAGTGGGATTTGAAAAGCCAGCGCCTGAGAAGGTGAGCACTTTGGCCTACAAAAAATGCCTGGGCAGCTCCGTCGGCATTCCTCAGGCAGTAAGCGATAAACTTACTCCACCCCAAAGAGGGGAGGCAAAGCCTGGGAGGGTGGACCTCCTAGAACTGCACAGAACAAACCAACAGACCGGCGGAATCAAGCCCCGAAGGCCAAAACGATACCGGTCTATGGGGTGTAGTATCCATCGGAACAGATACTACACTTTCATCTTTTTTGTTGGTTTTGGGGCCTTTTTTAGTTGGTGTTGTACGATTCTGACAAAGGGAGATAACTTATATCGATTCATTTTCGAAATGAAGACGGCAATACAGATTTCAACAAAACTTTTTGGGGGAATCTTTTACAATGATCAGCAGAGTCGCGAACGGGGTCCAAAAAAAATAACGAGAAAGGGTTTAAAAACATAAATTTGCAACAAGTAAAGTTGACTTATGTCTAGAATAGACATTTTTCTACTTACCTATGTAATTCGTTTGTATTTTTACGTAGTATAAATGGCTTTTTATTAGATGTTAAAAAAAAAATTCTTGTTATTTTTAACATCGAATTTAGCAAAGAAGAAAATGGCCGCCCGGCCTCTATATTATTACGTAAATCGGCCATCTTGATTTGTTCGATGATCGTGTGTCGAATACTTAAATTTCAAATAAATAGCAATTGAAACGGGTTAAAAATCTTTTTAATAGTTGGAAAAGACACAGGTAAATTTGAAAATAACTTTTATCGCCTACAGTTACTTTTATTTGTTGAATATTTGTTTTTTGAGCGTTTTTACTCTGCTGATCATTGTAAAAGATTCCTTTTTTTTTAATGTTAAGAAACAATGAAACGAAAACAATATGAACGAACAAAAATCTGAGAAAAATATTAATTGAATACATAAAACGATACCAGGAAATTATTGGCCCTTTTCTCGTCGCCTCCACATGAATTCGACCAAATGCAACCCTAACCCTCACAGTTTTTGTTTAATAACCCTCTTTTCGTGTGACATGTAAAATTGAAAAAGTCGTTTTCCTTTAATAAAATGTGTGTTTTTTGCATTAGAAAGAAAGTATAGTAAACCGGGGTGAAATGTGACACTTTGGGGCGTTTTCTTTCTTTCACATCTGATATGGATGGCCCACTTCACCCGGCTTATCCTAAGGAAGTAATAATTTTCAATGCTAATTATTTTTAAAACGTTTCAAAAAAGAGAGTGGGTGTCAAAAGTCGTAAATCTATGTGTCATACTTAATATTTCCGAATTAAAAACTTTTAATAAATTATTAAACAAACCTTCGATTGTTTTACAAGCCTAAAATCGAGATGAGTTATCTCCTTTTGTCAGTATTATACAACATGAACGATAAAAAGATCTGAAAGTTCTCAAAGTTATAACACCCACAGATGATTACACCAGGTTTCATGTCGCCAAATGCTGTTTCTGAAGAAATAAAGAAGGGGAAGAAGTTTCCGTATATTCCGTGTGACCACAAAATTTAATTTAAAATCTGAAAAGTTGTTTTCCTTTAATAAAAAATGTTTTGTTTATATTAGTAGTAATAATTTTTAATGTTAGTTATTTTCAAAAGAGAGTCGGGGCTAAAAGTCGTAAATCTATTTGTCATACTTACTTCACGGTGGTTAACGACGCCGACTGAGGACATGGGTGTGCCGGGTTCGAATCCAGTTCGCCCCACAGAAACACTTTCATCAAAACCCACACCTGACCTTGTGTCTAACCTCCTGGAGAGGAGGTCAATAAAATATTTAATATTTCCGAATTAAAAAAATTAATATATTATTTAACAAACCTTTGATCCTTTTATAAGCTAACATCTAGATAAGGTCCTATTCATGGACGGCGGTACCGGGGGGGGGCAGGAGGGGCTCAAGCCCCTCCCCCACTTTTTAACTTGGCCCTCCCACTTTACAGTCATCAATAATGAAGTTATATATGCATGTGTTTAACCGCCCCCCACACTTTTATAACTGTCCCGCCGGTCCTGCTATTTACTTTCCCCCTCGCGAGTGTAATGTTAAACACAGGGTCAGTTTTAAATGTGGGAAAAATCCAGCTCCCCAAAATGGGGTACTCTGGATTGGAACAAAAATAAAACTTGCTTTAATCTAGAAGGACTTCTCCTTCACTCACCGAGGACAGAATAAACTAAGAGCAACATCAAAACAGATACTACACTTTGTTCCTAGACAAAAGTTATCTTTCTTACTTTGTCAACATTATGCTACATGGACTATGAAAATCGATTCTTGGCCTTTTGGCTAAGATCAAAGTGTAGTATCTGTTCCGATGGATACTGCACCCCATAGACTGGTAGTGTCTTGGCCTTCGGGGCTTCATTTACGCCGGTCTATGAGTCTGTCCTGTGCAGTTCTAGGAGGTACACCCTCCCAGGCTTCGCTTCGCCTCCCCTCTTTGGGGAGGAATAAGTTTATTGCTTACTGCCTGAGACGCCCCTACCGGAAAATGCCGACGGGGCTGCCCAGGCAATTTTTAAACCCCACTTTCCCGACCCGACCGTGGGTCACATCTTACTTGTGGGAGTAAGATAAAAACTGGCCTTGTGCCTAACTCCTGGAGAGGAGTAAATCAATACATGGACTATGAAAAGGCGTTTTTTATCAACCCTCCTTTGACGAATTCATTAAAACTACTATGGGATTAAACCCTATAAACATGAGATTTTAGTGTATATATAAGCCTGGGGCTATGAAAGCCTCCCTCCCAACTTAACCCCTAAACCACTAATACAGCCTCTTTCTAACAGAAGATCCGTAGCTAGTCTTTCTCTACTCAATCATTATTCCCATAGAGATTGCTTGACTGAGCTCAAATCTCTGATTCTTCTTTGCACCACATTCGCAACAAAATCTCGTCTTCTACCACAACTGCAAAAAAGTTTCTTTTCTTCCTCCGTGTGTCTAAAATCAAACGGAATTTCCATGAACAAAGTTTCTTTCCAAGAATTTCCCATTCACCATGTTCAATCTTCTCATAATAAGAAAAGATCGTGTCATTCAAATCGTTACTATGACTTCAGAGAAAGACTTGTTGACCACTCAGAAAGATGGGCGACGAAGTGGAAAGACGTTTGACTTAACTGACAGAGTCATGGTAAAGCGGAAAGATGCTTGACACATGCGACAGGGTGCCGATAGATCAAGCAGGTTTGCAAAAAAACCTCAAGATCTGTGGGACCGGAAAGAGGATAACAGATCAACAAAATCGGATAACATGGAAATGAACTCGGTACGAAAAAAGACAAAGAAAATGGACAACGGACATTTATTTGCTGCGGAAATGATTTTGATACTTTTCAAGGACTATGAATACATCAAGGAAAATTATCTAAGAAGAGAGGTTTTCAACAACGCGGGCCGATGGACCACACAATATGTACCATATAGCCTCAGAACGTAAACCACAGTGGGGAACACTCTACAGTTGAGAAAAGTAAGCCAGAAACAGAATATAATAATATAAGTTCCAAAATAAAGTGGCAAAAACCAATGAAAAGTTTGAAGTAGTTAAGATAGTATCACAGTATTAAGGAAATACAGAAGATGAATTGGCAAAGTTAGCAAAGGCGATCTACGAGACAGAAAAGGAGAGTTTTGGGTTGGAGAAGAAAAACAAATTGAAAGATATTAAAATCCAGAAATAATCTAGAAGAGAAGGACCATTTTCCAATCTGAAGAGGGAGAAAAGGAATCTGCGGACAAGATGGTCACGTGCAGTAGTAGAAGAGAAAGATGGATTAAAACAGCTATTTGAAGATATTAAGAGAAGGTTACGAGATGAAATGGGGAAAGGAATGAGATTAGACCAGAAAAAGTGGGGAAGTTGTAGGAACAATATTGTGAAAAATCCATATAAATTTATGAAAGGATTTTTTACAGAGAATAAGAGTGGAAACCTGGAATTCTTAAAAGATGAACCGGAAATGCATCTAAAAGAATAAATCCAGCAATGAAAATAAAGGTAGAGAACTAGCGTACATAAAAGGGTTGAAAAGACCAACGCAGCCAGGAGTACCATTTGATCTGAATGATATAAAGAAGAAGGAATTAGATGATTTTGTGAAGAAGGGTGTGAGTTCTTTTGGAAATGATGGGGTTAGCTACAAAGTATACAAATATTGTCCGCGAATCTGTTTGGGGCTCTTTTTCTTGATAAGGTTGTGAGTTCTTTTGGAAATGATGGGCTTAGCTACAAAGTATACAAATATTGTCCGCGAATCTGTTTGGGGCTCTTTTTCTTGATAAGGTTGTGAGTTCTTTTGGAAATGATGGGCTTAGCTACAAAGTATACAAATATTGTCCGCGAATCTGTTTGGGGCTCTTTTTCTTGATAAGGTTGTGAGTTCTTTTGGAAATGATGGGCTTAGCTACAAAGTATACAAATATTGTCCGCGAATCTGTTTGGGGCTCTTTTTCTTGATAAGGTTGTGAGTTCTTTTGGAAATGATGGGCTTAGCTACAAAGTATACAAATATTGTCCGCGAATCTGTTTGGGGCTCTTTTTCTTGATAAGGTTGTGAGTTCTTTTGGAAATGATGGGCTTAGCTACAAAGTATACAAATATTGTCCGCGAATCTGTTTGGGGCTCTTTTTCTTGATAAGGTTGTGAGTTCTTTTGGAAATGATGGGGTTAGCTACAAAGTATACAAATATTGTCCGCGAATCTGTTTGGGGCTCTTTTTCTTGATAAGGTTGTGAGTTCTTTTGGAAATGATGGGCTTAGCTACAAAGTATACAAATATTGTCCGCGAATCTGTTTGGGGCTCTTTTTCTTGATAAGGTTGTGAGTTCTTTTGGAAATGATGGGCTTAGCTACAAAGTATACAAATATTGTCCGCGAATCTGTTTGGGGCTCTTTTTCTTGATAAGGTTGTGAGTTCTTTTGGAAATGATGGGCTTAGCTACAAAGTATACAAATATTGTCCGCGAATCTGTTTGGGGCTCTTTTTCTTGATAAGGTTGTGAGTTCTTTTGGAAATGATGGGGTTAGCTACAAAGTATACAAATATTGTCGGCGAATCTGTTTGGGGCTCTTTTTCTTGATAAGGTTGTGAGTTCTTTTGAAAATGATGGGCTTAGCTACAAAGTATACAAATATTGTCCGCGAATCTGTTTGGGGCTCTTTTTCTTGATAAGGTTGTGAGTTCTTTTGGAAATGATGGGCTTAGCTACAAAGTATACAAATATTGTCCGCGAATCTGTTTGGGGCTCTTTTTCTTGATAAGGTTGTGAGTTCTTTTGGAAATGATGGGCTAAGCTACAAAGTATACAAATATTGTCCGCGAATCTGTTTGGGGCTCTTTTTCTTGATAAGGTTGTGAGTTCTTTTGAAAATTATGGGCTTAGCTACAAAGTATACAAATATTGTCCGCGAATCTGTTTGGGGCTCTTTTTCTTGATAAGGTTGTGAGTTCTTTTGGAAATGATGGGCTTAGATACAAAGTATACAAATATTGTCCGCGAATCTGTTTGGGGCTCTATTTCTTGATAAGGTTGTGAGTTCTTTTGGAAATGATGGGCTTAGCTACAAAGTATACAAATATTGTCCGCGAATCTGTTTGGGACTCTTTTTCTTGATAAGATTGTGAGTTCTTTTGGAAATGATGGGCTTAGCTACAAAGTATACAAATATTGTCCGCGAATCTGTTTAGGACTCTTTTTCTTGATAAGGTTGTGAGTTCTTTTGGAAATGATGGGCTTAGCTACAAAGTATACAAATATTGTCCGCGAATCTGTTTGGGACTCTTTTTCTTGATAAGGTTGTGAGTTCTTTTGGAAATTATGGGGTTAGCTACAAAGTATACAAATATTGTCCGCGAATCTGTTTGGGACTCTTTTTCTTGATAAGGTTGTGAGTTCTTTTGGAAATGATGGGCTTAGCTACAAAGTATACAAATATTGTCCGCGAATCTGTTTGGGGCTCTTTTTCTTGATAAGGTTGTGAGTTCTTTTGGAAATGATGGGGTTAGCTACAAAGTATACAAATATTGTCCGCGAATCTGTTTGGGGCTCTTTTTCTTGATAAGGTGGTGAGTTCTTTTGGAAATGATGGGCTTAGCTACAAAGTATACAAATATTGTCGGCGAATCTGTTTGGGGCTCTTTTTCTTGATAAGGTTGTGAGTTCTTTTGGAAATGATGGGCTTAGCTACAAAGTATACAAATATTGTCCGCGAATCTGTTTGGGGCTCTTTTTCTTGATAAGGTTGTGAGTTCTTTTGGAAATGATGGGCTTAGCTACAAAGTATACAAATATTGTCGGCGAATCTGTTTGGGGCTCTTTTTCTTGATAAGGTTGTGAGTTCTTTTGGAAATGATGGGCTTAGCTACAAAGTATACAAATATTGTCCGCGAATCTGTTTGGGACTCTTTTTCTTGATAAGGTTGTGAGTTATTTTGGAAATGATGGGCTTAGCTACAAAGTATACAAATATTGTCGGCGAATCTGTTTGGGGCTCTTTTTCTTGGTAAGGTTGTGAGTTCTTTTGGAAATGATGGGCTTAGCTACAAAGTATACAAATATTGTCCGCGAATCTGTTTGGGGCTCTTTTTCTTGATAAGGTTGTGAGTTCTTTTGGAAATGATGGGCTTAGCTACAAAGTATACAAATATTGTCAACGAATCTGTTTGGGGCTCTTTTTCTTGATAAGGTTGTGAGTTCTTTTGGAAATGATGGGCTTAGCTACAAAGTATACAAATATTGTCCGCGAATCTGTTTAGGGCTCTTTTTCTTGATAAGGTTGTGAGTTCTTTTGGAAATGATGGGCTTAGCTACAAAGTATACAAATATTGTCCGCGAATCTGTTTGGGGCTCTTTTTCTTGATAAGGTTGTGAGTTCTTTTGGAAATGATGGGCTTAGCTACAAAGTATACAAATATTGTCCGCGAATCTGTTTGGGGCTCTTTTTCTTGATAAGGTTGTGAGTTCTTTTGGAAATGATGGGCTTAGCTACAAAGTATACAAATATTGTCCGCGAATCTGTTTGGGGCACTTTTTCTTGATAAGGTTGTGAGTTCTTTTGGAAATGATGGGCTTAGCTACAAAGTATACAAATATTGTCCGCGAATCTGTTTGGGGCTCTTTTTCTTGATAAGGTTGTGAGTTCTTTTGGAAATGATGGGCTTAGCTACAAAGTATACAAATATTGTCCGCGAATCTGTTTGGGGCTCTTTTTCTTGATAAGGTTGTGAGTTCTTTTGGAAATGATGGGCTTAGCTACAAAGTATACAAATATTGTCCGCGAATCTGTTTGGGGCTCTTTTTCTTGATAAGGTTGTGAGTTCTTTTGGAAATGATGGGGTTAGCTACAAAGTATACAAATATTGTCCGCGAATCTGTTTGGGGCTCTTTTTCTTGATAAGGTTGTGAGTTCTTTTGGAAATGATGGGCTTAGCTACAAAGTATACAAATATTGTCGGCGAATCTGTTTGGGGCCTTTTTCTTGATAAGGTTGTGAGTTCTTTTGGAAATGATGGGCTTAGCTACAAAGTATACAAATATTGTCCGCGAATCTGTTTGGGGCTCTTTTTCTTGATAAGGTTGTGAGTTCTTTTGGAAATGATGGGCTTAGCTACAAAGTATACAAATATTGTCCGCGAATCTGTTTGGGACTCTTTTTCTTGATAAGGTTGTGAGTTTTTTGGAAATGATGGGCTTAGCTACAAAGTATACAAATATTGTCGGCGAATCTGTTTGGGGCCTTTTTCTTGATAAGGTTGTGAGTTCTTTTGGAAATGATGGGCTTAGCTACAAAGTATACAAATATTGTCGGCGAATCTGTTTGGGGCCTTTTTCTTGATAAGGTTGTGAGTTCTTTTGGAAATGATGGGCTTAGCTACAAAGTATACAAATATTGTCCGCGAATCTGTTTGGGGCTCTTTTTCTTGATAAGGTTGTGAGTTCTTTTGGAAATGATGGGCTTAGCTACAAAGTATACAAATATTGTCCGCGAATCTGTTTGGGACTCTTTTTCTTGATAAGGTTGTGAGTTTTTTTTGGAAATGATGGGCTTAGCTACAAAGTATACAAATATTGTCGGCGAATCTGTTTAGGGCTCTTTTTCTTGATAAGGTTGTGAGTTCTTTTGGAAATGATGGGCTTAGCTACAAAGTATACAAATATTGTCCGCCAATCTGTTTGGGGCTCTTTTTCTTGATAAGGTTGTGAGTTCTTTTGGAAATGATGGGCTTAGCTACAAAGTATACAAATATTGTCCGCGAATCTGTTTGGGGCTCTTTTTCTTTATAAGGTTGCTAGTTCTTTTGGAAATGATGGGCTTAGCTACAAAGTATACAAATATTGTCCGCGAATCTGTTTGGGGCTCTTTTTCTTGATAAGGTTGTGAGTTCTTTTGGAAATGATGGGCTTAGCTACAAAGTATACAAATATTGTCCGCGAATCTGTTTGGGACTCTTTTTCTTGATAAGGTTGTGAGTTCTTTTGGAAATGATGGGCTTAGCTACAAAGTATACAAATATTGTCGGCGAATCTGTTTGGGGCCTTTTTCTTGATAAGGTTGTGAGTTCTTTTGGAAATGATGGGCTTAGCTACAAAGTATACAAATATTGTCCGCGAATCTGTTTGGGGCCTTTTTCTTGATAAGGTTGTGAGTTCTTTTGGAAATGATGGGCTTAGCTACAAAGTATACAAATATTGTCCGCGAATCTGTTTGGGGCTCTTTTTCTTGATAAGGTTGTGAGTTCTTTTGGAAATGATGGGCTTAGCTACAAAGTATACAAATATTGTCCGCGAATCTGTTTGGGACTCTTTTTCTTGATAAGGTTGTGAGTTTTTTTTGGAAATGATGGGCTTAGCTACAAAGTATACAAATATTGTCGGCGAATCTGTTTAGGGCTCTTTTTCTTGATAAGGTTGTGAGTTCTTTTGGAAATGATGGGCTTAGCTACAAAGTATACAAATATTGTCCGCCAATCTGTTTGGGGCTCTTTTTCTTGATAAGGTTGTGAGTTCTTTTGGAAATGATGGGCTTAGCTACAAAGTATACAAATATTGTCCGCGAATCTGTTTGGGGCTCTTTTTCTTTATAAGGTTGCTAGTTCTTTTGGAAATGATGGGCTTAGCTACAAAGTATACAAATATTGTCGGCGAATCTGTTTGGGGCTCTTTTTCTTGATAAGGTTGTGAGTTCTTTTGGAAATGATGGGCTTAGCTACAAAGTATACAAATATTGTCCGCGAATCTGTTTGGGACTCTTTTTCTTGATAAGGTTGTGAGTTCTTTTGGAAATGATGGGCTTAGCTACAAAGTATACAAATATTGTCGGCGAATCTGTTTGGGGCCTTTTTCTTGATAAGGTTGTGAGTTCTTTTGGAAATGATGGGCTTAGCTACAAAGTATACAAATATTGTCGGCGAATCTGTTTGGGGCCTTTTTCTTGATAAGGTTGTGAGTTCTTTTGGAAATGATGGGCTTAGCTACAAAGTATACAAATATTGTCCGCGAATCTGTTTGGGACTCTTTTTCTTGATAAGGTTGTGAGTTTTTTTTGGAAATGATGGGCTTAGCTACAAAGTATACAAATATTGTCGGCGAATCTGTTTAGGGCTCTTTTTCTTGATAAGGTTGTGAGTTCTTTTGGAAATGATGGGCTTAGCTACAAAGTATACAAATATTGTCCGCCAATCTGTTTGGGGCTCTTTTTCTTGATAAGGTTGTGAGTTCTTTTGGAAATGATGGGCTTAGCTACAAAGTATACAAATATTGTCCGCGAATCTGTTTGGGGCTCTTTTTCTTTATAAGGTTGCTAGTTCTTTTGGAAATGATGGGCTTAGCTACAAAGTATACAAATATTGTCCGCGAATCTGTTTGGGGCTCTTTTTCTTGATAAGGTTGTGAGTTCTTTTGGAAATGATGGGCTTAGCTACAAAGTATACAAATATTGTCCGCGAATCTGTTTGGGACTCTTTTTCTTGATAAGGTTGTGAGTTCTTTTGGAAATGATGGGCTTAGCTACAAAGTATACAAATATTGTCCGCGAATCTGTTTGGGGCTCTTTTTCTTGGTAAGGTTGTGAGTTCTTTTGGAAATGATGGGCTTAGCTACAAAGTATACAAATATTGTCCGCGAATCTGTTTGGGGCTCTTTTTCTTGATAAGGTTGTGAGTTCTTTTGGAAATGATGGGGTTAGCTACAAAGTATACAAATATTGTCCGCGAATCTGTTTGGGGCTCTTTTTCTTGATAAGAGACGGCGAAGTAAAGATGTAGCAGATCGTTGCATCCATCCACCAAAAGATGAAAGATCAGAAAAACTGAGAGAACTCCGTCCGATATCGTTGCTGAATATTGATGGCAAGATAATGTGTGGTATCATAGCAAATCGAATAATTACAGAAAAATCAATGAATCGGTACAGAAGGCTGGAATACCAGATATCCCAGGGTGCATTGAACATGCTTATGCAATATGAGAAAGTATACAAAATGCAAAAAAGGAACGGAGATCTGGTTATGGTACAGTTAGATGTTGTCAATGCATACGGTTCAGTACCACCCATGATAATATAGATTCCTTTTGGATTCCTAAAGCCTGCACGGCTTCAGGAATCCAAAAGAAAAGAATGATAATGAAATTGTATGAAGAATTGAAAATAAGATTTAAAACCGAAGTTTTACAACAAATTGCGAAAGTTTATTGCTGCAGAGTTGGCAATTTCTGTCATTTGGTATGGAAATTATATTAAGAGTAACAGATTAGATACACCACTTCGAGGATTTATTAATGATGTGACACTTAAATCGCAAAGTGTTGTAGGAATGGAGGAAGTTCTTCATCGGTTGGATGAATGGATTTTGTGGTTAAAACAAGTGAAAGGCAAAAAGAAAGAAGTTCGGTATAAAACAGGAGGTGCTAAAATATTTTAAAAATTAAAAAAAAATGTGTAGTAAAAAGGTCAAAATATAGAACACTAAAAATAGTCTTAATCCATAAAAAGTTCACAGAGAATTTATACTTTTTACAAAATAAGGTTTTATATTATACATTATAGTTAGTATTGTAAACAATAATATACCTGATACTTATTAATGTTGTATATTGACCAATTAAATACCTAAGAATTGTCTATATACAGGGTGGTTGCTAAAAAAGCGGGAAATTGGTCAAACGTTAATTTACTTTTACAAAGAATAACTTTTATCAAGTTTTTCACGGACTAATATTATAATACACTCACAGATGATCAAAATGTCGTCTTTGCAAATCGAAAGAGGTGAAAAAGACAGACGCAATAAAATTTAAACAAAATAAAATTTAAACAATAAAATTTACTGTTTTTCTAGCGATCACCCTGTAGATTTGTAGCAGTCGTAAACATCGACATTTCTTTCCTCTTGCAGAAAGCAGCCCAAGTGTGGGGGGGGGGGTCACAGGATTAGTATCAAAAACAATGATGCTTAATAATATTGTATATTCATCCATTAAATATCTAATACCTATGTATAAGAATTAACAAATTAATCTCTTTTACATTATTTTTAATGGGAACATATGATTCGGTTTTTGAATAATTCGGTTTTCGAACAGCTATTCAAAACGAATTATGTTCGTAAACCGAATTATGTTCGTAAAGTGGATTATGTTCGTAAACCGAATTATGTTCGTAAACTGGATTATGTTCGTAAACCGAATTACGTTCGTAAACCGGAGTATGTTCGTAAACCGAATTATGTTCGTAAACCGGAGTATGTTCGTAAACCGAATTATGTTCGTAAACGAAGGTTCTACTGTAGTTTTATTTACAAAACATTTTATTTTAGCAAAATGTATCAACAAGGAAACATACAAATATTTTAAATAAAAATGTAAATAAAAAGACGTTGTGTGCAGACGGTGTCACAAAAAGTATATCGAATAAAATATTGGATTGTATTAAAATATTTTTAATATTGGATTTTTCTCTATAAAAATATTTAATCTAAATAAATAAATACGAAAGCTGGGCGCATTTCCCGCACAAACGGTAAAGATAAAACACCCTATTTCAAATATATTTAACTTTACACAATTGATGCGCCATTTTATATACTGCTTCACTCGAAAGGTTTACTAATTTGCATATCAGTTTTGAAAAGGGACATTTTATTATTCAACTTTTATTTGTTACTGTTTTTAACTCAATGATTGTTTAGATTCTAATATAACAAATGGTTTGGTGTCGCAATATGGTTTTATTTCTTAAATAAATATTTAGCATTTGCATTCAAATATTCTTTTCTTTAGAGGAATCGACTGGATTTTCAACAAGTTTTGATCTATTTCTAAATTGCAAGTGAAAAGGCAAATTGATTTCTTCCTTCTTTTCTTTTCTGTACGGTCACATTTAAAAAATAAATAAATTTGTATCGAAATTACCAAAATGTTAATGTTTATCTATCTATATGAACCAATGAGAAAGATTTTGTTTCGTGTTTACAACAAAATTATTAATGCAATGTTTGTTATTTTTAGGTAATGTTTCCAGTATTTCAAGTAGCGAAATCTGCGAAGGTATAGCAGGCCGACAAAGGCAGATAGTTTATCATAAACTATGAAACCGGAAGTCGAAAGTAAAAATTTCGGTGTTAAGGCAAACTGTCTCCTTTTAATTGATGCTCATTCTAAGGAGTCCCAATTCCATTTGATCCCTCATTTCGTGTCATTACATATTTTTTCTGTTTAAATCAAAAATGTTATTATTTCAGATTTGATGCGAACTCAACTTGCTTTCATGGTGATTGCCCTCGTGTGTTACCTGTTGGCCTACGTGTTTGGTATTGTTGTCTGCTGTGCACGAGCATCGAAATGGGCTTTATTATCGACCGTCTTCACCTACATAACAGGTATGACTCTCTTTGTTTCATTCCCTAACACTGGGTTGGTGCGGGCAAGTCATGCTTAGGTGGTAAAAGAGTGCGCGTGGGACGTTCTGATCGCCCGACTGATGACGAAAATGTGTGAAAACTCACATTGATACTATTTCTTATTCATTATAAGTTTTCACACACTGCATTACCGGTGATAGCTCGCTGGTAAAAAAAAACTGGTGGTGTACCCTGGATTTTGAGTGACAACAAGTCTCCCAAGATTTCACTTACGACCATTTTCTGTGGGATCAACCGATGTTAGTACTGTCTTGTGTTTTCATACTGGAAAAACGTATTGTTGTTGATGTTATTCTTATTATTCTTATTATTCTTATTATTCTTATTATTCTTCTTATTATTATTATTTGCACTCACTAGGAGTTCTCACACAGATCATCGTCAGTGATTGCTCACCGACAACAACCAGTGGTATTTCCTGGAGTCTGAGTGACAACAAGCCTCCCTAAATTTCCAGTATTATTCACCTCTTTTCGATAACCACTACAAATAATCTTGCGATATCGCAACAGCCTCTTACCATTGATTTCTCGCTGGTAATGCGCATTGATCTTCTCTGGGATTTGGGCGGCAATAAGCCTCCCCAAGGTCCCAGTATTCTCTGCACTCTTCCAGTTGATGTCTGGTTTGTGCTGTCCCTCCTCGGCCCTCGAAAAATATTATGTTTGGTGTCAGCCTAGGCCGGCACCATTTTTTCCCTTATTATTATTATTATTAATTTTTTTTATTTTTTAATCTATTTATTATTTATTTAAACTTAGTTCAACCCAAACAAGGCAGGCCGCCACTGTAGACGTAAGGGACTACTGAGAATTCGAGTGAAAGTTTAGGGGGGGGGTCATCCTAAATTCCGAGCTGTGCAGCGAAATGCTTGTTTACATTAGTTTTTGTAAAGCGGGTGCTTGTTTGGTGCCAATAAGCTCACACAACCAGACCATTAATCGAAACATGATCCATGGGGGTTGTGGCCTCAGGAAAGCCCACCGGGGATAACTGTAGGGTCGCTTTCCATGCGCGACATGGCACATACAGCTAACCACGATATTATACAAGTGTTGATGGAGCAGCCGTTCTTAGTGCTATTTAAGAGTTATGACTCCTGCACTACCAGTCGGAAACAGCAGCCAGACAAGGTGTCTAACCTGTACCCTTGACCTGTTGAAACAAGAACGACCCAGACTAGTCATGTGAGACATAGTGACAAAAAATGTTCTTCAAGTTACCCAGATAGAGAGAAAAAGAGATGGTGTTCATCGTCCTAGTCAGGAAACAAGGCCAAGCACTGGGGTATTTGGGGTGTCCCTGCGCCAGTACCTCTGCGATAAAGAAGAAGTGCAAAGGTCGGGCGATAAACAGAGCTCATCTACTCTTTAATAATTGTTTTTGTTGTTATTATTATTATTATTATTATTATTATTATTATTATTATTATTATTATTATTATTATTATTATTATTCACTTGAAGTTTAAGCACGAGTCATTATTAGTGAGTGCTTACTGGGAATGATAGGTGGTATACCCTGGAGTCTGAGTGACAACAAGTTTCCCAATATTTATAGTACACTCCGCTTCTTTCGATCAAAATTGCTTATGTCTGATGTTCTCATACAAGCCGTTTACCATTGAGTTCTTGCTGATAATTGCCGTTGATTTTCTGTGGAGTGACAATAAGCCACCTTAGGATTTCAGTACTCTCCGTGCCCTTCCAGTGGAGGTCTGATTATTTTTATTATTTCAAACTCACTGAGTTCTCACACGAGTCATTAGAAGTGATTGTTCACTGGCAAAAAAACAGGTGGTGTACCCGGAAGTTCGAATAACAACGGGTTCCCAATATTCTCAACTGCTTTCGACCATCATTGGAAATCACCTCATCCTCTCGCAACAGCCGTTTACCACTGTATTCTTGTTGGTAATGGCCGGCGGCTTTCTCTAGAGTGAGTTACAATAAGCGCCTTTGTGATTTCAGTACTCTCCATGCCGTTTCAGTGGAGGACTGATTATTCCTATTATTTCATACTAACTATGATTTCGCACACGAGTCATTTTCCATGATTGTTCACTAAATAAAAAAACAGGTCTCTTCAGGTTTCTAATACTCTCAGCTTCTTTCGACTATCATTGGAAATCACTTTATTTTCTCGCAATAGCCGTTTACCATTATATTCTTTTTTTTTTTAGAATTTAAGCGACAATAAACCTGCAGCACTACAGTCGACCAATTCTTTCTCTCCAGCAGATCATCACGTAAACAGCCGACGTATCGTTGACACATTGTGGGTAGCCAGCTCAGTTTGTAGCTTATTTGTACGGTGTAGATAATGTAAAAAAAACAACATTTTTTTTAATTGGTTAAAAATACAATCAACGCCATCTAGCGTCACTTTATTGTTTGTACTTCGCGTTTGATTGTTCATTAGAATTGCCTGCTTTTATCCTAAAGTTTCCAATGTTACTCTGCATTACTTCTACGCTGACTAAAATGTCCCTCTTGCTTGTTTTTTCATTGTTTTTGCTTTATTTTATATAATTAGCACTAAGGATTCCCACACCAAGGAATAAATGCACAGGAGCATTTTACATATCTCTTGATGTAAGCCGAAACAATTGTATGCTGAATAAAAATACAAGTTTTGTGAAACGATGTAAATCTGTCCATCATAACATTGGATATGGTATAAAATAAAATTAAAAAATATTGAATATAACATAGCCCTACACTATTGAACTATTAAAATGACATTATGTTATAACATTTATATTTGAATATAAAATTTTTTAATTGAAATAGAAATACACACACACACACACACATATATATATATATATATATATATATATATATATATATATATATAATCAAATATGAAACTAAAAGTTTACTTTTAGTAGATAGAACCTATAGTGAAATGATTTAAGCTCAATATACGAGATAGAGCAATTATAAAGATAGATGAAAGAAGAGTTATAAACATGTACGAATGTCCAGATTTATTTCAAACTTCAATTGTTCAATGCAAGGTATATTCTGTAATAAAATTATGTTTATTATTCTTTTCTTAAGCCAAGCTTAATTGTCCGTTGATAAGGTGTCCAATGAAAGGAAATTTAGATAGAGAAGAAAAGTTGTTCGTGAAGGCAGCATGAGAAAGCGTTCAAAATAAAGTAACTCCAATAGTGAGATGTTGAGTTCAGATCGTAGGTGGAGCGTACTAAATCGGAATTAATGTGAGAAATCGGGCCATTTTAAAAATACTCCCTGGGCTGGAGCTGAATTGATTACAAATGACTTTGGTAGTTAAATCTTTAAGCAATTCTAAGAAGAAATCCTTTAGTTAAAGACGAGGCCAAAATGAGGAAATGGGCTGGAGAAAGGGAAAGTGAAGCATAAAGGGAAGAAGGTGGGAGGGTTAGTTGAATGAGCCATGGCTGCTGCTGGAAAGAAAAAGGGGGGAGGAGGTAGGGTTCTAGTGATAAGGTTATTGTTGGTAGTAACTAAATCCGATGCGAGTGGGGATTTGCCATAGGTGAAAATTTAGGTCAATTGAGTGTTAATTACGGACGCCCCCTTTTTTCAAATAATATATACACTCAATTGACCTAAATTTTCACCTATGGCCAATCACCACTCGCCTAACCCTAACCCAACTGGGACGAATAACACCTACTAAAGCCGTGCCTGGAAAAGGCTGGCCATGTATATATATATATATATATATATATGTGTGTGTGTGTGTGTGTGTGTGTGTGTGTGTGTGTGTGTGTGTGTGTTCATTGATGTTACCAAAACATTTATTCGCTATATATCCATCAAAGCAAAGTTTTTTTCCGTTGGTGTATAATTTATTTATTTGCATAAAAAAAAATCATCCCTACGCGCGTTTCATTACTAGGGCAAAAATAATTTAAACAAACAAATTAGGCTATATTTCTTTGCTCCACAATTCTTCAGGGGAAAACACTAGACAAAAAGCTAAATTGTTTTGCTTAAATTCCTTTTGCTTTAGTAATGAAACGCGCGTAGGGATGATTTCTTTTTATACAAATTAATAACAAATACACCAACGGAAAGAAATGTTTTGGTAACATCAATGAACATATATACCTGCTCTGAAACCTGTTACCGGGGCTCATTGAGCTTACAATAATTGTCATCGTTCCGAAATTTATAGAGAGTAAGCAACTGTTTGTAATATATATATATATATATATATATATATATATATATATATATATATATATAGATATGTGTGTATTATGCATGTTTGATTAAACAGGAGTGCCAACTTCTGCTTATTCAGCTTTTGATCCGTTTTTCTAGTCTTCGTACGACGAATTTGATCTTATAATCCAAGGAGTGTAAAAAATCTCCGTATTTTGTGCGAACGTTTTCGACCGACATCGGTCGTCGTCAGATGCTTGCAAAATTAAATAAATTGGCGAATCTTCTTTTTTTTACACTCCTTGGATTATAACATCCAATTCGTTCGTAAGAAGACTAGAAAAAAACGGATCAAAAACTGAATAAGCAGAAGTTGGCACTCCTGTTTAATCAAACATGCATAAAAAAGAATGCTGCCCAATTATATATATATATATATATATATATATATATATATATATATATATAAATGAGAAAACTAAAGAGGAAAAGGTTAAAAAATCTATATAGAATCTAAAAATGCATTCTTATGTAAAATTTACCGTAAAAGACAATGAAAGTGTTCCCGAATATCTAAGTACACATGTTATGGGGATATGAGGGCACAACTCCCTTGAAACTTAAAATATATCCTTTATTTATGAAATTTTGATCATATGTATAAGATTTTCTTGGGAAGACAATTGAATTTCTACGTTACCCTCTGTGTGCATAATATGTGTGTGCACACAACCACCTAAAAACTTCAAATACGTATATCCTATTTTTCTGGGGTGTTTTTGTTTTTAATGTCAACTTAACAAATATCGAAATTGTTTAGTTAGTAAAGTATCAGACTGAAAACATCGAGTGCGCGGTTTCGATTCTACCCCAATTCCCGAATTATTTTTAGATGAAATTATATGAAATCAAAGAATTTTTTTTTAAATATAATAAAATGCTAGTGAAGAATTTTGGTACTTTTAGTATGCAACACCTTTCACTTTTTCTCTTTCTCTTTCTCCCTCACTTGATCGCACTGTATATACCTGGAATACACTTTTAGATTCTATATAGATTCTTTTATCTTTTTCTCTTTAGTTTTAAAGGAGAACACCCCTTTGTGTGTATGTTTTTCCCTAAACACGAATATATACTCGGAAATGTACCTTAAATATAAGAGTATACACATGTACAATTTTCACACAGACATATCGTACACAAACTGTTCTCATGTTGAATTCTTGGAGCGCGTATAAATGATCATGTAATAAAGTTTACCTATATATATATATATATATATATATATATATATATATATATATATATATATATATATATTTAGTGTGTTATAATTAAATAAATTCCACGAGGAAATCCGGTCATGAGAGCTCAATGTAACAAGCAGAGCAAGAGAATACCCTCCCTGCCCCCTTTAAATTGCCCAATTTATATATATATATATATATATATATATATGGCTTCCCTCTCTATATTGCGTTCCGTCATAAATCATGTAATTCCCCCTATAAAATTATAGATTAAATATGCTTCAAATTTCCCCCTCTCTCTAAATATGTATTAGATATGTTATCACACTCTCTCTCTCTCTCTCTCTCTCTCTCTCTCTCTCTCTCTCTCTCTCTCTCTCTCTACATATATTTGAATTGTCGAGTGTGAATTTCTCTTTTCTCATTTTCAAAAATGTAATCGTCTCACTTGACAATACCACAAGGTTGAAATAAATTATTACATCGATGATTATGTGATTTCGTGTTACTATATTTTATTATATATATATATAAAGATTTTATTATATATATATATATATATATATATATATATATATATATATATATATATATATATATACATACATAAATAAAATATTTTGAACCATCTCTCTCTCTCTCTCTCTCTCTCTCTCTCTACATATATTTGAATATATATTTTATTATATATATATATATATATATATATATATATATATATATATATATATATATATACATAAATAAAATATTTCGAACCATCTATCCAATACTCAGAATTTTTTTCTTTATTTTCATAGTTTATCTCTACACAGATTGGACATTTTTTCAATCCCTCTGTATTAAAGTATATGCTGATAATTTCTCCCAATTAGAGACATCGTCATTTGAAAAGTTTCCAACATTTTTCTCTTCCTCCCCAAGCATATATAATTATATTCTTTTTTTTTAGAGTTTTAAATTTACGTTTTCTTTACAGCTTTCAGTATGGCTTTGGCCATGGCCTGTTTCCATGGCGTAGAATATCTGGAGAGAAACAAAATCACGAACCAACCAGGAGATATTATGTTCCAGAGAGAGTGGCCGCCGGTAAGTCGTTTAAGAACTGTTTTAAACACAGCAACACGACAGGTGTCAGGTGTAACGGTAAGATTCAAGTAATGTAAGATTATAAACAGGTTAGGGTTAGGGTTAGGGTTAGTGGTGGGATAAATATTTAGCTGAGAGAATACAGAGAGCACCCAGAAAATGGACTGACCTTTGAACTAGTGAGGTCTTCTTGAATGCGAAGTTTCATGCTGTAGTTATGACCTACTTGAGATTTTTCAAAAGTAACGTCAATACCAGATGTTTGGCATCATGGTTATTCAGTTCTTTTATGTCCATAGATTTACAGCAGATAATCTCGAGTAGTCTCACGGTTTTGTCCAAGTGATATCCACATATATCTCTTATATATATATCTATATATATATATATATATATATATATATATATACACATATATATACATATATATATATATATACATATATATATATATACATATATATATATATACATATATATATATACATATATATATATATATATATATATATATATATATATATATATATATATATATATATAATTATTTCCACAATCAGACAACGTCGCAGACCACAACCTATGAAAGAAACAAACCGGAAGTCCTAGACTCAGTGGCAGAGTACTCGCTTGGCATACAAGTGACTCGGGTTTCGAAACCCGAGTTCGGATGTCTTCTACTGATGAGCCCAAAGGAGGGCGAAACTCCAGTCTAGGATTTCCAGTTTGTTTCTTTCATAGGTCGTGGGCTGCGGCGTTGTCTGATTGTGGAAATAATTATATATATCATCTCACATTCAAAAAATCATATATATATATATATATATATATATATATATATATATATATATATATATATATACAAGCAAGCGTTGTTGAACGTCATAGAACTTTATTATTTTTTAAATTTATATATATATGTATATATATACATATATATATATATATATATATATATATATATATATATATATATATATATATATATATATATATATATAAGTTTAGCATTAATAACGACTTAATGATAAAATTTTAAAAATGGAAATATTAATATGAAATAAATATAATATAATTATTATAAGAATAGTACTGAACATTTAAGAAACTTTAAAAAATAAATTTAAAAATGTATGAATTTAAAAACTATATAAAAATAAAAATCAATACTAAATGAATATAAAATAAATACATACATTTTTAAAAATATAATCTTACAAAGCAATAATAAAAAGCATAAATAAATAATACGACAGAGCATAAATTAATAAAAAAATAAAATATTTTACTTTTTATATTTTGCTGTAATATCTTCTGCGAACCAAGCATGTTTTTATATCACAAACATCTTTGGACGTTTCGTTTTCCGTAAACGAGAAGAACGTTTATTTTCTGAGAAGGGGGGTTTCTCACGAAATATCAAAATATTTTTTACCATTCCCGATGCTATTAAAAATAAGTGAAAGATTTCCAGTTTCTTCACTGCATTGTACACAGTCTTACTTAATACCTATATTTTTTTAACAAAGTTCACCCCAAACAAGGCATGCTGCCATTGTAGACGTAAGGGGCTACTAAGAATTAAGGAAAAACGTATTAGGGGTCATCCTAACTTGGAAGCTGTGCAGCAAGACGCTTATTCACATTTGTTTTAAATTTCTGCATGTCGGTACAGTCAGAAGAGCAGGAAGCAGAAAGGGAGTTCCATAGGCCGGCAACACGGGGAAAGAAGCTATTGAAGTCGAAGGCTCCACGGTATCTGATTGTAGGGTTGATTGAGTGAATTTACGTCGAGGGAGCACCAGAGCAGCAAGTTCATCAGGACACAATCCATTGAATTACTTGTAAAACAGGCACACGGAGCGCTTGGTGATCGGAGTATCGATGTTTATGGCACCGATGAAGCTTTATTGGCTATGGTACCCAAGCCTGTCTTTTTTTTAAACATAGTTCACCCCAAACAAGGCAGTAATGAGCTACTAAGAAAAAGGGTGAGAGTTTTTTTATGGGGGAGGTTCTTTAGGAGGGGTCAACCTAAATTGGGAGCTGTGCAGCGAGATGTCTGTTAACATTAGTTTTAAACTTCTGCATGTAAGTACCGTAAGGAAAACAGGGAGCAGGGAGGGAGTTCCAGAGTCCAGCAGCACGAGGAAAGAAGCTTTTGGAGTAGAAAGCTCTTCGGCATCTGGGGACTTCCACAATGAACGGATGGAATATGCGTCGTGGGGGCACCAGAGCAGCAAGTTCATCAGAGCACATCCCATTGAAGTACTTGTAAAACAGGCACAAGGAATCAACATTGCGGCGATGGGACAGGGGATGAAGCTTGGTGTCTAGTGAGGGACCTATTAGAGTAGCAGCTCTTTTTTGGACCTTGTCTAAGAGGGAGAGACTAGTGGATGATGCACCAGCCCAGATGTGACAACAATACTCTATGCATGGGCGTATGGTGGCTTTGTAGAGATATAAGATCCTGTCAGGTGTGAGAAGTTTACTAGCACGGTAGAGAGAGTCCACCTTCTTTACAGCAGCCTTGCAATGTATTCTATATATTTGTTTCAATTCATGTTACCTGTGAATGTTAGGCTGAGTAGTTTGAACGATGGACTCTCAGGTATGGTGTCATTTGCTATGACAATTGGCGGTTGAATAGATTTATTGTACTTGTTGAAGGAAATATAGTTATTTACCATCAGTTCTTCAAGCACACTATTTAAACTTATATATATATATATATATATATATATATATATATATATATATATATATATATATATATATATATATATATATATATATTTCAGAGGAAACATTTTTAATCAATGAAACGGGTGGGTGGATTTGAATCATTAAAGATCTCCAACTGATGCTTCAAAATCTTTTGTTTACACAGGCTAGGTCGAGAATTATTAATAACTAACGCCTCAATAATATTGAGATGGTAGTTCGACCTGGAACTGTGTAAAACAAAACCAGTGCCAGATCGAACTACGATCTCAATATTATTGAGGCGTATTAAATCCACCATAACGTTGAGAGATTTACGGTTTTTTTTGTTTATTTTTCTCTCTCAAACGTTTTCTCCAACTTAAACAATTTTTCCCTTCATATCTCATTCAATTTTCTTAGTTTTTAATTTATCATTCTGACGTTTCCTCTTAGAGGGTAAGACGATAAGGCCTTATGGAAAATTTTAGCAATTTTCTTTTTTTCCCGCCCGCCCGTTTCTTGATTAAAAAATGTTTCCTCTGAAATTTATCCTACGATTTTGTTGTACGCGAAATTTACTTATATGTATATATATATATATATATATATATATATATATATATATATATATATATATATATATATATATATAACTGCGAAACACGTGTCCGTGGATAACTATTTTATATACATGCATATAGTTATCACATATTTTTATAGCAAGTAAGCTTCATGTTTTATAAATCATCAGGCTTAATTAAACGTGAATGGTTTATGCTTTCATATATATATTTTTTTAAATATTCATTAATATGTATCTCAAAAAATATTATAATCCTAAGTTCAAGTTTTTAAGATAAATAAATAATATAGTTTTTTTTAAATATAACATTGTCTATTTGGCTTTCAAAATTTTCAAATTTTCTTCAAATGTTAAGCAGTGTTTCCAGAGTGGGACCATAATCTTTTTATGATTTAAACTTGGACTGTTAATTCTACCGGACGGATTTCTATCACCAAGAGACTAATATCTCCCTTGTAAGAAGGATAATAAGTCGAAAATTCAAGTTTTTAAAGTAAATGGATAATTTATGTAAAAAAAATTACAAAATCTCAAAAATGTTCTTCAAATAGTAAGCAATGTTTCAATAATTGGACGACTCTATTTTTCACTAGCAGGGGTATCCGGCGTGGCCGCCCCCCACCCCGCTAGTAGGGCAAAAGTGTAACAATCTCTATTGCCCGGTTGCCTGGAGCAAAAGCTGTCACTTCCCTGGTGCCCCCTCATCCCAGTCGCCACACCCACTGTCCATCGCCCAGCTGTCTTCCCGGTCGCTCCCTTCGATGTATATTTAGGTGACCGTTAAAAACAAATTTAATTCTGAGAGTAGACTGGGATCGAGCCATAAAACTCTAGGTCTTGGACGTTCATCAATACCCACAGGACCAGGGAAGCGAGTATAAAATGCGCAGATTGTACTATCAGCCAGAAGGCAACCAAATTTAGGGGGCCCCGTCACAGATTTTGGGTCTTTTTTATCTGAAGAAATCGATGTTTTTTTCAATTTTTCGATATCATGCGTCCGAAAGCTGGATGGTACGAAAATGACAACTTTATGGAATTTGTCGATTATCTTCGGAACCTTTTCACGACATACAAACATACACACATACATACAAACATACACACAGACATTTTCTCTTTATATAATAGATTATAATAATGCCAATTTGCACAATGCTTCTAGTAAAGCACAAAGTTTTATTCATAAGATGTACACCGTTTCTTTTCTTCTGTGTTTCAGGAAGTGACCAAAGCGACTGCAAAGTCGTATGGCTATTCTTACTCTCTCGGTTGGGTGAGCATGATCCTCGCGGCCATCGCCGGCACCCTCTACGCCTTCGCAGCCTGGTACCTGAAAGGTGAACGCTACGGCGAAAAGGTAATGATCGACAGCAAATCGAACCTAAGCACTTTCAGCTACCCGACCTATCCAATGGGGCAACCGGTCGCCGATAACTTCTACCACCCGTACGAACCGAAGATCCTGTACCACTACCCGGAGAAACGTGGCCAACCTGTGGTCGCTTATGAAAACGGCGGCCAAGACATGTGGCACTGGGGCAACTAAAGAGGTATATATATATATATATATATATATATATATATATATATATATATATATATATATATATATATTAATGTATAGCGCGTCTTTTTTGTAGAAACGGGTACTTGCATAGGCAAATGCCATTCTAAATGAACGGTTTATAATTATCTATAGAGCTGGGGGCCATAGAAAATCCACAAAGAGAAAATTGAGACACGAACAGGATACAACCCTGTATCATAACAGTGGGGGACCACTTTAAGCCACTGTCTACATAACCGCTTGATCACCAGGTCTAAAGATTTAAGGTCGAAAATGAGATCTAAATAACTTATTTCTCAGTTTGTGGAGATTACATGTTTTTTTTTGGTACTCTTATAGAGAATGACACGCGTTAAGTTCAACCAGGGTTTTTTACCCCGCCTAATAAACCGGTATCGCCCGGGCCTTTGGTTCTGTATTTACGCCGGTATATTGGTCGTCGGTCCTCTGCAGTTCTAGGAGGTGCACCCTCCCAAGCTTTGCCCCCCCCTATTTAGGGGGAGTAAGTTTATTGCTTACTGCCTGAGGCGCCCCTACCGGGGAATGCCGACGGGACTACCCAGGCCATTTGTAAACAGCCAGAGTGATCAAATTCTCGAGCGCTGGTTCTTTCCCACTTTCCCGACCTTGTGTCACATCTTACCTTGTGGGAGGAAGATAAATAGAGAATGACACGCGTTTCCGTGACCCCGCGTCGTTAACGTTCTGTCAGACGATAAATTCAAGAAAAGTTTCAAATAACAAAATATAGACACGGAAAATCGAAGTAAAATACACATATGAAAAACGAATGAACGAACCATATCAAAACAATTGTTAGTAATTAGATATTTTTATTGGTCAAAGGAACCATAGTTAATCAAAAATGTTTTTTATGCAACAAAAGTTTAAAAAGATGATTTTTTTTATTATTATTGAACAAAAAACGAAACCAGTTTTTATGCAAATTTTTGTTTGTTTTATTCATTTTTTTTCACTGTTTTTTTTTCTTTTTAACATTGTCTGGGTTAGGGTAAGAGTTAGGGTTACGGATAGGGTTTATGATTAGGGTTTAGGGTTAGTCTTTCGCTAGAAGTGACCGTTGCTGACAGAACTCAATGAGTCCTTCGGGAGATTCAACGCGCTGACACAGATCGTAGAAATTAATTCTTTCCAAAAGTTATCGTCTGCTTGTTTGCAACCTGATTTTCTAATTCCTGCTACAACCTGATTGGTTAATAGTTTCCTCAAATCTCGGGCGTTTCCGAAACCTGTCCGAACGTTGACGACGCGAAGTCACGGAAACGCGGTGCGTTCTCTAGAAGAGTACCGTTTTCTCTCGTTACATAATTTTATCATAACAACTTGGAAGAGATTTCCATTATTAGAACATTATTTTTTGGTACTAATAAATCGCCACTTATCAAGACCAAAAGCCACTCGGGGATAAGTATTAATAATAAGATGCATAGGATGACAGTTGGAGGACGAAAAATATTATGAGAAGATTGAAAATAATAAATGAAATAAAAAAAACAATGTGATTACTTGTGATGATGGTTTAGGATAAGTGTTTATTGACTTAAATTTTAAGATAACTATGTTGTAGCTCTCAGGGAAGCAATAATGTGGCTATGTATTCCACAGATAAGAATTAGTTGGAAAAAAAAACTTTGACATGCGAAAACCGTAGACCCGATCGTCCAACGTTTATGTCGACAATGGCACAGATTTTAATCCTGTTTCAATTTTCTCTTCTGGGATTTTTTTTTCAGCCCCGTAGATAATTATAAAAATATCATTCAAAACGGTATTTACCTATGCAAACACATGTGTCTATGAAACGGGCAACACTGTACATTAACGTATATCCATTACTTATTTCATATATATATATATATATATATATATATATATATATATATATATATATATATATATATATATATATATATATATAATGTGTGCGTGTGTGTATATCAACCTCTGACCCAACGTCGAAACAAAGATGGCCGGTGCTATTCCTGCTGAATATTTTGAAGCCTAAAACAATGACGTCTTTGATTGAAAAGAAAAATACAAATAAAATAAAATGAGGATAAAAAACAAAAAAAATAACTCTCATCTGTATGTATAACTTTTTTATTAAACAAATAAAAAAAATCGACTTTTTTTAATTAAAGAAAAATGAAAATAAAATATCTTTGATTTGTGTTAACTTCTGTATCAACTTTTTTCAAAGTGTATTTTCGAATCTTTAGGTTAGCAAGTAATATTTACAGTAATAGTTTTGGGTGCTTCTGGACATAGCACTCCCCGGTAAATACTCTAGAAAAAAATTCTAATTTTAAGAAAGACATACTTGTTAGGCTGATTAAAAACTGGTAACCAAATTTGACGGAAAACAATCCAGTAGTTTTTTTTTTAAGACATTCAATTTTCGATCTTTTCATAAATTGCTAAATCCTAAATCTTAAGAAGCACCAAAAGGGTTAATCAGAAAATGGTATCTTTGCGATTATTCATAATGGCGTCTCCTAACTCAATTACTAAATCGGTGAAACAATTTGCATATCTTAAATAATTTTTTAAAAAAACTACTGGTTTGTTTTCCGTGACATTTGGTTTCTATTTTTCGAAGATACGTATTCGACAATCAGTCCGACGGAAGGTAGGTCGTTGTAGCATCTTCATGCCCTGCTCTATCGGGTTGAGGTATGGTTCTGTTCAGTTTCTAAGAGGTTCATCCTCCCAGGCTTTATCTTCTCGCACTTTGGGAAGAAGTTCGTTTATTGCTAACCACCCGAGGCGCCCAAACCAGGGAATGCCGGTATTTTTTGTATGCCAGAGTGCTCAACGTCTTGTGCGCTGTCTTTTCAAGCCCCACTTTCTGAACTTGCGTCACATATACCCGCGGTGGAAGGGAGATAAATGACAGCTATGTATTTCCTAATATAAGAATTTTATTTAGCGTACTTACCAGGGAATGTTATGTCTAGAAGCACCAATTGTTGATACATTATAACACTCATTATGCCAAAATCAAATCAACGGTTTCGTTTCTAATTGGCAATTTGTAACAATTTTTGTCTTTTAAATAGCGTTAGACACTTGTTAGTTAAATAGCATTAGACACTTGTTAGTTAAATAGCGTTAGACACTTGTTAGTTAAATAGCATTAGACACTTGTTAGTTAAATAGCATTAGACACTTGTTAGTTAAATAGCATTAGACACTTGTTAGTTAAATAGCATTAGACACTTGTTAGTTAAATAGCATTAGACACTTGTTAGTTAAATAGCATTAGACACTTGTTAGTTAAATAGCGTTAGACACTTGTTAGTTAAATAGCATTAGACACTTGTTAGTTAAATAGCATTAGACACTTGTTAGTTAAATAGCATTAGACACTTGTTAGTTAAATAGCATTAGACACTTGTTAGTTAAATAGCATTAGACACTTGTTAGTTAAATAGCGTTAGACACTTGTTAGTTAAATAGCATTAGACACTTGTTAGTTAAATAGCATTAGACACTTGTTAGTTAAATAGCATTAGACACTTGTTAGTTAAATAGCATTAGACACTTGTTAGTTAAATAGCGTTAGACACTTGTTAGTTAAATAGCATTAGACACTTGTTAGTTAAATAGCATTAGACACTTGTTAGTTAAATAGCATTAGACACTTGTTAGTTAAATAGCATTAGACACTTGTTAGTTAAATAGCATTAGACACTTGTTAGTTAAATAGCGTTAGACACTTGTTAGTTAAATAGCATTAGACACTTGTTAGTTAAATAGCATTAGACACTTGTTAGTTAAATAGCATTAGACACTTGTTAGTTAAATAGCATTAGACACTTGTTAGTTAAATAGCATTAGACACTTGTTAGTTAAATAGCATTAGACACTTGTTAGTTAAATAGCATTAGACACTTGTTAGTTAAATAGCGTTAGACACTTGTTAGTTAAATAGCATTAGACACTTGTTAGTTAAATAGCGTTAGACACTTGTTAGTTAAATAGCATTAGACACTTGTTAGTTAAATAGCGTTAGACACTTGTTAGTTAAATAGCATTAGACACTTGTTAGTTAAATAGCATTAGACACTTGTTAGTTAAATAGCGTTAGACACTTGTTAGTTAAATAGCATTAGACACTTGTTAGTTAAATAGCGTTAGACACTTGTTAGTTAAATAGCATTAGACACTTGTTAGTTAAATAGCGTTAGACACTTGTTAGTTAAATAGCATTAGACACTTGTTAGTTAAATAGCATTAGACACTTGTTAGTTAAATAGCGTTAGACACTTGTTAGTTAAATAGCATTAGACACTTGTTAGTTAAATAGCGTTAGACACTTGTTAGTTAAATAGCATTAGACACTTGTTAGTTAAATAGCATTAGACACTTGTTAGTTAAATAGCATTAGACACTTGTTAGTTAAATTGCATTAGACACTTGTTAGTTAAATAGCGTTAGACACTTGTTAGTTAAATAGCATTAGACACTTGTTAGTTAAATAGCATTAGACACTTGTTAGTTAAATAGCGTTAGACACTTGTTAGTTAAATAGCATTAGACACTTGTTAGTTAAATAGCGTTAGACACTTGTTAGTTAAATAGCATTAGACACTTGTTAGTTAAATAGCGTTAGACACTTGTTAGTTAAATAGCATTAGACACTTGTTAGTTAAATAGCGTTAGACACTTGTTAGTTAAATAGCATTAGACACTTGTTAGTTAAATAGCGTTAGACACTTGTTAGTTAAATAGCATTAGACACTTGTTAGTTAAATAGCATTAGACACTTGTTAGTTAAATAGCGTTAGACACTTGTTAGTTAAATAGCATTAGACACTTGTTAGTTAAATAGCGTTAGACACTTGTTAGTTAAATAGCATTAGACACTTGTTAGTTAAATAGCATTAGACACTTGTTAGTTAAATAGCATTAGACACTTGTTAGTTAAATAGCATTAGACACTTGTTAGTTAAATAGCGTTAGACACTTGTTAGTTAAATAGCATTAGACACTTGTTAGTTAAATAGCGTTAGACACTTGTTAGTTAAATAGCATTAGACACTTGTTAGTTAAATAGCATTAGACACTTGTTAGTTAAATAGCATTAGACACTTGTTAGTTAAATTGCATTAGACACTTGTTAGTTAAATAGCGTTAGACACTTGTTAGTTAAATAGCATTAGACACTTGTTAGTTAAATAGCATTAGACACTTGTTAGTTAAATAGCATTAGACACTTGTTAGTTAAATAGCGTTAGACACTTGTTAGTTAAATAGCATTAGACACTTGTTAGTTAAATAGCGTTAGACACTTGTTAGTTAAATAGCATTAGACACTTGTTAGTTAAATAGCATTAGACACTTGTTAGTTAAATAGCATTAGACACTTGTTAGTTAAATAGCGTTAGACACTTGTTAGTTAAATAGCATTAGACACTTGTTAGTTAAATAGCGTTAGACACTTGTTAGTTAAATAGCATTAGACACTTGTTAGTTAAATAGCGTTAGACACTTGTTAGTTAAATAGCATTAGACACTTGTTAGTTAAATAGCATTAGACACTTGTTAGTTAAATAGCGTTAGACACTTGTTAGTTAAATAGCATTAGACACTTGTTAGTTAAATAGCGTTAGACACTTGTTAGTTAAATAGCATTAGACACTTGTTAGTTAAATAGCATTAGACACTTGTTAGTTAAATAGCATTAGACACTTGTTAGTTAAATAGCATTAGACACTTGTTAGTTAAATAGCGTTAGACACTTGTTAGTTAAATAGCATTAGACACTTGTTAGTTAAATAGCGTTAGACACTTGTTAGTTAAATAGCATTAGACACTTGTTAGTTAAATAGCGTTAGACACTTGTTAGTTAAATAGCATTAGACACTTGTTAGTTAAATAGCATTAGACACTTGTTAGTTAAATAGCGTTAGACACTTGTTAGTTAAATAGCATTAGACACTTGTTAGTTAAATAGCGTTAGACACTTGTTAGTTAAATAGCATTAGACACTTGTTAGTTAAATAGCATTAGACACTTGTTAGTTAAATAGCATTAGA
This sequence comes from Sepiola atlantica, assembly GCA_963556195.1. Lineage (NCBI taxonomy): Eukaryota > Metazoa > Mollusca > Cephalopoda > Sepiida > Sepiolidae > Sepiola > Sepiola atlantica. Next base: position 18,485,712 of record OY744519.1, on the reverse strand, counting down.
CACTTGTTAGTTAAATAGCATTAGACACTTGTTAGTTAAATAGCGTTAGACACTTGTTAGTTAAATAGCATTAGACACTTGTTAGTTAAATAGCGTTAGACACTTGTTAGTTAAATAGCATTAGACACTTGTTAGTTAAATAGCATTAGACACTTGTTAGTTAAATAGCATTAGACACTTGTTAGTTAAATTGCATTAGACACTTGTTAGTTAAATAGCGTTAGACACTTGTTAGTTAAATAGCATTAGACACTTGTTAGTTAAATAGCATTAGACACTTGTTAGTTAAATAGCATTAGACACTTGTTAGTTAAATAGCGTTAGACACTTGTTAGTTAAATAGCATTAGACACTTGTTAGTTAAATAGCGTTAGACACTTGTTAGTTAAATAGCATTAGACACTTGTTAGTTAAATAGCATTAGACACTTGTTAGTTAAATAGCATTAGACACTTGTTAGTTAAATAGCGTTAGACACTTGTTAGTTAAATAGCATTAGACACTTGTTAGTTAAATAGCGTTAGACACTTGTTAGTTAAATAGCATTAGACACTTGTTAGTTAAATAGCGTTAGACACTTGTTAGTTAAATAGCATTAGACACTTGTTAGTTAAATAGCATTAGACACTTGTTAGTTAAATAGCGTTAGACACTTGTTAGTTAAATAGCATTAGACACTTGTTAGTTAAATAGCGTTAGACACTTGTTAGTTAAATAGCATTAGACACTTGTTAGTTAAATAGCATTAGACACTTGTTAGTTAAATAGCATTAGACACTTGTTAGTTAAATAGCGTTAGACACTTGTTAGTTAAATAGCATTAGACACTTGTTAGTTAAATAGCGTCAGACACTTGTTAGTTAAATAGCATTAGACACTTGTTAGTTAAATAGCGTTAGATACTTGTTAGTTAAATAGCATTAGACACTTGTTAGTTAAATAGCATTAGACACTTGTTAGTTAAATAGCATTAGACACTTGTTAGTTACATAGCGTTAGACACTTGTTAGTTAAATAGCATTAGACACTTGTTAGTTAAATAGCGTTAGACATTTGTTAGTTAAATAGCATTAGACATTTGTTAGTTAAATAGCGTTAGACACTTGTTAGTTAAATAGCATTAGACACTTGTTAGTTAAATAGCGTCAGACACTTGTTAGTTAAATAGCATTAGACACTTGTTAGTTAAATAGCGTTAGACATTTGTTAGTTAAATAGCATTAGACATTTGTTAGTTAAATAGCGTTAGACACTTGTTAGTTAAATAGCATTAGACATTTGTTAGTTAAATAGCGTTAGACACTTGTTAGTTAAATAGCATTAGACACTTGTTAGTTAAATAGCGTTAGACACGTGTTAGTTTAATAGCGTTAGACACTTGTTAGTTAAATAGCGTTAGACACTTTATTTTTAGGTTGAAATTGATCCATCTGATCGAATCCCTTGAGGATGTACATGACAACATTCGCATAAAGAACATTAATAGTCTAACGAGATCTCCGACAGAAACAAGATTGCATTCATGTAGTCATTCAATTTTCAACTTTTGACCTTTTGACTTTTGGCCTGAGTTTTCATGCAAGTCATTATCAGCGATAAGTCACTGACAATAACCAGTTGCGTCCCACTGTATTCCGAGCGACAGCAAGTCTCCTCAGATTTCTAGCCCTCTCCACCTCCTTCTGATAACATTTACAAATCATTTTGCGCTATCACAACACCTGTTTATCATTGATATCTCGCTAGTAACGACCGTTGGTCTTCTTTGGAATTTGAGTGACAATAAGCCTCCCCAATATTCCAGTACTCTCACACCCACCCAGTGGAGGTCTGGTTAGTGCTCTTCCTCCTCGGTATTTTCTTATTGACCCTTCAAGGCCATCTTGTGGTGTATCAGTCGAGGATGGTGCAACCTTTTTACCCTCCATCAATGGGGAGTTTGGTCAGTCTAGTAAATTTCTGTCAGTTCCTCTTGGCTCATGTAATTCACCCCCTATTTTTATTTACCTATTGCTTGTAAGGATTTGTTGACTACTACTACTACTACTATTTGTTGATTTTTACTACTGCGATGATTATTATTTGTACTACTGTTGTCATTACAACTAATACAATTATTACTACTATTATTATTAATACAATTACTACTATTAGTATAACTACTACTAGTACTGTTATTTGTTAATTTTATTATTACTCCTACAAGTATTGATATTTATTGATATTTATTAATATTTATTAATATTTATTGATATTTATTTATATTTATTAATATTTATTGATATTTATTGATATTTGTTGATATTTATTAATATTTATTGATATTTATTGATATTTATTAATATTTATTGATATTTATTTATATTTATTAATATTTATAAATATTTATTGATATTTATTCATATTTATTGATATTTATTGATATTTATTGATTAATATTTATGAATATATATTTATATTTATTTATATTTATTAATATGTGTTGATATTTATTTATATTTAAAAATATTTATTAATATTTATTGATATTTATTAATATTTATTGATATTTATTGATATTTATTGATATTTATAAATATTTATTCATATTTATTCATATTTATTAATATGTAGTGATATTTATTAATATTTATTGATATTTATTAATATTTATTGATATTTATTAATATTTAATGTATATTTATTGATATTTATTTATATTTATTAATGTTTACTGATATTTATTGATATTTATAAATATTTATTAATATTTATTGATATTTATTAATATTAATTGATATTTATTAATATTTATTAATATTTATTGATATTTATTTATATTTATTGATATTTATTGATATTTATTGATATTGATTGATATCTATTTATACCTATTAATGTTTATTTATATCTATTAATATTTATTAATATTTATTGATTTTTATTAATATTTATTGATATTTATCAATATTTATTGATATTTATTTATATCTATTAATATTTATTAATATTTATTGATATTTAATTATATTTATAACCATTTATTGATGTTTATTAATATTTATTGATATTTATTGATATTTATTGATATTTATAAATAATTATTTGTATTTATAAATATTTATTGATATTTATTTATATTTATTAATATTTATGTATATTTATTGATATTTATTGATATTTATTTATATATATTCATATTTATTTACATTTATTGATATTTATTCATATTTATTTATATTTATTGATATTTATTGATATTTATTTATATTTATTAATATTATTGATATTTATTAATATTTATTAATATTTATTAATATTTATTGATGTTTATTCATATTTATTAATATTTATTAATATGTATTGATATTTATTGATATTTATAGATATTTATAAATAGTTATTTATATTTATACATATTTATGAATATTTATTGATATTTATTGATATTTATTCATATTTATTGATATTTATTGATATTTATTGATATTGATTGATATTTATTTATATCGATTAATGTTTATTGATATTTATTTATATTTATTAATATTTATTGATATTTATTAATATTTATTGATATTTATTAATATTAATTGATATTTATTAATATTTATAAATATTTATTGATATTTATTTATATCTATTAATATTTATTAATATTTGTTGATATTTATTGATATTTATTTATATTTATTGATATTTATTAATATTTATTGATATTTATTAATATTTATTGATTTTAATAATTATTTATAGATATTTATTGATATTTATTGATATTTATTGATATTTATTAATATTTATTTATATTTATTAATATTTATTAATATGTATTGATATTTATTGATATTTATAGATATTTATAAAGATTTATATATATTTATTAAGATTTATAAATATTTATTGATATGTATTAATATTTATTGATATTTATTTATATTTATTAATATTTATTTATTTTTATTAATATTTATTGGTATTTATTAATATTTATAAATATATATTGATATTTATTCATATTTATTGATATTTATTAATGTTTATTGATATTTATTGATATTTATTAATATTTATAAATATATATTGATATTAATTAATATTTATTGATATTTATTAATATTTAATGTATATTTATTGATATTTAGTTATATTTATTAATATTTACTTATATTTATTGATATTTATTAATATTTATTTATATTTATTGATATTTATTAATATTTATTAATATTTATTAATATTTATTAATATTAATTGATATTCATTATTATTTATTAATATTTATTGATATTTATTTATATCTATCAATATTTATTTATATTTATTAATATTTTTTATATTTATTGATATTTATTGATATTGATTGATATTTATTTATATCTATTAATGTTTATTGATATTTATTTATATTTATTCATGTTTATTTATATCTATTAATATTTATTAATATTTATTGATTTTTATTTATATTTATTGATATTTATTTATATTTATTGATATTTATTTATATCTATTAATATTTATTAATATTTATTGATATTTATTTATATTAATTAACATTTATTGATGTTTATTAATATTTATTTATATTTATTGATATTTATTGATATTTATAATTATTTATCAATATTTATTGATATTTATAATCATTTATTGATATTTATTGATATTTATAAATACTTATTTGTATTTATTAATATTTATTAATATTTATTCATATTTATTAATATTTATGTATATTTATTGATATTTATTGATATTTATTTATATATATTCATATTTATTTACATTTATTGATATTTATTCATATTTATTTGTATTTATTGATATTTATTGATATTTATTGATATTTATTGATATTTATTGATGTTTATTCATATTTATTAATATTTATTAATATGTATTGATATTTATTGATATGTATAGATATTTATAAATATTTATTTATATTTATAAATATTTATAAATATTTATTGATATATATTGATATTTATTGATATTTATTGATATATATTAATATTTATTTATATTTATTAATATCTTTTGATATTTATTCATATCTATTAATATTTATTGATATTTATTTATATTTATTGATATTTATTAATATTTATAAATATTTATTCATATTTATTCATATCCATTAATATTTATTAATATTTATTGATATTTATTAATATTTATTGATATTTATTAATATTTATTAATATTTATTGATATTTATTTATATCTATTAATATTTATTAATATGTATTAATATTAATTAATATTTATTGATTTTAATATATATTTGTAGATATTTATTGATATTTATTGATATTTATTAATATTTATTAATATTGATTGGTATTTTTTAATATTTATTAATATGTATTGATATTTATTGATATTTATAGATATTTATAAATATTTATTTATATTTATAAATATTCCTAAATATTTATTGATATGTATTGATATTTATTGATATTTATTAGTATTTATTAATATTTATTTATATTTATTAATATCTATTGATATTTTTATATCTATTAATATTTATTGATATTTATTAATATTTATTGATATTTATTAATATTTATTAATATTTATTGATATTTATTTATGTCTATTAATAATTATTAATATTTATGGATATTTATTAGCATTTATTGATATTTATTAATATTTATTGATATTTATTAATATTTATATTTATTTAACATATTTATTAATGTTTAGTGATATTTATTGATATTTATTTATATTTATTAATATTTATTGATATCTATTGATATTCATTGATATTTATTTATATTTATTGATATTTATTTACATTTATTGATATTTATTGATATTTATTTATATTTATTTATATTTATTTATATTTATTAATATTTATAAATATTTATCAATATTTATTGATATTTATTGATATTAATAAATATTTATTGATATTTATTGATATTTATGGATATTTATTTTTATTTATTAACATTTATTGATATTTATTGATATTTATTGATATTTATTAATATTTATTCATATTTATTTACATTGATTTATATTTTTTATATATATTAATATTCATTTATATTTATTTATATTTATAAATATTTATTGATATTTATAAATATTTATTTATATTATTGATATTAATTGATATTTATTAATATTTATTAATATCTATTTATGTTTATTTTATTTTATTAATATTTATTCATATGTATTGATATTTATTGATATTTATTGATATTTTTTAATATTTATTTATATTTATTAATATTTATTCATATTTATTCATATTAATTAATATTTATTAATATTTATAAATATTTATTGATATTGATTCATATTTATTCATATTTCATTAATATTTATTGATATGTATTGATATTTAAGGATATAATTAATATTTATTAATATTTATTGATGTTTATTAATATTTATTGATATTTATTGATATTTATTAATATTCATTGATATTTATTAATATTTATTGATATTTATTTATATTTATAGATCTTTATTAATATTTATTGATGTTTATCAATATTTATTAATATTTATTGATATTTATAATTATGTATAAACATTTATTGATATTTATAAATATTTATGGATATTTATTGATGTTTATTTATATTTATTAATATTGAGTAATATTTATTGATATTTATTGATATTTATTTATTTTTATTTATATTTATAAATATTTATTTATATTAAGTGATATTTATTGATATTTATTAATATTTATTAGTATTTATTGATATTTATTGATATTAATTCATATTTATTAATATTTATTGATATTTACTGATATTTATAGATATTTATTCATATTTATTCATATTTATTTACATTGATTCATATTTATTCATATTTATAAATATTTATTGATATTTATTGATATTTATTGATATTTATAAATATTTATTAATATTATTGATATCTAATGATATTTATCAATATTTATTATTATTTATTGATATTATAAATATTTATTAATATTATTAATATTTATTAATATCTATTAATATATATTGATATTTATTGTTATTTATTTATACATATTAATATTTATTGATATTTATTTATATTTGATTATATTTATTGATATTTACTGATATTTATTTATATTTATTAATATTTATTGATATTTATAAATATTTACTGATATTTATTAATATTTATTGATATTTATTAATATTTATTAATATATATTGATATTTATAAATATTTATTGATATTTATTGATATTTATTGATATTTATTGATATTTATAAACATATATTGATATTTATTCATATTTATTGATATTTGTTAATATTTAATGTATATTTATTGATATTTATTTATATTTATTAATATTTACTGATATTATTGATATTTATTAATATTTATTAATATTTATTGATATTTATTAATGTTTATTGACATTTATTTATATTTATTTATATCTATTGTTATTATTACTATTTACTAATATTCATCACTAAGTCAGATATCTTAAAGGAGTCATTACCATTGATTTCTCAGGTGGGTGTTATTTAAAGTCGAAGTGACAGCAAGTCTTCATAATTTTCCAGCACTCTCCGCTTTCTTTGATCACAGCTGCAAATAATTTTGCGTTCTCACACCAGCCGTTTACAATTGAGTTTTCCCACTTCAGTCTTTCCACACTCTTCGACCATTTCGCATATGTGAATGTGCATGTATGCACAGATTAATGTTTTGCATGCCTTTGTATGGGCATGTCATCACGTATAGCATGCATATGTATATAAACATTTCGCTTAGGTGCATGTCTATGTGAAAAGTACTTATTTTGTATGCGTCAATATAGGTATTTGATGCAGTGTGTCATGCTTATGTATTTGAGCATTTTGAACAAGTGCATGTGTATATATGTATATATTACATTATTTGCATGCGTTTGTATTTGCATGTTATGCAATGTTTCATGCACATGTCTCTAAACATATTACATAAGAGAATGTGTATTGATATACATATTTTGCATGCATTTATTTCGGCATGTTATGCAGTGTACAAAACGTATGTAGTTGAACATTTTGTGTAAGTACATATGTATATATGTACATATTACATATTTTACATGCGTGTGTATGGGCATGTTATATGTTGTTGCATGTGTATGTATATGAACATCTCGGATAATTGCATGTGTGTGCATGTATAAATTATGCACCTTTGCATGTATTTGTATAGAAATGTTATGTAGTATTGTATGCATATGTATGTAAACTTTTTTTTCATATGTAAGTCGGTATGCGTGCATATATGTATTAGATAATTTGCATGCGTGGGTATGAGTATGTTATACAGTGTTGTATGTGTTTATGTAAACATTTCGCATGTGTGCATGTGTGCATGTGTAATTATGTACATATAGCATATATTGAATGCGTTAGTTTATGCATTATAAACTATATATATCGAATAGGTTCACGTGTGTATGTACATATTACATATTTTGCATGTGTTTTCATTTTTATCTGTGTATAAATGTACATATTATATATTTTACATGCATTTTTATGGGTATTTTATGCAGTGTTGCGTGCGTATATATGTACATATTGCATATTTTGTTTGCGTTTGTATGGGCATGTTATGTAGTGTTGCATGTAAACAGATCGAAAAAAATGCATGTGTGTGTATGTACATATTAAATAACGTACATGCATTCGTACGGGCATGATATCTAGTATTGTATGCATATGCATGTAAACATCTCGCATAGTTGCATACGAATTTATGTACATATTCCAAATTTGTCACGCATCTTAACTGCATGTGATGCCTAAACATTTAGAATATGTGTATGTGTGTATGTACATATAACATATTTTGCATGCGTTTGTATGTGCGTGTTATGCGGTGTTGCATGCATATATATGTAAACTTTTCGAATAAGTTCATGTGTATGTGTTTACATATTATATATTTTGAATTTCTTTGTATGGGCATGTTATGCATTGTTGCATGCACATATTTATAAACATTTCGAATAAGTGCATTCGTATATATATACAAATCGACAATGCGTATTACATATATTGCATGTGTATATATTGGCATGTTATAGAGGTGTATTTTTTAATATATGCAGTGTTTTTTAATATATGCAGTGTATTTTAATATATGCAGTGTTTTTTAATATATGCAGGGTTTTTTTTTAATATATGCAGTGTATTTTTAATATATGCAGTGTTTTTTTAATATATGTGTAAACATTTCGAATATGTACATGTATGTGAATGTATGTATGTAGTTTTACATGTTTTGCATGGTGTTGTATTAGCTTGTTATGCAGTGTTGCATGCGTATATATGTAAACATTTCAGATAGGTGCATGTGAATTTATATACATATTACATATTTTGCATGAGGTTCTATGGGCATGTTACTAAGTGTTGCATGCGTATATATGTATACATTTGGAAAAAGTGTATGTGAATGTATGCATGCATGTATGTATGTATATATTACATATCTTGCATAAGGTTGTATAAGCATGGTATGCAGCGTTGCATGCGTATATTTATAAAATTTCAAAAAATTGCATGCGTATGAATATAAACATTAACTATGTGCATGGGTATGTACATATTGCATAATTAGTATGGGTCTATTATGCAGTGTTTACATGCGTCTATATGTAAACATTTCGAAAATGTGCATGTGTATGTATTTGCTTATTACATTTTTACATTTCTAATAAGTGCATGTGTATGTATGTACATATTACATATTTTTCATGGGAATGTATGGGCACGGTATGCAGTGTTGCATACGTGTTTGATAAACATTTCTAATAATTGCATGTGTATGTATGTAAATATTATGTATTTTGCATTTTGGCCTATGTGCATTTGTAGGTATCAAGTTGGAAAGAAAGTAATGTCGTATATTTTACTTCATCACTTTGCAGCCTCCTAAGTTGTACACAGTTCTAGAGTTTTTGGTGAAGTGGTGTCTTAATATCTTGCTTTGCCTTTCAGATATAGTAATAAGTTGGAAAATATTAAGTTTAACGGTCTTAGGCGTCATAAAATGGATATTAGTGAGGAGCATCTGAGAAATTGCATGCTCTATGAATTCAAAAAGGAAACTCAGCTGCAGGAGCTACAAGGAATATTGGAACTGTATTGCATATTTTTTATGCGTGTGTATGTCATGTTATGCAGTGAGTCACGTGTATATATGTAAACATTTCGAATGAGTGCATGCGTAAGTATATAAACATTTATTATGCGCATAAGTATGTATGTACATATTATATATTGTGCATGAGGTTGTTTTGGCATGTTATGCAGTGGTTTATGTGCGTATGTGTAAACATTTCGAATATGTGCATGTATATGTATGTATATAACATATTTTCATAAGGTTGTATCGACATGTTGTGCAGTGTGGCATGCATATATATGTAAGCATGTTGAATAATTTCATGCGTATGTATATAAACAGTAACTATTTGCATGTGTACGGATGTTCATATTATATATTTTGCACGAGGTAGTATAGGCATGTTATTCTATTTTATATATGTAAAAATTTCGAATAAGCTCATGTGTATGTATATAAACATTTACTATGTGCATGAGTATGTATGTCCATATTATATATTTTGACGGCCTTTGTATGGACATGTAATTCAGTGTTGCATGCGTATATATTTAAAATATGTCTAATAAGTACACATTTTGCAAGAAGTGTTGCATGCGAATATATGTAAAAATTAAAAATAAGTGCATATGTATGTATGTATATATTACATATTTTCATGAGGTAATATGGGCATGTTATTCAGTGTTACATGCGTAAATATAAAACATTTTTTACAAGTGCATGCGTATGCACATTTTCTATGTGCATGTGTATGTATTAAAATATTACATTTTTAGCATGGGACTTGATAAGAATGTTGTGCAGTGTTGCATGCATCTATATCTAAAAATTTCAAAAATGTGCATGTGTATATACATATTACATATTTTGCATGTGTATGTGTTTTCCTATTACATTATTGCGTTTGTTTCGGCATGCTATGCAGTGTGGAATGCGTATATATGTAAACATTTCGGATAAGTGCATATATTAATATGTACGTATTTCTTATTTGCATGAGGGTGTATAAACATGTAATGCAGTGTTGCATGCGTATATATTAAAGCATTTCGAATATGTGCAGGCGTATGTATATAAACATATACTATGTGCATCTGCTTGTGCATGTGTATGTATGTACATATTATATATTTTTCATGAGGTTTTATAAGCATGTTGTGCAGTGTTGACTGCATATGTGTATAAACATTTTGACTAAGCGCATATTTTAATGTATATATTACATATTTTGCACGAGGTTGTATGGGCATTTTATGCAGTTTTGCATGCGTATATATGCTAGCATTTCAAACAAATGCATCCGTATGTATATAAATATTTACTATGTGCATGTGTATGTATGTACATATTACATATTTTGCACGAGGTTGTATGAGAATGTTATGCAGTGTTGCATGCATATATATGTGAGAATTTTTAACAAGTGCATGCGTATGTATATAAACATTTACTCTGTGCATGTGTATGTATGTACATATTACATATTTATCATGATGTTGTATGGACATTTTATGCAGTGTTGCATCCGTATATACATTAACAATGTCAATAAGTGCATGTGTATGTATATAAACATCTACTATTTACGTATGTATGTATGTATGTATGTACGTATGTATGTATGTATTACATACTTTGCAGCCATTTGTATAAGTATGTTATGCAGTGTTGCATGCATATATTAGTAAAAATTTTTGAATAGGTGCATGTGTATGTATGTATATATTACATATTTTACATTTAGTTTTATTGTTAAGTTATGTAGTTTTGCATGTGTATATATGTAAACATTTTGAAAAAGTATATGCGTATGTATATAAACATTCACTATGTGTATGTGTATACATGTACATATCAAATATATTGCATGATGTTGTATGGGCATGTAATGCAGTGTCATGCGTATGAATATAAACATTTCGAATAAGTGCATGCGTATGTATATATGTACTATTACATATTTGCATAAAGTTGTATGGATGCTTAAAAAAATGAACTTTCCCAAATTTATACCTACCAGCGACCGTGCGCGATTTAAGTTCAATTTAAAAGAAATATTTACACAGTTAAGTCCACACAACATCGGGCGTGACTTCTACAAGACCAGAAAGGATTATAACGGAAAAAAATAAGGTTAATACCTTTTATTTGTCTAAAGCTCCGACGAGGCCTGTTATATCAAGCGAAATATTAGATTAAAAAGTCAAGATGTAACAGAAAAAAAAATATTGTTTTTATTTTATATTTTGATTTTAATAAAAAATATCTGCATCTAACACATTGTTTTTTGAAGGCATTTTGTCTCTTTCTTTATGTTTATTAACATTTATATGGAACAAAACGTAGATTTAGTATAAGGAACGTTTATGTTTTTGTCTTTTAAGGGAAGTGGGGTCTGATCAACTCTGCTGGGAAGCCATGAAATTAAATACTGTCTTGTTTTTAAATTCCCAAACAGTTTTTCATGGTAAACAACTGATGATCCCTTAAAATAGTGTTAGAAACTAACTAATATAATAACTGTAAAAAATAAATTGACTTACATGAGTGATTTTCCACTGGAAGACTTGAGACTATAAGTTTTTTTGTTTTTTTTTATATAATTTTTTTTTATATATATATAGTTTTAATGGTTGAGAAACTTCCGAGACTATATATATATATATATATATATATATATATATATATATATATATATATATATATATATATATATATATATATATATATATATTTCGAGTAAGCGCATATGTATTTATGTATATACTAGCAAAACCTACCCGCCCTCCGGGCAGCAATTAATTGAGAGGAGGGGGGCGCTAATTTTTTTTTTTTAACTTTACTCAGAGAATTCCATAATTTTAATAAACTTTGGTAAATATGTAGAGTAACATCCTCAGCTAAATTATCCCCCTTAAAGATGAGAGTATCATTCTAGATTGTTAGGGCAGTTAAGGTATTTTTAACACTAACCCTAAGTTTGACTGGCAAGGTCGTAAAACCACACGAAATCGCCACAAAAATGTCCCTCCCTCCCTAGATAAAAATAATGCACAGAATACATCGCCAATGGTAAAAAATTGGTAAACTGCCATAACCCCCTAGAATGGCATGAAAATAGAGGATTATTTGACATTAAATTTATATACTAATTTCTAAATTCTAAAATATTTTTTGTTGTTTCTCTTTCGGCCAGATTTTTCAGGGTATTCACACGTAATCGCCTGAAAAAGTAGAATCTCACTTTATCGAGGGAGGGGTGTTAATCTACAATTATATCCAAACTTTCAATATTATTCCATACAAATAATATATTTAATTAGTTAGATTATTTAAAAGTTATTTATTTAATTTTCAACCGGAAAGGTAAACACAACTAAAATCAGTTGATTCAAATTAAAATAAAACGGGACATATAAGTCAAAAAAAAGTATAAGATTAAAAAAAATTAAATGTCGGTAAATTTGCAGATTAACACACTTCATTAATACTCCAGCACTCCGAAAAAAATGACATTCTGCTTTTTTAGGGGATTAGGTGTTTCCACCATGGAAAACGGAAAGAAAGGAAAACAAATATTTTAGAATTGAGATTGAGTGATCAGTTGTATATATATTTAACATAAAATGTTCCCACATTTCCAGCCCATTGTATTAAGGAACTTAACAAAAATTTTTTACCACCAACCTTAAGTCAGAGTGGCAGGGTCATAAAAACCACATGTAAAGTAGCGTCCCCCTAAAAAAATAAAAATGCAGCGGATTTAACTCCCACAACAGAAAAGAATTTAGTTAATTGTTCTAAAACTGGCCCGAAAAATTGAATTTATTTACGAAAATTTTCCCCACTTTAAATTATAAAATAATTGTTTTCTTTTCTTTCCAGCAAGTAAAAGAAGGTGAACAGTGCAGAAAGAGGGCGAAATAAAGGGGGATCAGAAAGTGTGAGCGAGACTACGACGACGACGACTACGACAACGACGACACTCTCCTTAATTAATTATGAATGGTTTAAAAATAGTTATTCTAATTAGGCAGTCAAAAGATTCTCTCTGACTCCTTTATCTTCCACTATATATACAGAATATATATATATATATATATATATATATATTTAACATAGTTCACTCCAAACAAGGCAGGCCGCCACTGTATACGTAAGGGGCAACTGAGAATAAAGGGTAAAAGTTTGGGGGTGTCAAGTTTTTATTTTTTGAGAGGGAGTCAACCTAAATTGGGAGCTGTGAAAGCGAGATGTCTGTTTACATTAGTTTTAAATTTCTGCATGTAAGTACCGTCAGGAAAACAGGGAGCAGAGAGGGAGTTCCAGAGTCCAGCAGCTCGGAGAAAGAAGATTTTGGAGTAGAAAGCTCTCCGGCATCTGGGGACCTCCACAGTGAATGGATGGGATTTGGCAGATTGTCGAGTTAGTCAAGTGAATTTGCGTTGTGGGGGTACTAGAGCAGCAAGTTCATCAGAGCACAATCCATTGAAGTACTTGTAAAACAGGCACAAGGAAGCAACATTGTGGCGATGGGACAGGGGCTGGAGCTTGGTGAATAGTGAAGGACCTTCAAGTTGGCAACTCTTTTTTGGACCTTGTCTAAGAGGGAGAGACTAGTGGATGCTGCACCAGCCCAGATGTGACAACAATACTCCATACATGGGCGGATGGTGGCTTTGTAGAGATATAGGATAATGTCAGGTGTGAGAAGTTTACTGGCACGGTAGAGGGAGCCCACCTTCTTTGCAGCAGCCCTAGTAATGTCTTCAATATATTTATTCCAATTCAGTTTGAATGATGAACTCTCAGATAGGGTCTTATTTGTCATGACAATCGGTGGTTGAAGAGGTTTCTTGTAGTTATTGAAGGAAAGGAGCTTTGACTCTGCGGCATTAAAAGTTACCATCTATTTTTTACCCCATTCCACTACAGACTGGAGGTCATTTTCTAAGGATTCAGCCATTGCTTCAGATATGTGCACGTCGGTTTTACCCACATGACGAGAGTAGAGTGTGGTGTCGTCAGCAAATATTCCTATCTCAGTCTCAATGATATCAGGGAGGTCATTTATGAAAATTAGGAACAGTAGAGGTCCAAGAATGGATCCCTGGGGGACACCAGCATTTATGTCACGTTGCTTAGAAGAACGACCATCGAGGACAACCTGGATCTTTCTTTTTGTTAGAAAGGATTTAATTATATTAAATATTTGTCCAGTAATACCATATGAGTGCAGTTTTATGAGAAGCCCTTCATGCCAGACCTTGTCAAAGGCGTTGGATATATCGAGCGCTACCGCTCTAGCTTCATCTGCCTTGTCCAGTGTATGGCATATGCGTTCGGAGATGACCGTTAGGATATCTGCAGTAGATCGTGCTTGTCTGAATCCATATTGATGATAAGAAAGAAGCTTAGCATTAACTAGGTGCTGGACTATCGCTAGATTGATTAATGATTCAAAGATGTTAGCAAAGATCGCGAGTAGACTGATTGGGTGGTAGTTTAGAGGATCAGTTCTATCTTCAGAATTCTTGAAGACTGGTACCACAGAGGCAATTTTGCTAACTATCAGGGAAACAAGATTCAGTAAGGCATTTGTTGTATAGCTTGGAGAGGATAAAGGCCAGCTCAGCATAGCATTTCTTTATTACTATTACTGGTATAAGATCAGGCCCACAGGATTTGGAGGTGTCATGGTTTTTTATGAAGTGTCTGACTTGAGACGGGGTGATGACCGGGTTCTCAAGTGTGGCTTCAGTCCGCAATGGGAATATAGGAAGGGTGTCGTTTGCTGAGGCCAAAGTGGAGTTTAAGGCGAAACGCTTGGCCAGTAGTTCAGCCTTATCATTTGCCGTGCAAACAACATCGTTGTGATTTGATAGTAGGGGAATTGTCCATTGTCCATTGTTCATCACACTATTGTAGATTTTCCATAAATCACGAGTACCTAGTTTCTGTGACTGAATGCGTGTTTTGGTTATGTCTGTATACCTTCTCTTTGCTTCATCTATCACTGCTTTGCAATCATTTCTTGCCTCTACAAATTTCTGTCTATTCGCAGTTGACTTATGGCGGCCAAATTTTCGGAATGCTTTCTGCCTCTCAGCAATAGCGGCTGCACATTCTGAGGTGAACCATTGAGGAGAGTGGGGTTTGCTGAAAAATTTTCGCGTGGAGACATAAGTATCAATGCCTGCTTTGACCCATTCGGTTAGCTGATTTGCACACTGATCAGCAGGGAGTGAGAAGGTTTCACCCCATGGGGCGTCGCTGATGTGATCCCTGAGGAATTCAAAATCAGCCTGCTCATAGTTTCTCGTCGTTTTGAGCAACGGCTCTTCAGCTTTTGGGCGAGTTTTTAAGGTGATAAGTATCATTACCACAACGTGATCAGAGTTTTGAAGCAGGCTATAGGCATTCGCCACACAAGCCTCGGGTAGTGAGGTCAAGAACAGGTCGAGAAGTGAGGCTTACTGGTCCACACGATCATGAAAGCGGGTCGGAAAAGTGATAGCCTGTGAGAGGTCGTGAACTGAGGAGAAATTAAAAGTAAAGTTCCCAGCTGCATCAGTAACGCTGGAAAATCCTAACCAGTCACGGTGATGCGCATTAAAATAAACATATAAATAACTTGAAGCATAAAAACCTGTTGTATTCTTAATTTAAATAACAGTAACCCGCTTTGATTATAATATAGGAGTGATAAATGAAAAAACCCTTTCGCATTTATTCATATTTTGCATTAAATTTTATAACCATTTCATGCAGTGTTGCATGTGTTTATGCATGTAAGCATTTCGAATATGTGCATGCGTATGTATATAAACATTTACTATGTACATGTGTATATATGTACATATTACATATTATGCATTAGGTTGTATTGGTATGTTATGAAGTGTTGCATGCATATGTTAATAAACATTTTGAATAAGTCATTGCGTATGTATATAAGCATTTACTATGTGCATGTATGTTGGTACATATTACATATTTTGTATGCGTTTGTATGGGCATGTTGTTTAGTGTTCCATACATATATATATATGTAAACGTTGCGAATAAGTGCATGTGTATATATGTACATATTACATATTTGTATGTGTTTTTATAAGCATGTTGTGTAGTGTTGCATGCGTATATATGTAAACGTTTCGTATAAGTGCATGTGTGTGTATGTAGATATTACATATTATGCATTGTTGCATGCGTATATTTATCAAAATTTCGAAAAAAACATGCGTATATATGTATATTGTTATTCCGCCTAGCATATGTACATACACGTTTATCATTCAGAAGTGCATGTGTATGTATATGCATAGCGTATATTTTTTGCATGAAGTGTATGGGCATTGTTATTCTGCGTAGCATGCGTGTATACGTTTTTATCATTCAGAGGTGCATATGTATGTATATGCTTATTGCATATTTTTCTCATGAGTTTGTATGGGAATTGGTATTCCGCCTAGCATGCGTATATACATGTTTATCATTCAGAAGTGCATGTGTGTGTATATGCATATAGCATATCTTTGCATGAGATTGTATAGCAATTATTAGTCCTAGTACCCTGCGTATATTCATTTTTATCATTAAGGTGTGCATGCGTATGTATATACATGTTGCATATTTGTTGAATGAGTTTGTATGGGCATTGTTATTCCTCTTAGCATGAGTACATACACGTTTATCATTCGGAAGTGCATGTGTATAAATATGCATGTTGCATATTTTATGCATGAGTGTCTATGGCCATTGTTATTCTGCGTAGCATGCGTATATACATTGTTATAATTTAGAGGTACATGTGTATGTATATTGCATATTTTTTGCATGAGTTTGTACGGTATTGTTATTCCGAGTAGTATGCGTATGTATATTTTTATCATCTAGAGAACTATGTGTATGTATATGCATGTTGCATATCTTTTGCATGAGTTTGTATGAGCATTGTTATTCTGCGTAGCATACGTATATACCTGTTTTTAATTTGGAGGAGCCTGTGTATGTATATGCATATTGCATATTTTTGGGATGAATTTGTATGGGTATTGTTAGTCTGCGTAGCCTGCGTATATACTTTTCATCATTTAGAGGTGGATGTCTATGTATATGCATGTTGCATATTTTTTGGATGAGTTTGTATGGGCATTGTTATTCCGAGTAGCGTGAGCATATACCTTTTTATCATTCAGAGGTGCATGTGTATGTATATGCATATTCCATATTTTTTACATCATTTTGTATGGGCATTGTCATTTCGCGTAGCATGCCTTTATACCTTTTTATCATTCAAAGGTGCATGTGTATTTATATGCTTATTGAATTCTTTTTCATGAGTTTGTATGGCATTGTTATTCAGCGTAGCATGTGTATATATCTTTTTAACAATTTAGAGGTGACTTTGTATGTATATGCATATTGCAAATTTTTTACATCAGTTTGTATTGGCATTGATGCTCCGCGTTGATTAAGTGATTCATGTGTATGTATAAGCATGTTGTATTTTTTTGCAAGAGTTTATATTGGCATTGTTATTTAGCATAGCATGCATATGTACCTTTTATTTATTCAGAAACGCATGTGTATGTATATGCATATTGCATATTTTTTGCATGCGTTTGTATGGACACTGGTATTTCGCGTAGAATGCGTATATTACTTTTTTATCATTTAGAGGTGCATGTGTATGTATATGCTAATTGCATTTTTTGCATGAGTTTGTATGGGTATTGTTATTCTGCCTAGCATGTGTATAAAATTTTTATACTTTAAAAGTGCATGTGTATGTATATGCATATTGCATTTTTTTGCATGAGTTTGTATGGGCATTGTTATTCCGCATAGCATGCGTAAATACATTTTTATCATCAAGAGGAGCATGTGTATGTATATGCATGTTACATATTTGTTGCATGAGTTTGTATGGGCATTGTTATTATGCCTAGCATGTGTATATACATTTTTATCATTCAGATGTGCATGTGTATGTATATGCATGTTGCATATTTGTTGCATGAGTTTGTATGGGCATTGTTATTTTGCCTAGCATGCGTATATACATTTTTATTATTCAGAAGTGCATGCGTATGTATATGCATGTTGCATATTTGTTGCATGAGTTTGTATGGGCATTGTTATTTTGACTAGCATGCGTATATACATGTTTATAATTCAGAAGTGCATGCGTATGTATATGCATGTTGCATATTTGTTGCATGAGTTTGTATGGGCATTGTTATTATGCCTAGCATGCGTATATACATTTGTATAATTCAGATGTGCATGCGTATGTATATGCATGTTGCATATTAGTTGCATGAGTTGGTATGGGCATTGTTATTTTCCCTAGCATGCGTATATACATTTTTATCATTAAGATGTGCATGTGTATGTATATGCATGTTGCATATTTGGTGCATGAGTTTGTATGGGCATTGTTATTATGCCTAGCATGCGTATATATATTTTTATCATTCAGATGTGCATGTGTATGTATATGCATGTTGCATATTTGTTGCATGAGTCTGTATGGGCATTGTTATTTTCCCTAGCATGCGTATATACATTTTTATAATTCAGAAGTGCATGCGTATGTATATGCATGTTGCATATTTGGTGCATGAGTTTGTATGCGCATTGTTATAATGCCTAGCATGCGTATATACATTTTTATCATTAAGATGTGCATGTGTATGTATATGCATGTTGCATATTTGGTGCATGAGTTTGTATGGGCATTGTTATTATGCCTAGCATGCGTACATACATTTTTATCATTAAGATGTGCATGTGTACGTATATGCATGTTGCATATTTGTTGCATGAGTTTGTATGGGCATTGTCATTATGTCTAGCATGCGTATATACATTTTTATTATTCAAAAGTGCATGCGTATGTATATGCATGTTGCATATTTGTTGCATGAGTTTTTATGGGCATTGTTATTATGCCTAGCATGCGTATATACATTTTTTATCATTCAGATGTGCATGTGAATGTATATGCATGTTGCATATTTGTTGCATGAGTTTGTATGGGCATTGTTATCATGCCTAGCATGCGTATATACATTTTTATCATTCAGATGTGCATGTGTATGTATATGCATGTTGCATATTTGTTGCATGAGTTTGTATGGGCATTGTTATTTTGCCTAGCATGCGTATATACATGTTTATAATTCAGAAGTGCATGCGTATGTATATGCATGTTGCATATTTGTTGCATGAGTTTGTATGGGCATTGTTATTATGCCTAGCATGCGTATATACATTTGTATCATTCAGATGTGCATGCGTATGTATATGCATGTTGCATATTAGTTGCATGAGTTGGTATGGGCATTGTTATTTTCCCTAGCATGCGTATATACATTTGTATCATTCAGAAGGGCATGCGTATGTATATGCATGTTGCATATTAGTTGCATGAGTTTGTATTGGCATTGTTATCATGCCTAGCATGCGTATATACATTTTTATCATTCAGATGTGCATGTGTATGTATATGCATGTTGCATATTTGTTGCATGAGTTTGTATGGGCATTGTTATTATGCCTAGCATGCGTATATACATTTGTATCATTCAGATGTGTTTGTGTATCTATATGCATGTTGCATATTTGTTGCATGAGTTTGTATGGGCATTGTTATTATGCCTAGCATGCGTATATATATTTTTATCATTAAGATGTGCATGTGTATGTATATGCATGTTGCATATTTGTTGCATGAGTTTTTATGGGCATTGTTATGATGCCTAGCATGCGTATTCACATTTTTATCATTTAGATGTGCGTGTGTATGTATATGCACGTTGCATATTTGTTGCATGAGTTTGTATAGGCATTGTTATTTTCCCTAGCATGCGTATATATATTTTTATCATTCAGATGTGCATGTGTATGTATATGCATGTTGCATATTTGTTGCATGAGTTTGTATGGGCATAGTTATTTTCCTTAGTATGCGTATATACATTTGTATCATTCAGAAGGGCATGCGTATGTATATGCATGTTGCATATTAGTTGCATGAGTTTGTATTGGCATTGTTATCATGCCTAGCATGCGTATATACATTTTTATCATTCAGATGTGCATGTGTATGTATATGCATGTTGCATATTTGTTGCATGAGTTTGTATGGGCATTGTTATTATGCCTAGCCTTCGTATATACATTTTTATCATTCAGATGTGCATGTGTATGTATATGCATGTTGCATATTTGTTGCATGAGTTTGTATGGGCATTGTTATTTTCCATAGCATGCGTATATACATTTTTATCATTAAGATGTGCATGTGTATGTATATGCATGTTGCATATTTGGTGCATGAGTTTGTATGGGCATTGTTATTATGCCTAGCATGCGTATATATATTTTTATCATTCAGATGTGCATGTGTATGTATATGCATGTTGCATATTTGTTGCATGAGTTTGTATGAGCATTGTTATTTTCCCTAGCATGCGTATATACATTTTTATCATTCAGATGTGCATGTGTATGTATATGCATGTTGCATATTTGTTGCATGAGTTTGTATGGGCATTGTTATTATGCCTAGCATGCGTATATACATTTGTATCATTCAGATGTGCATGCGTATGTATATGCATGTTGCATATTAGTTGCATGAGTTTGTATTGGCATTGTTATCATGCCTAGCATGCGTATATACATTTTTATCATTCAGATGTGCATGTGTATGTATATGCATGTTGCATATTAGTTGCATGAGTTTGTATTGGCATTGTTATCATGCCTAGCATGCGTATATACATTTTTATCATTCAGATGTGCATGTGTATGTATATGCATGTTGCATATTTGTTGCATGAGTTTGTATTGGCATTGCTATCATGCCTAGCATGCGTATATACATTTTTATCATTCAGATGTGCATGTGTATGTATATGCATGTTGCATATTTGTTGCATGAGTTTGTATAGGAATTGTTATCATGCCTAGCATGCGTATATACATTTTTATCATTCAGATGTGCATGTGTATGTATATGCATGTTGCATATTTGTTGCATGAGTTTGTATTGGCATTGTTATCATGCCTAGCATGCGTATATACATTTTTATCATTCAGATGTGCATGTGTATGTATATGCATGTTGCATATTAGTTGCATGAGTTTGTATTGGCATTGTAATCATGCCTAGCATGCGTATATACATTTTTATCATTCAGATGTGCATGTGTATGTATATGCATGTTGCATATTTGTTGCATGAGTTTGTATTGGCATTGTTATCATGCCTAGCATGCGTATATACATTTTTATCATTCAGATGTGCATGTGTATGTATATGCATGTTGCATATTTGTTGCATGAGTTTGTATTGGCATTGTTATCATGCCTAGCATGCATATATAAATTTTTATCATTCAGATGTGCATGTGTATGTATATGCATGTTGAATATTAGTTGCATGAGTTTGTATTGGCATTGTTATCATGCCTAGCATGCGTATATACATTTTTATCATTCAGATGTGCATGTGTATGTATATGCATGTTGCATATTTGTTGCATGAGTTTGTATTGGCATTGTTATCATGCCTAGCATGCGTATATACATTTTTATCATTCAGATGTGCATGTGTATGTATATGCATGTTGCATATTTGTTGCATGAGTTTGTATTGGCATTGTTATCATGCCTAGCATGCGTATATACATTTGTATCATTCAGAAGGGCATGCGTATGTATATGCATGTTGCATATTAGTTGCATGAGTTTGTATTGGCATTGTTATCATGCCTAGCATGCGTATATAAATTTTTATCATTCAGATGTGCATGTGTATGTATATGCATGTTGCATATTTGTTGCATGAGTTTGTATGGGCATTGTTATTATGCCTAGCATGCGTATATACATTTGTATCATTCAGATGTGCATGTGTATCTATATGCATGTTGCATATTTGTTGCATGAGTTTTTATGGGCATTGTTATTATGCCTAGCATGCGTATATATATTTTTATCATTCAGATGTGCATGTGTATGTATATGCATGTTGCATATTTGTTGCATGAGTTTGTATGGGCATTGTTATTTTCACTAGCATGCGTATATACATTTGTATCATTCAGATGTGCATGCGTATGTATATGCATGTTGCATATTAGTTGCATGAGTTTGTATTGGCATTGTTATCATGCCGAGCATGCGTATATACATTTTTATCATTCAGATGTGAATGTGTATGTATATGCATGTTGCATATTTGTTGCATGAGTTTGTATTGGCATTGTTATTATGCCTAGCATGCGTATATATATTTTTATCATTAAGATGTGCATGTGTATGTATATGCATGTTGCATATTTGTTGCATGAGTTTATATTGGCATTGTTATTATGCCTAGCATGCGTATATACATTTTTATCATTCAGATGTGCATGCGTATGTATATGCATGTTGCATATTTGTTGCATGAGTTTGTATGGGCATTGTTATTATGCCTAGCCTTCGTATATACATTTTTATCATTCAGATGTGCATGTGTATGTATATGCATGTTGCATATTTGTTGCATGAGTTTGTATGGGCATTGTTATTTTCCATAGCATGCGTATATACATTTTTATTATTAAGATGTGCATGTGTATGTATATGCATGTTGCATATTTGGTGCATGAGTTTGTATGGGCATTGTTATTATGCCTAGCATGCGTATATATATTTTTATCATTCAGATGTGCATGTGTATGTATATGCATGTTGCATATTTGTTGCATGAGTTTGTATGGGCATTGTTATTTTCCCTAGCATGCGTATATACATTTTTATAATTCAGAAGTGCATGCGTATGTATATGCATGTTGCATATTTGTTGCATGAGTTTGTATGGGCATTGTTATTTTCCCTAGCATGCGTAAATACATTTTTATCATTAAGATGTGCATGTGTATGTATATGCATGTTGCATATTTGTTGCATGAGTTTGTATAGGCATTGGTATTATGCCTAGCATGCGTATATATATTTTTATCATTCAGATGTGCATGTGTATGTATATGCATGTTGCATATTTGTTGCCTGAGTTTGTATGGGCATTGTTATTTTCCCTAGCATGCGTATATATATTTGTATCATTCAGATGTGCATGTGTATGTATATGCATGTGGCATATTAGTTGCATGAGTTTGTATGGGCATAGTTATTTTCCCTAGTATGCGTATATATATTTGTATCATTCAGAAGTGCATGTGTATGTATATGCATGTTGCATATTTGTTGCATGAGTTTGTATGGGCATTGTTATTCCGCCTAGCCTGCGTATATACATTTTTATCATTCACATGTGCATGTGTATGTATATGCATGTTGCATATTTGTTGCATGAGTTTGTATAGGCATTGTTATTTTCCCTAGCATGCGTATATACATTTTTATCATTCAGATGTGCATGCGTATGTATATGCATGTTGCATATTTGTTGCATGAGTTTGTATGGGCATTGTTATTTTCCCTAGTATGCGTATATACATTTTTATCATTCAGAAGTTCATGCGTATGTATATGCATGTAGCATATTTGTTGCATGAGTTTGTATGGGCATTGTTATTATGCCTAGCATGCGTATATACATTTTTCTTATTCAGATGTGCATGTGTATGTATATGCATGTTGCATATTTGTTGCATGAGTTTGTATGGGCATTGTTATTATGCCTAGCATGCGTATATACATTTTTATCATTTAGAAGTGCATACGTATGTATATGCATGTAGCATATTTGTTGCATGAGGTTGTATGGGCATTGTTATTATGCCTAGCATGCGTATATACATTTTTCTTATTCAGATGTGCATGTGTATGTATATGCATGTTGCATATTTGTTGCATGAGTTTGTATGGGCATTGTTGTTTTCCCTAGCATGCGTATATACATTTTTATCATTCAGATGTGCATGCGTATGTATATGCATGTAACATATTTGTTGCATGAGTTTGTATGGGCATTGTTATTTTCCCTAGTATGCGTATATACATTTTTATCATTCAGAAGTGCATGCGTATGTATATGCATGTAGCATATTTGTTGCATGAGTTTGTATGGGCATTGTTATTATGCCTAGCATGCGTATATACATTTTTCTTATTCAGATGTGCATGTGTATGTATATGCATGTTGCATATTTGTTGCATGAGTTTGTGTGGGCATTATTATTTTTCGTAGCATGCGTATATACATTTTTATCATTCAGATGTGCATGCGTATGTATATGCATGTTGCATATTTGTTGCATGAGTTTGTATGGGCATTGTTATTTTCCCTAGCATGCGTAAATACATTTTTATCATTAAGATGTGCATGTGTATGTATATGCATGTTGCATATTTGTTGCATGAGTTTGTATGGGCATTGTTATTATGCCTAGCATGCGTATATATATTTTTATCATTAAGATGTGCATGTGTATGTATATGCATGTTGCATATTTGTTGCATGAGTTTGTATGGGCATTGTTATTTTCCCTAGCATGCGTAAATACATTTTTATCATTAAGATGTGCATGTGTATGTATATGCATGTTGCATATTTGTTGCATGAGTTTGTATGGGCATTGGTATTATGCCTAGCATGCGTATATATATTTTTATCATTCAGATGTGCATGTGTATGTATATGCATGTTGCATATTTGTTGCCTGAGTTTGTATGGGCATTGTTATTTTCCCTAGCATGCGTATATATATTTGTATCATTCAGATGTGCATGTGTATGTATATGCATGTGGCATATTAGTTGCATGAGTTTGTATGGGCATAGTTATTTTCCCTAGTATGCGTATATATATTTGTATCATTCAGAAGTGCATGTGTATGTATATGCATGTTGCATATTTGTTGCATGAGTTTGTATGGGCATTGTTATTCCGCCTAGCCTGCGTATATACATTTTTATCATTCAGATGTGCATGTGTATGTATATGCATGTTGCATATTTGTTGCATGAGTTTGTATAGGCATTGTTATTTTCCCTAGCATGCGTATATACATTTTTATCATTCAGATGTGCATGCGTATGTATATGCATGTTGCATATTTGTTGCATGAGTTTGTATGGGCATTGTTATTTTCCCTAGTATGCGTATATACATTTTTATCATTCAGAAGTTCATGCGTATGTATATGCATGTAGCATATTTGTTGCATGAGTTTGTATGGGCATTGTTATTATGCCTAGCATGCGTATATACATTTTTCTTATTCAGATGTGCATGTGTATGTATATGCATGTTGCATATTTGTTGCATGAGTTTGTATGGGCATTGTTATTATGCCTAGCATGCGTATATACATTTTTATCATTTAGAAGTGCATACGTATGTATATGCATGTAGCATATTTGTTGCATGAGTTTGTATGGGCATTGTTATTATGCCTAGCATGCGTATATACATTTTTCTTATTCAGATGTGCATGTGTATGTATATGCATGTTGCATATTTGTTGCATGAGTTTGTATGGGCATTGTTATTTTCCCTAGCATGCGTATATACATTTTTATCATTCAGATGTGCATGCGTATGTATATGCATGTAGCATATTTGTTGCATGAGTTAGTATGGGCATTGTTATTTTCCCTAGTATGCGTATATACATTTTTATCATTCAGAAGTGCATGCGTATGTATATGCATGTAACATATTTGTTGCATGAGTTTGTATGGGCATTGTTATTTTCCCTAGTATGCGTATATACATTTTTATCATTCAGAAGTGCATGCGTATGTATATGCATGTAGCATATTTGTTGCATGAGTTTGTATGGGCATTGTTATTTTCCCTAGTATGCGTATATACATTTTTATCATTCAGAAGTTCATGCGTATGTATATGCATGTTGCATATTTGTTGCATGAGTTTGTATGGGCATTGTTATTTTCCCTAGTATGCGTATATACATTTTTATCATTCAGGAGTGCATGTGTATGTATATGCATGTTGCATATTTGTTGCATGAGTTTGTATGGGCATTGTTATTTTCCCTAGTATGCGTATATACATTTTTATCATTCAGAAGTTCATGCGTATGTATATGCATGTTGCATATTTGTTGCATGAGTTTGTATGGGCTTTGTTATTTTCCCTAGTATGCGTATATACATTTTTATCATTCAGAAGTGCATGCGTATGTATATGCATGTAGCATATTTGTTGCATGAGTTTGTATGGGCATTGTTATTTTCCCTAGTATGCGTATATACATTTTTATCATTCAGAAGTTCATGCGTATGTATATGCATGTTGCATATTTGTTGCATGCGTTTGTATGGGCTTTGTTATTTTCCCTAGTATGCGTATATACATTTTTATCATTCAGAAGTGCATGCGTATGTATATGCATGTAGCATATTTGTTGCATGAGTTTGTATGGGCTTTGTTATTTTCCCTAGTATGCGTATATTCATTTTTATCATTCAGAAGTTCATGCGTATGTATATGCATGTTGCATATTTGTTGCATGAGTTTGTATGGGCATTGTTATTTTCCCTAGTATGCGTATATACATTTTTATCATTCAGAAGTGCATGTGTATGTATATGCATGTAGCATATTTGTTGCATGAGTTTGTATGGGCATTGTTATTTTCCCTAGTATTCGTATATACATTTTTTATCATTCAGAAGTTCATGCGTATGTATATGCATGTTGCATATTTGTTGCATGAGTTTGTATGGGCATTGTTATTTTCCCTAGTATGCGTATATACATTTTTATCATTCAGAAGTTCATGCGTATGTATATGCATGTTGCATATTTGTTGCATGAGTTTGTATGGGCATTGTTATTTTCCCTAGTATGCGTATATACATTTTTATCATTCAGAAGTGCATGTGTATGTATATGCATGTTGCATATTTGTTGCATGAGTTTGTATGGGCATTGTTATTTTCCCTAGTATGCGTATATACATTTTTATCATTCAGAAGTTCATGCGTATGTATATGCATGTTGCATATTTGTTGCATGAGTTTGTATGGGCATTGTTATTTTCCCTAGTATGCGTATATACATTTTTATCATTCAGAAGTGCATGTGTATGTATATGCATGTTGCATATTTGTTGCATGAGTTTGTATGGGCATTGTTATTTTCCCTAGTATGCGTATATACATTTTTATCATTCAGAAGTGCATGTGTATGTATATGCATGTAGCATATTTGTTGCATGAGTTTGTATGGGCATTGTTATTTTCCCTAGTATGCGTATATACATTTTTATCATTCAGAAGTTCATGCGTATGTATATGCATGTTGCATATTTGTTGCATGAGTTTGTATGGGCATTGTTATTTTCCCTAGTATGCGTATATACATTTTTATCATTCAGAAGTTCAATCGTATGTATATGCATGTTGCATATTTGTTGCATGAGTTTGTATGGGCATTGTTATTTTCCCTAATATGCGTATATACATTTTTATCATTCAGAAGTGCATGTGTATGTATATGCATGTAGCATATTTGTTGCATGAGTTTGTATGGGCTTTGTTATTTTCCCTAGTATGCATATATACATTTTTATCATTCAGAAGTGCATGCGTATGTATATGCATGTAGCATATTTGTTGCATGAGTTTGTATGGGCATTGTTATTTTCCCTAGTATGCGTATATACATTTTTATCATTCAGAAGTGCATGCGTATGTATATGCATGTAGCATATTTGTTGCATGAGTTTGTATGGGCATTGTTATTTTCCCTAGTATGCGTATATACATTTTTATCATTCAGAAGTTCATGCGTATGTATATGCATGTTGCATATTTGTTGCATGAGTTTGTATGGGCATTGTTATTTTCCCTAGCATGCGTATATACATTTTTATCATTCAGAAGTTCATGCGTATGTATATGCATGTAGCATATTTGTTGCATGAGTTTGTATGGGCTTTGTTATTTTCCCTAGTATGCGTATATACATTTTTATCATTCAGAAGTTCATGCGTATGTATATGCATGTTGCATATTTGTTGCATGAGTTTGTATGGGCATTGTTATTTTCCCTAGTATGCGTATATACATTTTTATCATTCAGAAGTGCATGCGTATGTATATGCATGTAGCATATTTGTTGCATGAGTTTGTATGGGCATTGTTATTTTCCCTAGTATGCGTATATACATTTTTATCATTCAGAAGTGCATGCGTATGTATATGCATGTAGCATATTTGTTGCATGAGTTTGTATGGGCATTGTTATTTTCCCTAGTATGCGTATATACATTTTTATCATTCAGAAGTTCATGCGTATGTATATGCATGTAGCATATTTGTTGCATGAGTTTGTATGGGCTTTGTTATTTTCCCTAGTATGCGTATATACATTTTTATCATTCAGAAGTTCATGCGTATGTATATGCATGTAGCATATTTGTTGCATGAGTTTGTGTGGGCTTTGTTATTTTCCCTAGTATGCGTATATACATTTTTATCATTCAGAAGTTCATGCGTATGTATATGCATGTAGCATATTTGTTGCATGAGTTTGTATGGGCTTTTTTATTTTCCCTAGTATGCGTATATACATTTTTATCATTCAGAAGTGCATGCGTATGTATATGCATGTAGCATATTTGCTGCATGAGTTTGTATGGGCTTTGTTATTTTCCCTAGTATGCGTATATACATTTTTATCATTCAGAAGTGCATGCGTATGTATATGCATGTAGCATATTTGTTGCATGAGTTTGTATGGGCATTGTTATTTTCCCTAGCATGCGTATATACATTTTTATCATTCAGAAGTTTATGCGTATGTATATGCATGTTGCATATTTGTTGCATGAGTTTGTATGGGCATTGTTATTTTCCCTAGCATGCGTATATACATTTTTATCATTCAGAAGTTCATGCGTATGTATATGCATGTTGCATATTTGTTGCATGAGTTTGTATGGGCATTGTTATTTTCCCTAGCATGCGTATATACATTTTTATCATTCAGAAGTTCATGCGTATGTATATGCATGTAGCATATTTGTTGCATGAGTTTGTATGGGCTTTGTTATTTTCCCTAGTATGCGTATATACATTTTTATCATTCAGAAGTTCATGCGTATGTATATGCATGTAGCATATTTGTTGCATGAGTTTGTATGGGCATTGTTATTTTCCCTAGCATGCGTATATACATTTTTATCATTCAGAAGTTCATGCGTATGTATATGCATGTTGCATATTTGTTGCATGAGTTTGTATGGGCATTGTTATTTTCCCTAGCATGCGTATATACATTTTTATCATTCAGAAGTTCATGCGTATGTATATGCATGTAGCATATTTGTTGCATGAGTTTGTATAAGCATTGTTATTATGCCTAGCATGCGTATATATATAACGTGGACCCCCCACACTCTTACTCTTCTACCCGTGCGACGGCATCATTTATAACATCAAATGTAATGATGAACCGATCCGGTGCAGTGCAGGAATCCTTCCTGACTGTGAACACCTTTTCTTTGGCTCGTGATTTCGTCTGTAGTGGCTGTAAAAAGAAAGATGGCTCGAATCTCCCTCGGGTCTGATGAATGACGACTTCGTGATTCTGTGAAGGCAAGATTACTTAGCAGCACAATTCACGATAGAATAACTCGACAAACGGCTAGGTCTTTTCACAACAATAATTATTTAATAAAAATGAACAAAGTCTATTCTTCGATAATGGCTTCCTTATTAGCTATTGTATCTCTCCGTGTGCGTGTATGAATCTCTATTTACGATTTCCCAGTTGTTAAATAAGTTGTAACTTAATCTATGTTTGGAGAACCGTGTGTGTGTGAAACTCCCTTTACGAGTGTTAATCCTTAATTAAGTTGTGACTTGTCTATTGAAAACGGTGGGGGGGGGACACTATTGTTAACACCTCCCAGACAAGAAGCTGTTCGCGCAACATCTCGTCTGGTGATCCCCTAGCCCGACGGAGACGTCCGTTCTCGACCAATTCCTAGATCTGACTGTTTTTCGATCGCCTTCTCATCTCAAATAACAAAGACGAAAAACGTATAACTCATACTCTCTCTCTCTCTCTCTCTCTCTCTCTTCTCGTCGTGTGGTACGCGCGATGCTGACTTACCCTCTTTCTTTACCCCATCCCTTCTTCTGTGTCCCCACCCCTCCCCCGAGGTGGGGTGGTACGGGCAATTGTAATTCGTCGTTTTGGTTTCTCTTTAGATCTTATCTACACTAAAGAAAGCCATTAGCCTCTCTTTCTCTATTGGACCACCCATCGAGCTGACATCCATCGTACCTCAAAAGCCCCATGACCAAATTGTTCAGCTGGTCAAACTCATCCATTGTATCTGGTTAACTGCCACTGACAGCCTACACGCTCTATCCCGCCAGGCTGGCGCCGCCCCTCGGCCAAGGTTTGGACAGTCAAAAATATGTACTAGCTCCCAGACTTCCACTTGTCTCTACGTGGGGCCTGATCTCCCCGATGCATTCCAGTGCACCCCGGGGTGCAGACTCCGTCGCTGAAACCACTGTTTCACATCCGCCCAATCCTTATTTCGTGTCAATTGGTCGAAATTGACATCTCCCAGACCGTCACCCTTCTCTACGTGGGGGCAGATACGTCGGATGAAATCACTGTTTCACATCCGTCCACCCTTATTTCGTGTCACTTGGTTGCAATTGACATCTCCCAGACCGTTACCCTTCCCCACACACAGAGAGAACAACGGATAATACAATCAAAACAATAATAATCAAAAATTAAGAAAAAACTGTAGCTAAACAATGGAACAAAAAGTTTTCTTTTTCTGTTCTGTTTTCTTTTGGTCTGTCCTTCTTTTTCTCTTTCCAGTCTATTAAAACATCAGGACTACGTATGTATGTGTGTATGTGCGTATGCATTTTGTGGTTTCTGTGTTGGGAGGTGGGTAGGTGACAAAATGAATTATTATGCATGCAATTAAAAGTTTGTTAATACAGATTGGAGCTCGCAACGCCCCTTACAAATTACGTCACCATCACCCTCTCCTCGGAATCAATCTCTACTTCTTCACTGGTCATCCACCTGGATCTCCGACAGGGCAGCGATTCCTGCTCCCGCTCGCGATCTGGGTGAAGTGTACTCAAGGGTAACCCTCCCTCGCTCATGCACTCGGCCGTCGGTGTGCTCGCGCCGTCTAATTTCTCCCTATGTCTTTCTCGCGCCCTTTGTCTTTTCTGCAAAAGCTAACCTTATTATTTATGTGCACAATTCTCACTAACATCGACCAAGCCCTATCGTGCCCGTGTCTAGTCCTACCTTTTAACGTGAATTTTCCCTTCCTGACGGGGTTAATCGAACCCTCAATCTCTCTAAAGCTAATAGCTTGTTACCTTCTGGTTATGCAACGCATTTTAACACATTATAATACTTTCATAACTGTTCGATGGGGTCGACCGGTAATCGCAAACGATTTGGTAATTCGGCTTTAATCTGCCGAGATGATTATATTCGGCGACAAGTGTCTTAGCGATTGCATATCCAACTGTGCACCTGTGCACTCACTCGTCAGTATCAACAACTGAAATTCTCTTGGTGCGGACCTGTCTGGTTCGCATACCGTCACTATCATTGCGTCGGCCACCTCGGCCGGATTCTCTTCGTTCCCTTCTCTGGGAAAAACAATTCTCTCAGACTAACACCTTCTTGGCTCACTTCGGCCCGGTGACATTCGATATCGATGCGCCTTCCGTGGCTGCATGCGACAGTAACCCTTTTGGTTCTTCCCTATAACTTCCAATTTCTTCATAATCATTCTCTCATCGCTTCCCGACACTGTCCCTAATTACTCATCGAGTGCCTCTCCCAGCAACGGGGGGCCACTGATTTCTTCCGCTTCGTCTGTATCAACACTATCTATCTTAGATAGGATCTCATATCCTTCCCTTCGCTTATCATTACTTCTGTGCCCTTTCGTAAGGCGCACCACAATCTGTCGTATTCACGGTGGTTCGAACATCTGTCGATTACTTCAACTTTCTTTTGCTTTTACAACTCACTATATATCTGCCTGGTCGTTCGGCAACAGCCCATCCAGCTGCAGGTATATTACCACTTGTGATCGATCATTTGGATCTAACCACGACGACCCTCCATCGGTTCCAGTTATGCATCTCTTTCTATCCTTATATGTCCGTTTATCTCGGGGGGGGGGGGCATCCAAGACAACTGTCCGCGCCACAACCACCAGCACCGCACACGCATGGGGGCCCTCCCTGCGCGCGGTGGAGCCAACGAATGCGACACAGCACAACCTCGGCCTCTCCCCCAGGTCCTTGACTATCTTTGGCTTGGCTTTCCTGCTATTCTGTGGTGGGGCGTTCTGCTCCCCTCTACCGTAACTTCATAGGTAATTCCTCTACCTTTCTGGCTAACCGATTTTCTCTCAGTCTCTTCTGGAGCTGGGCAGGGGGGTATTTTGCCGCTCTCCTCCCACTCGCTGGACTCGTCAACCGACCTAGCAGTCGCGTTTAATTCGATCTCTCTCTACGGGGGGGTTCATTGCTTCTTGCGGTTTCTCATAAACCGGCGAACAAAACCCAAGCCCGTCTTCTTCCCATTCTACCGTAACTTCATAGGTAATTCCTCTACCTTTTTGGCTAACCGATTTTCTCTCAGTCTCTTCTGGAGCTGGGTAGGGGGGTATTTTGCCGCTCTCCTCCCACTCGCTGGACTCGTCAACCGACCTAGCAGTCGCGTTTTATTCGATCTCTCTCTACGGGGGGGTTCATTGCTTCTTGCGGTTTCTCATAAACCGGCGAACAAAACCCAAGCCCGTCTTCTTCCCATTTAATTTCGCTATCTTTAACTAAACTTATCATTCTGGGGGCCACCCTACTTTTTATACTCTGTGGGGTGGCCTCTGGGCGCTTCCCTGGTTCTTTGCCCTGGCGTCAGGTGGCACACTAAGGTTCGGAATCCTAATTCCTCACCTCCGATCTATGCTGCTGTGCACCACCGACTCTCATGTCCGAACCGACCACACCTAGTACAGTTCGGTCTAACCGAGCCGCGTGGGCGCCCATAATTTGTGGGACACTCTGCTGCTCTATGCCCCTCGCCCCTGCAGGTCCAGCGGACTGATACCTGCCTGGCCGGTGCGGGCCTATCGTACTCATTTTGAAGGTCCCATGCCTCCCTTCTACGATCGGAGTCTGCCTCCCAATCTTCTCCGCCCCCTCTCTCCATTCGGGGCCCCGGACTCGCCCCGCTCCCCACCGTTTTCCTTCTCCCAGGCATTTCCTCGCCATTGCCTCTATCTACACGTTCCCCTAGTCTTATACTGTCTCTCGCTAATCTCTGGGCCTCCGCTAGTGTGAGCGGGTGACCCCTCAGTACCTCCCTCTGGATCTCTCTAGCACCTAACCCGTCTACGAGGGCATCCACCAGGATTGCCTGGATGGGACCCGTATTTCGGATCGCCCCATCCGGGAAGGCCTGAACCGCCAATCCCTGGATTCGTTCGACTAACTCGTCGAGTCCCTCGCCGTTGTTTAACCTTAGCCGGGTCAACTTGCGTACGGCCTCAATCGCGGTTCGCTCGCTGGCGTATTGCCTCACTAGCTGCTCGCGGAGCTCCGTCCAAGTGATCCCCGGGTTCTCTACATACCTCCCCTCAATGAATCTCGACACTGGGCCCCTCGCTCCCTCTAGAGCGAGCAGCACCATCTCGTGATTTTCTAAGCCGTAAATAAAACTTTTCTTTTCGATTACCGCCAACCACTCTCTTAGATCGGCGGAATGGCCTCTGAAGGAAGGCACGCGTATTCCTCCAATCGGTCTCTCTAGTTTTCTGGTCTCATCTCCCCCCATATCTGTCATACTATTTACTAGGTCCTCCTCCGAACCCATTCCACTTGCGTTCTAGCTTACCACCCCTAACAACAGAACTACCCAAACTGTGTGCAAAGCTTGGACAACAATCGACACACCGACAAAACCGAGCAAGCGAACAAGAGAAATCAACGAGTCACTTACCCCTCTCCTCTGCTGCTCCTGTGGTCCCTCGTCTCTGGGTTGATTGCTTGTTATTTTTCGAGTCCGTCTGGGCCTTTCAATCAATTGACTAAAAGTTCCTCCTTCCTCCTTTTTTTTTTATTCTCTTTTTCAACCACGGGTGTACATGCCCGTTAAACTGTTTCTCTCTTTTCTTTTTCTTTTTCTATCTTTCTTTTTTTTTTCAAACACGGGTGTCGATGTCCGTCAAACTTTTCCCTCTGCCGGTAAAAAAAAATCGTCCGTTGTGCCCGTGGGTTTTTTTAAATTTGTCTGTCTATTTTTTCTTTTTCCAAGGTGTTTTGCCGGAAAAAAAAATTGTTTTCTTTGTGGCCGTGGTTGGCTTTGTTCTTTTCTTCTCCCGAGGTTCCCAGGCACTCCTCACCGTACCATGATCCTAGGTCGCGGCACCATTTATAACCCGGACCCCACACTCTTACTCTTCTACCCGTGCGACGGCATCATTTATAACATCAAATGTAATGATGAACCGATCCGGTGCAGTGCAGGAATCCTTCCTGACTGTGAACACCTTTTCTTTGGCTCGTGATTTCGTCTGTAGTGGCTGTAAAAAGAAAGATGGCTCGAATCTCCCTCGGGTCTGATGAATGACGACTTCGTGATTCTGTGAAGGCAAGATTACTTAGCAGCACAATTCACGATAGAATAACTCGACAAACGGCTAGGTCTTTTCACAACAATAATTATTTAATAAAAATGAACAAAGTCTATTCTTCGATAATGGCTTCCTTATTAGCTATTGTATCTCTCCGTGTGCGTGTATGAATCTCTATTTACGATTTCCCAGTTGTTAAATAAGTTGTAACTTAATCTATGTTTGGAGAACCGTGTGTGTGTGAAACTCCCTTTACGAGTGTTAATCCTTAATTAAGTTGTGACTTGTCTATTGAAAACGGTGGGGGGGGGGACACTATTGTTAACACCTCCCAGACAAGAAGCTGTTCGCGCAACATCTCGTCTGGTGATCCCCTAGCCCGACGGAGACGTCCGTTCTCGACCAATTCCTAGATCTGACTGTTTTTCGATCGCCTTCTCATCTCAAATAACAAAGACGAAAAACGTATAACTCATACTCTCTCTCTCTCTCTCTCTCTCTCTCTCTCTCTCTCTTCTCGTCGTGTGGTACGCGCGATGCTGACTTACCCTCTTTCTTTACCCCATCCCTTCTTCTGTGTCCCCACCCCTCCCCCGAGGTGGGGTGGTACGGGCAATTGTAATTCGTCGTTTTGGTTTCTCTTTAGATCTTATCTACACTAAAGAAAGCCATTAGCCTCTCTTTCTCTATTGGACCACCCATCGAGCTGACATCCATCGTACCTCAAAAGCCCCATGACCAAATTGTTCAGCTGGTCAAACTCATCCATTGTATCTGGTTAACTGCCACTGACAGCCTACACGCTCTATCCCGCCAGGCTGGCGCCGCCCCTCGGCCAAGGTTTGGACAGTCAAAAATATGTACTAGCTCCCAGACTTCCACTTGTCTCTACGTGGGGCCTGATCTCCCCGATGCATTCCAGTGCACCCCGGGGTGCAGACTCCGTCGCTGAAACCACTGTTTCACATATACATTTTTCTTATTCAGATGTGCATGTGTATGTATATGCATGTTGCATATTTGTTGCATGAGTTTGTATGGGCATTGTTATTATGCCTAGCATGCGTATATACATTTTTATCATTTAGAAGTGCATACGTATGTATATGCATGTAGCATATTTGTTGCATGAGTTTGTATGGGCATTGTTATTATGCCTAGCATGCGTATATACATTTTTCTTATTCAGATGTGCATGTGTATGTATATGCATGTTGCATATTTGTTGCATGAGTTTGTATGGGCATTGTTATTATGCCTAGCATGCGTATATACATTTTTATCATTTAGAAGTGCATACGTATGTATATGCATGTAGCATATTTGTTGCATGAGTTTGTATGGGCATTGTTATTATGCCTAGCATGCGTATATACATTTTTCTTATTCAGATGTGCATGTGTATGTATATGCATGTTGCATATTTGTTGCATGAGTTTGTGTGGGCATTATTATTTTTCGTAGCATGCGTATATACATTTTTATCATTCAGAAGTGCATGCGTATGTATGTGCATGTTCCATATTTTTTACATGAGTGTGTATGGGATTTGTTATTCTACGTAGCATGCGTATATACATTTTTATAATTAAGAGGAGCATGTGTATGTATATTGCATATTTTTTGCATGAGTTTGTACGACATTGTTATTCCTAGCATGCGTATGTATATTTTTATTATCTAGAAGACCATGTGTATGTATATGCATGTTGCATATTTTTTGCATGAGTTTGTTTGAGCATTGTTATTCTGCTTAGCATGCGTATATACGTTTTTAGTATTTAGAGGTGCATATGTATGTATATGCGTATTGCATATGTTTCTCATGAGTTTTTAATGGGAATTGGTATTCCGCCAAGTCTGTGTATATACTTTTTCATCATTTAGAGGTTGATGTGTCTGTATATGCCTATAAATTTTTATACTTTAGAAGTGCATGTGTATGTATATGCATGTGTATATTTTTTGTCATGAATTTGTATGGGTATTGTTAGTCTGCGTAGCCTGCGTATATACCTTTTCATCATTTAGAGGTTGATGTCTATGTATATACATGTTGCATATGTTTTGCATGAGTTTGTATGGGCTTTATTATTCCGAGTAGCATGCGCATATACCTTTTTATCATTGAGAGGTGCATGTGTATGTTATATGCATATTCCATATTTTCTGCATTAGTTTGTATTGGGTATTGTAGAATGCGTTTATACCTTTTTATCATTCAAAGGTGCATGTGTATGTATATGCTTATTGAATTTTTTTCCATGAGTTTGTATGGCATTGTTATTTAGCGTAGCATGGGTATATATCTTTTTAACAACTTAGAGGTAACTTTGTATGTATATGCATATTGCATATTTTTTACATCAGTTTGTATTGGCATTGATGCTCCGCGTAGCATGCGTTCATACATGCTCATTATTCAGAGGTGCATCTGTATGTATATGCTAATTGAATTTTTTTGCAAAAGTTTATATGAGCATCGTGATATCGCGTTGCATGCGTATATACATGTTTATCATTCAGAAGTGCATGTGTGTGTATATGCATATAGCATATCTTTGCATGAGATTGTATAGCAATTATTAGTCCTAGTACCCTGCGTATATACATTTTTATCATTTAGAGGTGCATGCGTATGTATATGCATGTTGCATATTTGCTGCATGAGTTTGTACGGCATTATTATTCCGAATAGCATGCGTATGTATATTTTTATCATCTGGGGGATCATGTGTATATATGCATGTTGAATATTTTTTGCATGAGTTTGTATGAGCATTGTTATTCCGCGTAGCATGCGTATATACCTGTTTTTCAATTAGAAGAGGCTGTGTATGTATATGCATATTGCATATTTTTGCGATGAGTTTTAATGACATTGTTATTCTGCGTAGCATGCGTATATACCTTGTCATCATTCAGAGGTGGATGTGTATGTATATGCATGTTTCATATTTTTTGCATGAGTTTGTATGGGCGTTGTTAATTCGTGTAGCATGCGTTTATACCTTTTTATCATTCAAAGGTGCATGTGTATGTATACCCTTCTTGAATTTTTTTGCCTGAGTTTGTATGGGCATTGTTATTCCGCGTAGCATGTGTATATACTTTTTTAACAATTTAGAGTTGCATTTGTATGTATATGCATATTGCATATTTTTTGCATCAGTTTGTATTGGCATGGATATTACGCGTAGCATGCGTACATACATGCTCATCATTCAGAAGTGCATGTGTATGTATATGCATGTTGCATATTTTTTGCATAATTATATGATTTAAAAGTCGCTTTTGTATGTATATGTATATTGCATATTTTTTGCATGAGTTTGTATGGGCATTGCTATTCCGAGTTGCGTGCGAATATACCTTTTAATCATTAAGAGGTGCATGTTTATAGAATATGCCTATAGTATATTGTTTGCATAGGTTTGTATACGAATTGTTATACTGCATAGCACGCGTATGTTCCTTTTTATCATTAAGAGGTGCATGTGTATGTATATGCATCTTGCATATTTTCTGCATTAGATTGTATGAGCATTGTTATTCCGCAAACCATGTGTATATACATGTTTATTATTTAGAGTGGCCTGTGTATGCATATGCATATTGAATATTTTTTGCATGAGTTTCTATGGGCATTGTTATTCCGTCTAGCATGTGTATATACCTCTTA
Organism: Sepiola atlantica; assembly: GCA_963556195.1. Lineage (NCBI taxonomy): Eukaryota > Metazoa > Mollusca > Cephalopoda > Sepiida > Sepiolidae > Sepiola > Sepiola atlantica. The sequence continues at coordinate 18,446,259 of OY744519.1, read as the reverse complement.
ATTATAAAGAGCTACATGTGTATGCATATGCATATTGCATATTTTTTGCATGTGTTTGTATGGCATTGTTATTCCGCCTGGCATATGGATATACATGCTTATAATTCAGAAGGGCAGGTGTATGTATATTGCATATCTTTGCATGAGATTGTATAGTAATTATTACTCCTCATAGCCTGCGTATATACATTTTTATCATTCAGAGGTTCATGCTTATGTATATGCATATTGCATATATTTTACATGAGTTTGTATGGGCATTGTTATTCTGCTTAGCATATGTACATAAACGTTTATTATTCAGAAGTGCATGTGTATGTATATGCATATTGCATATTTTTTGCATGAGATTTTATGGGCATTGTTTTTCCGCGTAACATGCGTATATACCTGTTTTTCATTCAGATGGGCCTGTGTATGTATATGCATATTGCATATTTTTTTCATGAGTTAGTATATACATTAGTATTCCGCGTGGAATGCGTATATACATTTTTATCATTCAGAGGTTCATGTGTATATATATGCATGTTGCATATTTTTGGCATCAGTTTGTATTTGCATTGATATTCCGCGTAGCATGCGTACATACATGCTCATCATTCAGAGGTGCATGTGTATGTATATGCTTATTGCATTTTTTGCAAGAGTTTGTATGAGCATCTTGATTTCTCTTTGCATGCGTATATACATCTTTATCATTCAGAGGTGGATCTGTATGTATAAGCATATTGCATATTTTTTTGCATGAGTTTGTATGGGCATTGTTTTTCAGCGTGGCATGCGTATATACCTTTAAATTCTTTAGAGTTGCATGTGTATGTATATGCATATTGAATACTTTTTGCATGAATTTGTATTGGCATAGTTATTCTGCGTAGAATGCGTATATACATGTTGATCATTTAGAGGTGCATGTGTATGTGTATGCATATTGCATATTTTTGGCATAAGATTGTATGAGCATTGTTATTCCGCAAACTATGTGTATATACATGTTTATCATTTAGAGGTCCATGTGTATGTATATGCATGTTGAATATTTTTTGCATGAGTTTTTTACGCAGTGGTATTCTGCATGGAATGCGTATATAAATTTTTATCATTCAGAGGCACATGTTCATGTATGTGCATATTGCATATTTTTTGCATTAGTTTGTATGGGCATTGATATTTTGCGCAGCATGCATACATACAAGCTCAGCATTAAGAAGTGCATGGGTATGTATATGTTTATTGCATTTTTGTGCATGAGTTTGTATGAGCATTGTGATTCCGCGTGACATGCTTATATACAGTTTTATAATTAAGTATGTATAAGCATGTTGCATATTTTTTTCATGAGATCTTATGAGCATTGTTATTCTGCAAACCATGCGTATATACACGTTAATCATGCATGTGTATGTATATGCATATTGAATATTTTTTGCATGAATTTGTATGGGCATTGTTATTTTGCGTAGCATGCGTATATACATGTTAATCATTTAGAGGTGCATGCGTATGTATATGCGTATGGCATATCTTTCTCATGAGTTTTTATGGGAATAGGTATTCAGCCTAGCATACGTATATACCTTTTGATCATTTAGAGATGCATGTGTATGTATATGCATATTGCATATTTTTTGCATGAGTTTGTATAGGCATTGTTTTTCTGCGTAGCATGCGTATATACGTTTTTAGCATTCAGAGATGCATGGTTATGTATATGCATGTTGTATTTTTTGCATGAGTTTATATGGGCATGGGTATTCCGCGTAGCATGTGTATATACCTTTGTATCATTTAGAGGTGCATGTGTATGTATGTTGCATATTTTGTGCATGGGTTTGTATTAGCATTTTTATTTCGCGTATATACGTTTTCATCACTTAGAGATGCATGTGTCTGTATATGAATATTGCATATTTTTGCATGAGTTCTTATACGCATTGGTATTCCGTGTAGCATGCGTATATACATTTTTATCATTCAGAGGTGCATGTGTATGTATATACATATTTCATGCATGAATTAGTATGGGCATTGTCATCTACCGTAGCATGCGTATATACCTTTTTATAATTTAGAGATGCATGTGTATGTATATGCATATTGCATATATTTTGTATGAGTTTGTGTGGGCATTGTTATTCCTTCGTGCATGCGTATATACCTTTTAAATATTCAGAGCTGCATGTGTATGTATATGCATATTTTATATTTTTTGCATGTTTTTTCGCGTAGCATGCGTATATACATTTTTATCATTAAGAGATGCATATGTAATTATAGGCATGTTGCATATTTTTTGCATGATTCTTTATAGGCATTGTTATTCCGCGTACGATCCGTATATACATTTTTATCCTAAAGAGGGTCATGTGTATGTATATGCACATTGCATATTTGTTGCATAAGTTTGTATGTGCATTGTCATTCCCCGAAGCCAACGTATATAACTTTTTATAATTCAGAGGTGCATGTGTATCTATATGCATGTTGTATATTTTTTGCATGATTTTTTATGAGCCTTGGTATTCTGCGTGGAATGCGTATATACCTTTTAATTATGTAGAGGTCTACGTGTATGTATATGCATAGGTCATGTTTTTGCTTGAATTTGTATGGGCATTGTTATTCCGCGAAGCATGTGTATATACATGTTTATCATTCAGAGGTGCATGTGTATGTATATAAATATTGCATATTTTTTGCATGAGTTTGTATTGGCACTGTAATTCCGCGTGTATTGCACATATACCTTTTTATCATTCAGAGTTGCATGTGTAGTTATATGCATATTGCATATTTCATGCATGAATTTGTATGTGCATTGTCATTTACCGTAGCATGCGTACAAACTTCTTTATCATTTAGAGATGTATGTGCATGTATATGCATATTGCATATATTTTGCATGAGTTTGCTTGGGCCTTGTTATTCTGCGTAGCATACGTATATACCTTTTGATAATTAAGAGGTGAATGTGTATGTATATGCATATTGCATAGTGTTTGTCATGAATTTGTATGGGCATTGTTATTCCTCTGTGCATGCGTATATACCTTTTTATCATTCAGACGTGCATGTGTATGTATATTCATATTGGATATTGTTTGCATGAGTTTGTATGAGCATTGTTATTCCATGTAGCATGTGTATATACCTTTTTGTTATTTAGAGCTGCATGTGTATGTATATGCATGTTGTATTTTTTTTGCATGAGTTAGTATGGGCATTGTTTTTCCGCGTAGCATGCGTTTATACATTTTTATCATTAAGATGTGCATGTGTATGTATATGCATATTGAAATTTTTTGCATGTGTTTGTGTGGGCGTGGTTTTTACCCCGTAGCCTGCGTATATACCTTTTTAAAATTAAGAGGTGCATGTGTATCTATATGCATGTTGTCTATTTTTTTGCATTATTTTTTATGAGCCTTGTTATTCCGCGGTGAATGCGTATATTACCTTTTAATTATTTAGAGGTTCATGTACATGCATGTTTTTGGCATGAGTTTCTATGTTAATTATTATTCCGCGTAGCATGTGTATATACATTTTTATCATGAAGAGGTTCATGTGTATGTATATGCATATTGCATATATTTTGAATGATTTTGTATGGGCATTGTTATTTCGTGTAGCGTGCGTATATACCTTTGTATCGTCGAGAGGTGCATGTGTATGTATATGCATATTGCATATTTTTTTCATGATTTTGTATCGGCATTGTTATTCCGCATAGCATGCGTAAATACATTTTTATCATCAAGAGGAGCATGTGTATGTATATGCATATTGCATATTATTTGTATTGATTTTTTTATAGGTATTGTTATTCTGCGTAGCATGCTTATATACATGTGTATCATTCAGACGCGCATGTGTATGTATATGCATGTTGCATGTGTGTTGCATATGTTTGTATGTTCATTGTTATTCCGCGTAGCATGCGTATATTCTTTTTTATCAGTTAGAGGTGCATGTGTATGTATATGCATATTGCTGTTTTTTTGTATGAGTTTGTATCGGCATTGTTATTTCGCGTAGCATACGTATATACCTTTTATAATTTAGAGGTGCATGTGTGTGTATGTATATGCATCTTGCATAGTGTTTGCATTATTTTGTATGGGCATTGTTATTCCGTGTAGCATGCGTAAGTACCTATTGGTTGCTTAGAAATGCATGTGTATCGTTAAAAGGTGCATGTGTATGTATATGCATATTACATATTTTTTGCATGATTTTTTATGAGCCATTTTATTCCGCGTAGCATGTGTATATACCTTTGTATCATTCAGAGGTGCATGTGTATGTATATGCACATTGAATATTTTTTGCATGAGTTTGTATGGGCATTGTTATTCCACAGTAGCATGCATGTATACCTTTGTAACTTTTGTATATGCACGTTGCATATTTTTTGCATGATTTTGTATGTTAGGGTTATTCCACAGAGCATGCATATATTCCTTTTTATCAGGTAGAGGTGCATGTCTATGCATTTGCATATTGCTTGTTTTTGCATGAGTTTGTAGGAGCATTGTTATTCCTCTTAGCATGCATATATACATTTTTATCATTTAGAGGTGCATGTGTTAATATATGCATATGGCATATTTTTTGCATGAGTTTGTATGCGCATTGTGTTTCTGCTTAGCATGCGTATATACATTTTTATCATTAAGAGGTGTATGTGTATGTATATGCATATGGCATATTTTTTGCATGATTTTGTATGGGCATTGTTATTCTGCGTAGCATAAGTATATACAATTTTATTATTAAAAGGTGCATATGTATATGCATATTTCATATTTTTTTGATTGATTTTGTATAGGCATTGTTATTCTGCGTAGCATGCGTATATACATGTTCATCATTCAGAGGTGCATGTGTATGTATATGCATGTTGCTGGTTGTTGTATGAGTTTGTATGGGCATTGTTATACCGCGTAGCATGCGTATATATATTTTCATCATAGAGATGCATGTTTATGTATATGCATATTGCATAGTGTTTGCATGATTTCGTATGGGCATAGTTATTCCGTGTAGCATGCGTATGTACCTATTGATTTCTTAGAAATGCATGTGTATGTATATGCATATTACATATTTTTTGCATGATTTTTTATGAGCGATGTCATTCCGCGTAGCATGCGTATGTACATTTATATCATTGAGAGGTTCATGTATATGTATAAGCATATTGCATTTTTTTGCGTAATTTGGTATGGGCATGGTTATTCCGCGTAGCATGCGTATATACCTTTATATCAGTTTGAGGTGCATGTGTATGTATAT
>OY744519.1:18283458-18435958 GCA_963556195.1 Sepiola atlantica | reverse complement strand
AAAAAAATTTGGCCTGATCCCTAAAAAGTTCGTCCTGACCCCTAAAATTTTCCCCGACCCCTTAATCTCTCCATCCCCCTAATTTTTCACTCTCCCCCAACCCTGAGAAATATTTTCAGTTCAAAACAAAAAAAAGAAAAAAATTTGGCCTGACCCCTAAAAAGTTCGTCCTGACCCCTAAAATTTTCCCCGACCCCTAAATCTATCCAGCCCCCTAATTTTTCACTCTCCCCCAACCATGAGATATAGTTTGACTTCAAAACAAAAAAAAAGAAAAAAATTGTGCCTGACCCCTAAAAAGTTCGTCCTGACCCCTAAAATTTTCCCGACCCCTAAATCTTTCCAGCCCCCTAATTTTTCACTCTCCCCCAACCATCAGACATATTTTCAGTTCAAAACCAAAAAAAAACAAAAAAATTTGGCCTAGCCCCTAAAAAGTTCGTCCTGACCCCTAAAATTTTCCCCAATTCTTAAATCTCTCCAGCCCCCTAATTGTTCACTCTCCTCCAACCCTGAGAAATATTTTGAGTTCAAAGCCAAAAAAAAAGAAAAAAATTTGCCCTGACCCCTAAAAAGTTCGTCCTGACCCCTAAAATTTTCCCCGACCCCTAAATCTCTCCAGCCCCCTAATTTTTCACTCTCCCCCAACCATGAGATATAGTTTGACTTCAAAACAAAAAAAAACAAAAAAATTGTGCCTGACCCCTAAAAAGTTCGTCTTGACCCCTAAAATTTTCCCCGACCCCTAAATCTTTCCAGCCCCCTAATTTTTCACTCTCCCCCAACCATCAGACATATTTTCAGTTCAAAACCAAAAAAAAAGAAAAAAATTTGGCCTAGCCCCTAAAAAGTTCGTCCTGACCCCTAAAATTTTCCCCGACCCCTAAATCTCTCCAGCCCCCTAATTTTTCACTCTCCCCCAACCATGAAAAATATTTTGACTTAAAACCAAAAAAAAGAAAACAATTTGGCCTGACCCCTAAAAAGTTCGTCCTGACCCCTAAAATTTACCCCGACCCCTAAATCTCTCCACCCCCCTAATTTTTCACTCTCCCACAACCATGAGATATAGTTTGACTTCAAAACAAAAAAAAACAAAAAAATTGTGCCTGACCCCTAAAAAGTTCGTCCTGACCCCTAAAATTTTCCCCGACCCCTAAATCTCTCCAGCCCCCTAATTTTTCACTCTCCCCCAACCGTGAGAAATATTTTGACTTCAACACAAAAAAAAAGAAAACAATTTGGCCTGACCCCTAAAAAGTTCGTCCTGACCCCTAAAATTTTCCCCGACCCCTAAATCTTTCCAGCCCCCTAATTTTTCACTCTCCCCCAACCCTGAGAAATATTTTGAGTTCAAAACAAAAAAAAAGAAAAAAATTTGGCCTGACCCATAAAGAGTTTGTCCTGACCCCTAAAATTTTCCCCGACCCCTGAATCTCTCCAGCCCCCTAATTTTTCACTCTCCCCCAACCCTGAGAAATATTTTGACTTCAAAACAAAAAAAACAAAAAAATTTGGCCTGACCCTTAAAAAGTTCGTCCTGACCCCTAAAATTTTCCTCGACCCCTAAATCTCTCCAGCCCCCTAATTTTTCACTCTCCCCCAACCATAAGATATAGTTTGACTTCAAAACAAAAAAAAAACAAAAAAATTGTGCCTAACCCCTAAAAAGTTCGTCCTGACCCCTAAAATTTTCCCCGACCCCTAAATCTTTCCAGCCCCCTAATTTTTCACTCTCCCCCAACCATGAAAAATATTTTGACTTCAAAACCAAAAAAAAGAAAACAATTTGGCCTGACCCCTAAAAAGTTCGTCCTGACCCCTAAAATTTTCCCCGACCCCTAAATCTCTCCAGCCCCCTAATTTTTCACTCTCCCCCAACCATGAAAAATATTTTGACTTCAAAACCAAAAAAAAGAAAACAATTTGGCCTGACCCCTAAAAAGTTCGTCCTGACCCCTAAAATTTTCCCCGACCCCTAAATCTCTCCAGCCCCCTAATTTTTCACTCTCCCCCAACCATGAGATATATTTTGACTTCAAAACAAAAAAAAAGAAAACAATTTTGCCTGACCCCTAAAAAGTCGGCCTGACCCCTAAAATTTTCCCGACCCCTCATTCTCTCCAGCCCCTCATCCCAATTAATTTTTAACTCTCCCCCAACCCTGAGAAATATTTTGAGTTCAAAACAAAAAAAAAAGAAAAAGATTTGGCCTGACCCCTAAAAAGTTCGGCCTGACCCCTAAAATTTTCTCAGACCCCTCAATCTCTCCAGCCACTATTTTTCACTCTCCCAAAACTCTGAGAAATATTTTGACTTTAAAATAAAAAAAAATAAAAAATTTGGCCTGACCCCTTAAAAGTTCGGCCTGACCCCTAAAATTTTCCCCGACCCCTAAATCTCTCCAGCCTCCTTTATTTTTCACTCTCCCCCAACCCTGAGAAATATTTTGACTTCAAAACAAAAAAAAAAGAAAACAATTTGGCCTGACCCCTTAAAAGTCGGCCTGACCCCTAAAATTTTCCCGACCCCTCATTCTCTCCAGCCCCTCATCCCAAGTAATTTTTAACTCTCCCCCAACCCTGAGAAATATTTTGAGTTCAAAACAAAAAAAAAAGAAAAAGATTTGGCCTGACCCCTAAAAAGTTGGCCTGACCCCTAAAATTTTCTCCGACCCCTCAATGTCTCCAGCATCCTACTCCCAACTAATTTTTCACTCTCTCCCAACCCTGCGAAATATTTTGAGTTCAAGACAAAAAATGTTATTTAACATGTATACAAATATTAGTGAAAACAATGGCGGAGCATAATTATTTCTCTTCTTGCTTTACTTATTGAGACGTTATTTAATATGTATACAAATATTAGTGAAAACAATGACGGAGCATAATTATTTCTCTTCTTACTTTACTTATTGAGACGTTAATTAATATGTATACAAATATTAGTGAAAACAATGGCGGAGCATTATTATTTCTCTTACTTTATTTATTGAGACGTTATTTAATATGTATACAAATATTAGTGAAAACAATGGCGGAGCATAATTATTTCTCTTCTTACTTTACTTATTGAGACGTTATTTAACATGTATACAAATATTAGTGAAAACAATGGTGGAGCATAATTATTTCTATTCTTACTTTACTTATTGAGACGTTATTTAACATGTATACAAATATTAGTGAAAACAGTGGCGGAGCGTAATTATTTCTATTTTTTCTTTATTTATTGAGATGTTTTTTAATATGTATACAAATATAAGTGAAAACAATGGGGGAGCATAATTATTTCTTTTCTTACTTTACTTATTGAGACGTTATTTAACATGTATACAAATATTAGTGAAAACAATGGCGGAGCATAATAATTTCTCTTCTTACTTTACTTCTTGAGACGTTATTTAATATGTATACAAATATTAGTGAAAACAATGGGTGAGCATAATTATTTATTACTTTAATTTTAATGATACTACACTAACTTCACACCTCTCAAAAAGAAGGAGGTAACACCTGGGAGGATGGTATCATGTCAAAAGAAGAAATGCGGTTAGAATTAAGCAACACTTGCTTCACTATAAATCATGTTCAAAAAATACCGTTATGGAATAAGCAACCCTTGCTTCACTATGGACTCATGTTAAAAAAAGTGCCGTTAGGGATTAAGCAACAGTTGCTTCAATATAAACTTATGTCTCGTTAGGATTAAGCAACCCTTGCTTCACTATAAACTCATGTTCAAAAAGGTGCCGTTAAGGATTTCCTCTGACGTCATTTCCTGTTAAAATCGTGACATGGCATTATGCCGACAATCCCCCATCTCCAAATTTGACCTGAGGCGCTCCACCGGCGAATGCCGACACTCCCCCTTCCCCTAATTTGACCTGAAGCAGTCACACCGCCGCACTATCTCCACAACTGTCAAAAAGGAGGAGGTAATGCCTAGGAGGGTGGTATCATAACAACAGAATGGCCGTAGGGGAGGAAGGGGAGGTAGAAAGGGTGGGAGTGAGAGGGAAAGCAGGGTTGTAGTGTGAGGGATTTTCTTCCCTACACTCTTTTCCTCTGACGTCATTTCCTGTTAAAAGCGTGACTTTGCATATTTCTAAAATATATATATAATGAAAAATAACTGACCCCCCCCCCCGATGAAATATACCCCATGGACCCCTAAGAAGTGGGTTTATAGATTCGGGAATACTCTCATCATCTTACTCTGTGAATTTTACATCAGAATACACTTTTATATGTTATGTATAAAAATATGTTGAAGTAAAATAAATTTTGAAGAGAAAAAAAAATTAAAAACCTATAACGATGACGTCATATACCTATTACTGTGACGTCACGTGCACAAGAATAAGTTGGTTGAAAACAACATTTTTATTACATAATTACATTGGCTGATTTCCAAATTACTACTGAATAACATTAGAAAAGTTTGAAAAAACCAGACCCGCTGCCGAAGACTGGCCCCGTTGACACCCAGCAACATGTTTTTTTGTTGTAATTTTGAGATATTATGATCCCAGGTGTTGTACGATGCTGAAGATATCAACTTTTTGACAATTCGCCGCATAGTTTTTGAGGAGAAGCTGGACATACAAACAGACAGACAGACAGACAGACATACAGACAAGTGTCCTTTATAGAGGAGACTAGCGGGGCTACCCGGCGTTGCTCGGGGTCATAAAAACATATATTTGAAGAAAGATCGTGTGTGTAACATCTTTATATTCAAACTTCTATGTCCGCCCCCTCTCTCTATAGCCGTCTCTTTATCTGCTACCTTTCTCTTCCATGGTCGCCCCATTTCGCCGCTACTTTCTAATTTTGCCTTTTGCAAAAGCTGTTTCTTCCCCACCATTTCTCCTATTGCCCAGGGTAATTGTATGACATATTTCTATAAAAAGTAACACCTCTATCTGCGCCTTCTATATAGGTACTTATCTCCACCCCAGTGTTCATACTATATACGTATCTATCATCACCCCGGTGCGCATACTATATACGTACCTATCGCCGCCCCAGTGCACATACTATATACGTACCTATCGCCGCCCCGGTGCAGATACTATTTAAGTACCTATCGCCGCCCCGTTGCGAATGCTAAATAGTACCTATCGTTGCCCCGGTGTGAATGCTAAATACATACCTATTGCGCCCCGGTGTGCATGCTACATAAGTACCTATCACTGCCCTAGTGCGAATACTAAAGACATACCAATTGCGCTCCGGTGTGCATGCTACATAAGTACCTATCACTGCCCTAGTGCGAATAATTAATATGTACATATTGCCGCTTTGGTGTGAATGCTAAATACGTACCTATCGCCGGCCCAGTGCGAATGCTAAATATGTACCTATAGCCGCCCTGGTGCGAATGCTAAATACGTACCTATAGCCGCCCCGGTGCGAATGCTAAATACGTACCTATCACCACTACGGTGCGAATGCGAAATACATACCTTTCGCCGCCCCAGTACGCATGCAATATATGTACTGATCGCCGCCGCAGAGCGCATGCTATGTACGTACTTATTGCTGCCCGTGTGTACATGCTATATACGTAGCTATCGCCACCCCTGAATTCTGAATACGTACCTATCGCCGCCCTGGTGTGGAAGCTAAATACGTACATATCGCCGCCCCGGTGCGAATGCTAAATACATACCTATCGCCGCCCCGGTGTGAATTCAAAATACGTACCTATTGCCGCCCCGGTGTGAATTCTAAATACGTACCTATCGCCGCCCCGGTGCGGAAGCTAAATACGTACATATCGCTGCCCCGGTGCGAATGCTAAATACATACCTATCGCTGCCCCGGTGTGAATGCTAAATACATACCTATCGCCGCCCCGGTGTGAATGCTAAATACGTACCTATCGCCGCCCCGGTGTGAATTTTAAATATGTACCTTTCGCCGCCCCGGTGTGAATTTTAAATATGTACCTTTCGCCGCCCCTGTGCGCGTGCTATATACGTACCTATCGCCGCCCCGGTGCGCGTGCTATATATGAACCGATCGCTTCCTCAGTGCGCATGCTAAATGCATACCTATCACTGCCCCGGTGTGCATACTATATACGTACTTATTACCGCCCATGTGCACATGCTATATAAGTACCTATCACCACTGCTGAATGCTAAATAAGTACCTATCTCCGCCCCGGTGTGGAAGCTAAATACAGACATATCGCCGCCCCTAAATTTGGGCAGACCCTAAAAAATTTGGCCTGACCCCTAAAATTTTCCCCGTCCCCTAAATCTCTCAGCCTCTAATTTTTTCTCTCTCCCAACCATGAGAAATATTTTGACTTCAAAACCAAAAAAAAACAAAAAAATTTGGCCTGACCCCTAAAAAGTTCCGCCTGACCCCTAAAATTTTCCCGACCCTAAATGTCTCCAGCCCCTAATTTTTCACTCTCCCCCAACCATGAGAAATATTTTGGATTCAAAACAAAAATAAACAAAAAAATTTGGCCTGACCCCTAAAAAGTTCGTCCTGACCCCTAAAATTTTCCCCGACCCCTAAATCTCTCCAGCCCTTTAATTGTTCACTCTCCCCCAACCCTGAGAAATATTTTGAGTTCAAAACCAAAAAAAAAGAAAAAAATTTGGCCTGACCCCTAAAAAGTTCCACCTGACCCCTAAAATTTTCCCCGACCCCTAAATCTCTCCAGCCCCCTAATTTTTCACTCTCCCCCAACCATGAGATATATTTTGACTTCAAAACAAAAAAAAAAAAAAAAAAGAAAAAAATTTGGCCTGACCCCTAAAAAGTTCGTCCTGACCCCTAAAATTTTCCCCGACCCCTAAATCTCTCCAGCCCCCTAATTTTTCACTCTCCCCCAACCATGAGATATATTTTGACTTCAAAACAAAAAAAAACAAAAAAATTTGGCCTGACCCCTAAAAAGTTCGTCCTGACCCCTAAAATTTTCCCCGACCCCTAAATCCTTCCAGCCCCTTAATTTTTCACTCTCCCCCAACCCTGAGAAATATTTTGGCTTCAAAACAAAAAAAAACAAAAAAATTTGGCCTGACCCCTAAAAAGTTCGTCCTGACCCCTAAAATTTTCCCCGACCCCTAAATCTCTCCAGCCCCCTAATTTTTCACTCTCCCCCAACTATTAGATATATTATGACTTCAAAACAAAAAAAAACAAAAAAATTTGGCCTGACCCCTACAACGTTCGTCCTGACCCCTAAAATTTTCCCCGACCCCTAAATCTCTCCAGCCCCCTAATTTTTCACTCTCTTACAACTATTAGATATATTTTGACTTCAAAAAAAAAAAAAAAAAAATTTGGCCTGACCCCTAAAAAGTTCGTCCTGACCCCTAAAATTTTCCCCGACCCCTAAATCTCTCCAGCCACCTAATTTTTCACTCTCCCCCAACCATGAGATATATTTTGACTTCAAAACAAAAAAAAACAAAAAAATTTTGCCTGACCCCTAAAAAGTTCGTCCTGACCCCTAAAATTTTCCCCGACCCCATAATCTCTCCAGCCCCCTAATTTTTCACTCTCCCCCAACCATGAGAAATATTTTGACTTCAAAACAAAAAAAAACAAAAAAATTTGGCCTGACCCCTAAAAAGTTCGTCCTGACCCCTAAAATTTTCCCCGACGCCTAAATCTCTCCAGTCCCCTAATTTTTCACTCTCTTCCAACCATGAGAAATATTTTGACTTCAAAACAAAAAAAACAAAAAAATTTGGCCTGACCCCTAAAAAGTTCGTCCTGACCCCTAAAATTTTCCCCGACCCCTAAATCTCTCCAGCCCCCTAATTTTTCACTCTCCCCCAACCCTGAGAAATATTTTGACTTCAAAACAAAAAAAAACAAAAAACAACAAAAAAATTTGACCTGACCTCTAAAAAGTTCGTCCTGACCCCTAAAATTTTCCCCGACCCCATAATCTCTCCAGCCCCTCTAATTTTTCACTCTCCCCCAACCATGAGATATATTTTGACTTCAAAACAAAACAAAAAAATTTGGCCTGACCCCTAAAAAGTTCGTCCTGACCCCTAAAATTTTCCCCGACCCCTAAATCTCTCCAGCCCCCTAATTTTTCACTCTCCTCCAACCATGAAAAATATTTTGACTTCAAAACAAAAAAAAACAAAAAAATTTGGCCTGACCCCTAAAAAGTTCGTCCTGACCCCTAAAATTTTCCCCGACCCCTAAATCTCTCCAGCCCCCTAATTTTTCACTCTCTTACAACTATTAGATATATTTTGACTTCAAAACAAAAAAAAACAAAAAAATTTGGCCTGACCCCTAAAAAGTTCGTCCTGACCCCTAAAATTTTCCCCGACCCCTAAATCTCTCCAGCCCCCTAATTTTTCACTCTCCTCCAACCATGAAAAATATTTTGACTTCAAAACAAAAAAAAACAAAAAAATTTGGCCTGACCCCTAAAAAGTTCGTCCTGACCCCTAAAATTTTCCCCGACCCCTAAATCTCTCCAGCCCCCTAATTTTTCACTCTCTTACAACTATTAGATATATTTTGACTTCAAAAAAAAAAAAAAAAAAAAAATTTGGCCTGACCCCTAAAAAGTTCGTCCTGACCCCTAAAATTTTCCCCGACCCCTAAATCTCTCCAGCCCCCTAATTGTTCACTCTCCCCCAACCATGAGATATATTTTGACTTCAAAACAAAAAAAAACAAAAAAATTTGGCCTGACCCCTAAAAAGTTCGTCCTGACCCCTAAAATTTTCCCCGACCCCTAAATCTCTCCAGCCCCCTAATTTTTCACTCTCCTCCAACCATGAGAAATATTTTGACTTCAAAACAAAAAAAAACAAAAAAATTTGGCCTGACCCCTAAAAAGTTCGTCCTGACCCCTAAAATTTTCCCCGACCCCTAAATCTCTCCAGCCCCCTAATTGTTCACTCTCCCCCAACCCTGATAAATATTTTGAGTTCAAAATCAAAAAAAACAAAAAAATTTGGCCTGACCCCTAAAAAGTTCCACCTGACCCCTAAAATTTTCCCCGACCCCTAAATCTCTCCAGCCCCCTAATTTTTCACTCTCCCCCAACCATGAGAAATATTTTGACTTCAAAACAAAAAAAAAAAAAAAAAAAAAAAAATTTGGCCTGACCCCTGAAAAGTTCGTCCTGACCCCTAAAATTTTCCCCGACCCCTAAATCTCTCCAGCCCCCTAATTTTTCACTCTCCCCCAACCCTGAGAAATATTTTGACTTCAAAACAAAAAAACAAAAAAAAAAAAAAAAAATTTGGCCTGACCCCTAAAAAGTTCGTCCTGACCGCTAAAATTTTCCCCGACCCCTAAATCTCTCCAGCCCCCTAATTTTTCACTCTCTTACAACTATTAGATATATTTTGACTTCAAAACAAAAAAAAAAAAAAAAAAAAGAAAAAAATTTGGCCTGACCCCTAAAAAGTTCGTCCTGACCGCTAAAATTTTCCCCGACCCCTAAATCTCTCTAGCCCCCTAATTTTTCACTCTCCCCCAACCATGAGAAATATTTTGACTTCAAAACAAAAAAAAACAAAAAAAAACAAAAAAATTTGGCCTGACCCCTAAAAAGTTCGTCCTGACCCCTAAAATTTTCCCCGACCCCTAAATCTCTCCAGCCCCCTAATTTTTCACTCTCCCCCAACCCTGAGAAATATTTTGACTTCAAAACAAAAAAAAACAAAAAAAAACAAAAAAATTTGGCCTGACCCCTAAAAAGTTCGTCCTGACCGCTAAAATTTTCCCCGACCCCTAAATCTCTCCAGCCCCCTAATTTTTCACTCTCCCCCAACCATGAGATATATTTTGACTTCAAAACAAAAAAAAACAAAAAAATTTGGCCTGACCCCTTAAAAGTGTGTCCTGACCCCTAAAATTTTCCCCGACCCCTAAATCTCTTCAGCCCCCTAATTTTTCACTCTCCCCGAACCTTGATAAATATTTTGAGTTCAAAACCAAAAAACATCAAAAATTTGGCCTGACCCCTAAAAAGTTCGGCCTGACCCCTAAAAAGTTCGGCCTGACCCCTAAAATTTTCCCCGACCACTCAATCTCTCACGCCCCCCTCCCATCCCAACCAATTTTTTACTCTCCTTCAACCCTGAGAAATATTTTAAGTTACAAATATTAGTGAAAACAATGGCGGAGCATAATTATTTCTCTTCTTACTTTACTTATTGACACGTTATTTAACATGTATACAAATATTAGTGAAAACAACGGCGGAGCATAATTATTTCTCTTATTACATTACTTATTGACACGTTATTTAACATGTATACAAATATAAGTGAAAACAATGGCGGAGCATAATTAGTTTTTCCTTTAATTCTACTGATTGAGACGTTATTTAACATACTTTAATTTTACTGATAATACACTAACTTCACACCTCTCAAAAAGGAGGAGGTAATACCTGTGAGGATGGTATCATGTCAACAGAAGAAATGCGGTTAGAATAAGCAACCCTAGCTTCACTATGAACTCATGTTAAAAAAAGTGCCGTTATTGATTAAACAACACTTGCGTCACTATAAACGCATGTATCAAAAAGTGCCGTCTGGAGTTACGCAACCCTTGCTTCATTATGGACTCATGTTCAAAAAAGTGCCGTTAGTAAGTAAGCAACCCTTGCTTCACTATGGACTCGTGTTCAAAAAAGTGCCGTTTGTGATTAAGCAACACTTGCTTCACTATAAACTCATGTTCAAAAAAGTGCCGTTAGTGATTCTCTCTGACGTCATTTCCTGTTAAAAATCATGACGGTGCATTATTTCTCAAATTCTACATGATGTCATTGTTTTTTTCTCAAATTAGTACTAAACAACGTTGAAAATCGAGGAAAAAAACACCCCCCCTATTGGAGAAAAGTGCTCAGTCGACCCCCAAAGAGTCAATTTCTATTTCCGGTTCTGAGATATTACACGTCCCGGGGCTGGCCGGTCATGATGATTTCAACCGTGTGACTGTTTGTTGGGTCCTCTCGGAGGAGTATCTGGACATACAAACAAACAGACAGACAGACAGACAGACATACAGACAACTGGCCTTTATATAAGAGACTAGCGGGGCTACCCGGCGTTGCTCGGGGTCATAAAAACATATAATTGAAGAAAAATCGTGTGTGTAACATCTTTATATACAAACTTCTATTTCTCCACCCCTTTCTCTATAGCCGTCTCTTTATCTTTCTTCCTTTCTCTTCCCTGGTCGCCCCATTTCACCGCTACTTTCTAATTTTGCCTTTTGCGAAAGCTGTTTCTTCCCCACCATATCTCCTACGTTGCCCAGGGCAATAGTATGAAATATTTCTATAAAAAGTAACACCCCTATCTGCGCCTTCTATATAGGTACTTATCTCCGTCCCGATGTTCATACTATATACGTATCTATCATCACCCCGGTGCGCATACTATATACGTACCTATCGCCGCCCCAGTGCACATACTATATACGTACCTATCGCGGCCCCAGTGCAGATACTATTTAAGTACCTATCGCCGCCCCGGTGCGAATGCTAAATAGTACCTATCGCCGCCCTGGTGTGCATGCTACATAAGTACTTATCGCTGCCCTAGTGCGAATAATTAATATGTACACATTGCCACTTTGGTGCGAATGCAAAATACGTACCTATCGCCGCTTTGGTGCGAATGCTAAATACGTACCTATAGCCGGCCCGGTGCGAATGCCAAATACGTATCTATAGCCGCCCTGGTGCAAATGCTAAATACGTACCTATAGCCGCCCCGTGCGAATGCGAAATAAATACCTTTCGCCGTTCCGGTGCACGTGCTATATACGTACCTATCGCCGCCCTGATGCGCGTGCTATATATGTACTAATCGCCGCCGCAGAGCGCATGCTATGTACGTACTTATTGCTGCCCATGTGTACATGCTATATACGTAGCTATCGCCACCCCTGAATTCTGAATACGTACCTATCGCCACCCCGGTGTGGAAGCTAAATACGTACATATCGCCGCTCCAGTGCGAATGCTAAATACATACCTATCGCCACCCCGGTGTGAATTCTAAATACATACCTATCACCGCCCCGGTGCGGAAGCTAAATACGTACATATCGCCACCCCGGTGCGAATGCTAAATACATACCTATCGCCGCCCCGGTGCGAATGCTAAATACATACCTATCGCCGCCCCGGTGCGAATGCTAAATACATACCTATCGCCGCCCCGGTGTGGATGCTAAATACATACCTATCGCCGCCCCGGTGTGAATGCTAAATACATACCTATCGCCGCCCCGGTGCGAATGCTAAATACATACCTATCGCCGCCCCGGTGCGAATGCTAAATACATACCTATCGCCGCCCCGGTGTGAATGCTAAATACATACCTATCGCCGCCCCGGTGTGAATGCTAAATACATATCTATCGCCGCCCCGGTGCGAATGCTAAATACATACCTATCGCCGCCCCGGTGTGAATGCTAAATACATACCTATCGCCGCCCCGGTGTGAATGCTAAATACATACCTATCGCCGCCCCGGTGTGAATGCTAAATACGTACCTATCGCCGCCCCGGTGTGAATGCTAAATACGTACCTTTCGCCGCCCCGGTGCGCGTGCTATATACGTACCTATCGTCCCCCCGGTGCGCGTGCTATATATGAACCGATCGCTGCCCCACTGCGCATGCATAATACATACCTATCACTTATTTATTGCCGCCCATGTGCACATGCTATATACGTACCTACTGCCACCGCTGAATGCTAAATAAGTACCTATCTCGCCCAGGGATGAATGCTAAATACGTACATATTGCCGCCCCGGTGTGCATACACCATATGTACCTATCACTGCCCCAGTGCGAATACCAAATATGTACATATCGCCGCCCCGGTGCGATTGCTGAATACGTACCTATCGCAACCCCGGTGCGAATGCTAAATACGTAGCTATCGCCACCCCTATGCACTACTATATACGTACCTATTGCCACCCCGGTGCACATACTATATATAAATCTATCGCTGGCCAGGTGTGCATACTATATTCGTACCTATCGCGGCTCTGGTGCGCATACTACATACTTACCTATCTCTGCAAGGGTACACATACTATATATGTACCAATCTCCAGCCCAGTTCGCATACGTAAGAACTTATATTAATTCGCCCCTGTCGTGTTAGAAAAACAAAATACTGTTCATTCATGTATTGTCACTATCATAAATATAAATATTTTTAGTTAAAAACAGAAAAAAATACATTTTTTTGCCTCCCCACAAGAAATTTTTTTTTTCTATCCTCCCACATACTTAGAAATATTTTTAATTTAAAGGAAAAAAAAGAAAAATTTTTGACCCCCCCCTACCCCCCAAAAATTTTATGTTCCCCCCATACATAGAAATATTTTTATTTAAAATAAAAAAAAAAATTTTTTTAGCCCCCCCCCGAAATTTTTTTTTTCATCCTCCCCCATACATATAAATATTTTCATTGAAAAAGATAAAAGAAATAAACAATATTTTGCCTCCCCCCCATTTTTTTTGACACTCCCGATGCACATGCTATATACGTATTTATTGGCGCCCATGTGCACATGCTATATACGTTCCTATCACCACTGCTGAATGCTAAATACGTACCTATTGCTGCCGCGGTGCGAATGCTAAATAGGTTTTCAGCTCTATCTAGGACATTGAGCACTTTTCTCCCGGACAACGCCGAGTACTGAGGCGCCCCACCGCCGAATGCCGACCCTCCCCTCAAATTTCGCCTGAGCCGCTAACACCGGCGAATGCCGACACCCTCCACACCCACCCCAATTTTTAAATATGTATACAAAAAGGAGGAGGTAATACCTAGGAGGATGTTATCATGTCAACAGAAAAAAACTCATGTTAAAAAAAGTGCCGTTATTGATTAAACAACACTTGCGTCACTATAAACGCATGTATCAAAAAGTGCCGTTAGGAGTTACGCAACCCTTGCATCACTATGGACTCATGTTCAAAAAAGTGCCGTTAGTAAGTAAGCAACCCATGCTTCACTATGGACTCGTGTTCAAAAAAAGTGCCGTTTGTGATTAAGCAACACTTGCTTCACTATAAACTCATGTTCAAAAAAGAGCCGTTAGGGATTTCCTCTGACGTCATTTCCTGTTAAAATCATGACGGTGCATTATTTCATTGTTTTTTTCTCAAATTAGTACTAAACAACGTTGAAAATCGAGGAAAAAGGCACCCCCCCATTGGAGAAAAGTGCTCAGTCGAACCCCGAAGAGTCCATTTTTGTTTCCGGTTCTGAGATATTATACGACCCGGGGCTTGCCGGTCATAATGACGTCAACCGTGTGACTGTTTGTTGGGTCCTCTCGAAGGAGTTTCTGGACATACAAACAAACAGACATACAGACAACTGCCCTTTATATAATAGACTAGCGGGGCTACCCGGCGTTGCTCGGGGTCATAAAAACATATATTTCAAGAAAGATCGTGTGTGTAACATCTTTATATTCAAACTTCTATGTCCGCCCCCTCTCTCTATAGCCGTCTCTTTATCTGCTACCTTTCTCTTCCCTGGTCGCCCCATTTCGCCGCTACTTTCTAATTTTGCCTTTTGCAAAAGCTGTTTCTTCCCCACCATTTCTCCTATTGCCCAGGGTAATAGTATGACATATTTCTATAAAAAGTAACACCTCTATCTGCGCCTTCTATATAGGTACTTATCTCCACCCCGGTGTTCATACTATATACGTATCTATCATCACCCCGGTGCGCATACTATATACGTACCTATCGCCGCCCCGGTGCAGATACTATTTAAGTACCTATCGCCGCCCCGTTACGAATGCTAAATAGTACCTATCGTTGCCCCGGTGTGAATGCTAAATACATACTTATTGCGCCCCGGTGTGCATGCTACATAAGTACCTATCGCTGCCCTAGTGCGAATACTAAAGACATACCAATTGCGCCCCGGTGTGCATGCTACATAAGTACCTATCACTGCCCTAGTGCGAATAATTAATACGTACCTATAGCCGCCCTGGTGCGAATGCTAAATACGTACCTATAGCCGCCCCGGTGCTGATGCTAAATACGTACCTATCACCACCACGGTGCGAATGCGAAATACATACTTTTCGCCGCCCCGGTGCGCGTGCTATATATGTACTGATCGCTGCCGCAGAGCGCATGCTATGTAGTACTTATTGCTGCCCATGTGTACATGCTATATACGTAGCTATCGCCACCCCTGAATTCTGAATACGTACCTATCGCCGCCCTGGTGTGGAAGCAAAATACGTACATGACGCCGCCCCGGTGCGAATGCTAAATACATACCTACTGCCGCCCCGGTGTGAATTCTAAATACGTACCTATCGCCGCCCCGGTGCGGAAGCTAAATACGTACATATCGCCACCCCAGTGCGAATGCTAAATACATACCTATCGCCGCCCCCGTGTGAATGCTAAATACGTACCTATCGCCGCCCCGGTGTGAATTTTAAATATGTACCTTTCGCCGCCCGGTGTGAATTTTAAATATGTACCTTTCGCCGCCACTGTGCGCGTGCTATATACGTACCTATCGCCGCCCCGGTGCGCGGGCTATATATGAACTGATCGCTGCCTCAGTGCGCATGCTAAATACATACCTATCATTGCCCCGGTGTGCATACTATATACGTACTTATTACCGCCCATGTGCACATGCTATACAAGTACCTATCACCACCGCTGAATGCTAAATAAGTACCTATCGCTGCCCCGGTGTGGAAGCTAAATACGTACATATCGCCGCCCCTAAATTTGGGCAGACCCTAAAAAATTTGGCCTGACCCCTAAAATTTTCCCCGTCCCCTAAATCTCTCACCCCCCTAATTTTTCACTCTCCCCCAACCATGAGAAATATTTTGACTTCAAAACAACAAAAAAACAAAAAAATTTGGCCTGACCCCTAAAAAGTTCCGCCTGACCCCTAAAATTTTCCCGACCCTAAATGTCTCCAGCCCTTAATTTTTCACTGTCCCCCAACCGTGAGAAATATTTTCAGTTCAAAACCAAAAAAAAGAAAAAAATTTGGCCTGACCCCTAAAAAGTTCGTCCTGACCCCTAGAATTTTCCCCGACCCCTGAATCTCTCCAGCCCCCTAATTTTTCACTCTCCCCCCAACGATGATAAATATTTTGACTTCAAAACTAAAAAAAACCCAAAAAATTTGGCCTGACCCCTAAAAAGTTCCGCCTGACCCCTAAAATTTTCCCGACCCTAAATCTCTCCAGCCCCCTAATTTTTCACTCTCCCCCAACCATGAGAAATATTTTGAGTTCAAAACCAAAAAAAAGAAAAAAATTTGGCCTGACCCCTAAAAAGTTCGTCCTGACCCCTAAAATTTTTCCCGGCCATAAAGTCTCTCCAGACTCCTAATTTTTCACTCTCCCCCAACCCTGAGAAATATTTTCAGTTCAAAACCAAAAAAAACAAAAAAATTTGGCCTGACCCCTAAAAAGTTCGTCCTGACCCCTAAAATTTTCCCCGACCCCTAAATCTCTCTAGCCCCCTAATTTTTCACTCTCCCCCAACCCTGAGAAATATTTTCAGTTCAAAACCAAAAAAAAACAAAAAAATTTGGCCTGACCCCTAAAAAGTTCGTCCTGACCCCTAAAATTTTCCCCGACCCCATAATCTCTATCCAGCCCACTAATCTTTAACTCTCCCCTAACCATGAGAAATATTTTGACTTCAAAACAAAAAAAAAAACAAAAAAAATTTGGCCTGACCCCTAAAAAGTTCGTCCTGACCCCTAAAATTTTCCCCGACCCCTAAATCTCTCCAGGCCCCTAATTTTTCACTCTCCCCCAACCCTGAGAAATATTTTGACTTCAAAACCAAAAAAAAGAAAAAAATTTGGCCTGACCCCTAAAAAGTTCGTCCTGACCCCTAAAATTTTCCCCGACCCCTAAATCTCTCCAGCCCCCTAATTTTTCACTCTCCCCCAACCCTGAGAATTATTTTGAGTTCAAAACCAAAAAAAAGAAAAAAATTTGGCCTGACCCCTAAAAAGTCGGCCTGACCCCTAAAATTTTCCCGACCCCTCATTCTCTCCAGCCCCTCATCCCAAGTAATTTTTAACTCTCCCCCAACCCTGAGAAATATTTTTAGTTCAAAACAAAAAAAAAAGAAAAAGATTTGGCCTGACCCCTAAAAAGTTCTGCCTGACCCCTAAAATTTTCTCCGACCCCTCAATGTCTCCAGCATCCTACTCCCAACTAATTTTTCACTCTCTCCCAACCCTGCGAAATATTTTGAGTTCAAAACAAAAAATGTTATTTAACATGTATACAAATATTAGTGAAAACAATGGCGGAGCATAATTATTTCTCTTCTTACTTTACTTATTGAGACGTTAATTAATATGTATACAAATATTAGTGAAAACAATGGCGGAGCATAATTATTTCTCTTACTTTATTTATTGAGACGTTATTTAATATGTATACAAATATTAGTGAAAACAATGGCGGAGCATAATTATTTCTCTTTTTACTTTACTTATTGAGACGTTATTTAACATGTATACAAATATTAGTGAAAACAATGGTGGAGCATAATTATTTCTATTCTTACTTTACTTATTGAGACGTTATTTAACATGTATACAAATATTAGTGAAAACAGTGGCGGAGCGTAATTATTTCTATTCTTACTTTATTTATTGAGATGTTTTTTAATATGTATACAAATATAAGTGAAAACAATGGGGGAGCATAATTATTTCTTTTCTTACTTTACTTATTGAGACGTTATTTAACATGTATACAAATATTAGTGAAAACAATGGCGGAGCATAATAATTTCTCTTTTTACTTTACTTCTTGAGACGTTATTTAATATGTATACAAATATTAGTGAAAACAATGGTGGAGCATAATTATTTCTCTTTTTATTTTACTTCTAGAGACGTTATTTTATATGTATATAAATATTAGTGAAAACAGTGGCGGAGCATAATTATCTCTTTTCTTACTTTACTTATTGAGACATTATTTAATATGTATACAAATATTAGTGAAAACAATGGGTGAGCATAATTATTTATTACTTTAATTTTAATGATACTACACTAACTTCACACCTCTCAAAAAGAAGGAGGTAACACCTGGGAGGATGATATCATGTCAAAAGAAGAAATGCGGTTAGAATTAATCAACACTTGCTTCACTATAAACTCATGTTCAAAAAATACCGTTATGGAATAAGCAACCCTTGCTTCACTATGGACTCATGTTAAAAAAAGTGCCGTTAGGGATTAAGCAACAGTTGCTTCAATACAAACTTATGTTTCGTTAGGATTAAGCAACCCTTGCTTCACTATAAACTCATGTTCAAAAAGGTGCCGTTAAGTATTTCCTCTGACGTCATTTCCTGTTAAAATCGTGACTTTGCATTATGCCGACAATCCCCCATCTCCAAATTTGACCTGAGGCGCTCCACCGGCGAATGCCGACACTCCCCCTTCCCCTAATTTGACCTGAAGCAGTCACACCGCCGCACTATCTCCACAACTGTCAAAAAGGAGGAGGTAATGCCTAGGAGGGTGGTATCATAACAGAATGGGCGTAGGGGTGGAAGGGGAGGTAGAAAGGGTGGGAGTGAGAGGGAAAGCAGGGTTGTAGTGTGAGGGATTTTCTTCCCTACACTCTTTTCCTCTGACGTCATTTCCTGTTAAAAGCGTGACTTTGCATATTTCTAAAATATATGTATAATGAAAAATAACTGACCCCCCCCCCCCCGATGAAATATACCCCATGGACCCCTAAGAAGTGGGTTTATAGATTCGGGAATACTCTCATCATCTTACTCTGTGAATTTTACATCAGAATACACTTTTATATGTTATGTATAAAAATATGTTGAAGTAAAATAAATTTTGAAGAGAAAAAAAAATTAAAAACCTATAACGATGACGTCATATACCTAATACTGTGACGTCACGTGCACAAGAATAAGTTGGTTGAAAACAAAATCATTATTACATAATTACATTGGCTGATTTCCAAATTACTACTGAATAACATTAGAAAAGTTTGAAAAAACCAGACCCGCTGCCGAAGACTGGCCCCGTTGACCCCCAGCAACATGTTTTTTTGTTGTAATTTTGAGATATTATGATCCCAGGTGTTGTACGGTGCTGAAGATATCAACGTTTTGACAATTCACCGCATAGTTTTTTAGGAGAAGCTGGCCATACAAACAAACAAACAAACAAACAAACAAACAGACAAACATACAGACAAGTGCCCTTTATAGAGGAGACTAGCGGGGCTACCCGGCGTTGCTCGGGGTCATAAAAACATATCATTGAAGAAAAATCGTGTGTGTAACATCTTTATATTCAAACTTCTATGTCCGCCCCCTCTCTCTATAGCCGTCTCTTTATCTGCTACCTTTCTCTTCCCTGGTCGCCCCATTTCGCCGCTACTTTCCAATTTTGCCATTTGCAAAAGCTGTTTCTTCCCCACCATTTCTCCTATTGCCCAGGGTAATAGTATGACATATTTCTATAAAAAGTAAGACCTCTATCTGCGCCTTCTATATAGGTACTTATCTCCACCCAGGTGTTCATACTATATACGTATCTATCATCACCCCGGTGCGCATACTATATACGTACCTATCGCCACCCCAGTGCACATACTATATACGTACCTATCGCCGCCCCGGTGCAGATACTATTTAAGTACCTATCGCCGCCCCGTTGCGAATGCTAAATAGTACCTATCGTTGCCCTGGTGTGAATGCACAATTCATACCTATTGCGCCCCGGTGTGCATGCTACATAAGTACCTATCGCTGCCCTAGTGCGAATACTAAAGACATACCAATTGCGCCACGGTGTGCATGCTACATAAGTACCTATCGCTGCCTTAGTGCGAATAATTAATATGTACATATTGCCGCTTTGGTGTGAATGCTAAATACGTACCTATCGCCGGCCCAGTGCGAATCCTAAATACGTACCTATAGCCGCCCTGGTGCGAATGCTAAATACGTACCTATCGCTGCCCCGTTGCGAATGCTAAATAGTACCTATCGTTGCCCCGGTGTGAATGCACAATTCATACCTATTGCGCCCCGGTGTGCATGCTACATAAGTACCTATCGCTGCCTTAGTGCGAATACTAAAGACATACCAATTGCGCCCCGGTGTGCATGCTACATAAGTACCTATCGCTGCCTTAGTGCGAATAATTAATATGTACATATTGCCGCTTTGGTGTGAATGCTAAATACGTACCTATCGCCGGCCCAGTGCGAATGCTAAATACGTACCTATAGCCGCCCTGGTGCGAATGCTAAATACGTACCTATAGCCGCCCCGGTGTGAATGCTAAATACGTACCTATCACCACCACAGTGCAAATGCGAAATACATACCTTTCGCCGCCCTGGTGCGCGTGCTATATATGTACTGACTGCCGCCGCAGAGCGCATGCTATGTACGTACTTATTGCTGCCCATGTGTACATGCTATATACGTAGCTATCGCCACCCCTGAATTCTGAATACGTACCTATTGCCGCCCTGGTGTGGAAGCTAAATACGTACATATCGCCGCCCCGGTGCGAATGCTAAATACATACCTATCGCCGCCCCGGTGTGAATTCTAAATACGTACCTATCGCCGCCCTGGTGTGGAAGCTAAATATGTACATATCGCCGCCCCGGTGCAGATTGCTAAATACATACCTATCGCCGCCCCGGTGTGAATTCTAAATACGTACCTATCGCCGCCCTGGTGTGAATTCTAAATAAGTACCTATCGCCGCCCCGGTGCGGAAGCTAAATACGTACATATCGCCACCCCGGTGCAAATGCTAAATACATACCTATCGCTGCCCCGGTGTGAATGCTAAATACATACCTATCGCCGCCCCGGTGTGAATGCTAAATACGTACCTATCGCCGCCCCGGTGTGAATATTAAATATGTGCCTTTCGCCGCCCCGGTGTGAATTTTAAATATGTACCTTTCGCCGCCCGTGTGCGCAAGCTATAGACGTACCTATCGCCGCCCCGGTGCGCGTGCTATATATCGACCGCCTGCTGCCTCAGTGCGCATGCTAAATACATAACTATCACTGCCCCGGTGCGCATACTATATACGTACTTATTACCGCCCATGTGCACATGCTATATAAGTACCTATAACCACCGCTGAATGCTAAATAAGTACCTATCGCCGCCCCAGTGTGGAAGCTAAATACGTACATATCACCGCCCCTAAATTTGGGCGGACCCCTAAAACATTTGGCCTGACCCCTAAAATTTTCCCCGACCCCTAAATCTCTCCAGCCCCTAATTTTTCACTCTCCCCCAACCATGAGAAATATTTTGACTTCAAAACAAAAAAAAACAAAAAAATTTGGCCTGACCCCTAAAAAGTTCCGCCTGACCCCTAAAATTTTCCCGACCCTAAATCTCTCCAGGCCCCTAATTTTTCACTCTCCCCTAACTCTGAGAAATATTTTCAGTTCAAAACCAAAAAAAAGAAAAAAATTTGGCCTGACCCCTAAAAAGTTCGTCCTGACCCCTAAAATTTTCCCCGACCCCTAAATCTCTCCAGCCCCCTAATTTTTCACTCTCCCCCAACGATGAGAAATATTTTGACTTCAAAACCAAAAAAAAGAAAAAAATTTGGCCTGAACACTAAAAAGTTCGTCCTGACCCCTAAAATTTTCCCCGACCCCTAAATCTCTCTAGCCCCCTAATTTTTCACTTTACCCCAACGATGAGAAATATTTTGAGTTCAAAACCAAAAAAAAGAAAAAAATTTGGCCTGACCCCTAAGAAGTTCCGCCTGACCCCTAAAATTTTCCCCGACGCCTAAATCTCTCCAGCCCCCTAATTTTTCACTCTCCCCCAACCATGAGATATATTTTGAGTTCAAAACCAAAAAAAAGAAAAAAATTTGGCCTGAATCTTAAAAAGTTCGTCCTGACCCCTAAAATTTTCCCCGACCCCTAAATCTCTCCAGCCCCCTAATTTTTCACTCTCCCCCAACCCTGAGAAATATTTTGAGTTCAAAACCAAAAAAAATAAAAAAAATTGGCCTGACCCCTAAAAAGTTCCGCATGACCCCTAAAATTTTCCCCGACCCCTAAATCTCTCCAGCCCCCTAATTTTTCACTCTCCCCCAACCCTGAGAAATAGTTTGACTTCAAAACAAAAAAAAAAGAAAAAAAATTTGGCCTGACCCCTAAAAAGTTCGTCCTGACCCCTAAAATTTTCCCCGACCCCTAAATCTCTCCAGCCCCCTAATTTTTCACTCTCCCCGAACCATGAGATATATTTTGACTTCAAAACAAAAAAAAACAAAAAAATTTGGCCTGACCCCTAAAAAGTTCGTCCTGACCCCTAAAATTTTCCCCGACCCCTAAATTTCTCCAGCCCCCTAATTTTTCACTCTCCCCCAACCATGAGATATATTTTGACTTCAAAACAAAAAAAAAACAAAAAAATTTGGCCTGACCCCTTAAAAGTTCGTCCTGACCCCTAAAAAGTTCGTCCTGACCCCTAAAAGTTTCCCCGACCCCTAAATCTCTCCAGCCCCCTAATTTTTCACTCTCCCCCAACCCTGAGAAGTATTTTGACTTCAAAACAAAAAAAAAAGAAAAAAATTTGGCCTGACCCCTAAAAAGTTCGTCCTGACCCCTAAAAGTTTCCCCGACCCCTAAATCTCTCCAGCCCCCTAATTTTTCACTCTCCCCCAACCCTGAGAAGTATTTTGACTTCAAAACAAAAAAAAAAGAAAAAAATTTGGCCTAACCCCTAAAAAGTTCGTCCTGACCCCGAAAATTTTCCCCGACCCCTAAATCTCTCCAGCCCCCTAATTTTTCACTCTCCCCCAACAATGAGATATATTTTGACTTCAAAACAAAAAAAACAAAAAAATTTGGCCTGACCCCTAAAAAGGTCGCCCTGACCCCTAAAATTTTCCCCAACCCCTCAATCTCCTCAGCCCCCTAATTTTTCACTTTCCCCCATCGATGAGAAATATTTTGAGTTCAAAACCAAAAAAAAGAAAAAAATTTGGCCTGACCCCTAAAAAGTTCCGCCTGACCCCTAAAATTTTCCCCGACCCCTAAATCTCTCCAGCCCCCTAATTTTTCACTCTCCCTCAACCCTGAGAAATAGTTTGACTTCAAAAAAAAAAAAAAACAAAAAAAAATTTGGCCTGACCCCTAAAAAGTTCGTCCTGACCCCTAAAATTTTCCCCGACCCCTAAATCTCTCCAGCCCCCTAATTTTTCACTCTCCCTCAACCCTGAGAAGTATTTTTACTTCAAAACAAAAAAAAAACAAAAAAATTTAGCCTGACCCCTAAAAAGTTCGTCCTGACCCCTAAAATTTTCCCCGACCCCTAAATCTCTCCAGCCCCCTAATTTTTGACTCTCCCCGAACCATGAGATATATTTTGACTTCAAAACAAAAAAAAACAAAAAAGTTCGTCCTGACCCCTAAAAAGTTCGTCCTGACCCCTAAAAGTTTCCCCGACCCCTAAATCTCTCCAGCCCCCTAATTTTTCACTCTCCCCCAACCCTGAGAAGTATTTTGACTTCAAAACAAAAAAAAAAGAAAAAAATTTGGCCTGACCCCTAAAAAGTTCGTCCTGACCCCGAAAATTTTCCCCGACCCCTAAATCTCTCCAGCCCCCTAATTTTTCACTCTCCCCCAACCATGAGATATATTTTGACTTCAAAACAAAAAAAAACAAAAAAATTTGGCCTGACCCCTAAAAAGTTCGTCCTGACCCCTAAAATTTTCCCCGACCCCTAAATCTCTCCAGCCCCCTAATTTTTCACTCTCCCCCAACGATGAGAAATATTTTGACTTCAAAACCAAAAAAAAGAAAAAAATTTGGCCTGAACACTAAAAAGTTCGTCCTGACCCCTAAAATTTTCCCCGACCCCTAAATCTCTCTAGCCCCCTAATTTTTCACTTTACCCCAACGATGAGAAATATTTTGAGTTCAAAACCAAAAAAAAGAAAAAAATTTGGCCTGACCCCTAAGAAGTTCCGCCTGACCCCTAAAATTTTCCCCGACGCCTAAATCTCTCCAGCCCCCTAATTTTTCACTTTCCCCCAACCATGAGATATATTTTGAGTTCAAAACCAAAAAAAAGAAAAAAATTTGGCCTGAATCTTAAAAAGTTCGTCCTGACCCCTAAAATTTTCCCCGACCCCTAAATCTCTCCAGCCCCCTAATTTTTCACTCTCCCCCAACCCTGAGAAATATTTTGAGTTCAAAACCAAAAAAAATAAAAAAAATTGGCCTGACCCCTAAAAAGTTCCGCATGACCCCTAAAATTTTCCCCGACCCCTAAATCTCTCCAGCCCCCTAATTTTTCACTCTCCCCCAACCCTGAGAAATAGTTTGACTTCGAAACAAAAAAAAAAGAAAAAAAATTTGGCCTGACCCCTAAAAAGTTCGTCCTGACCCCTAAAATTTTCCCCGACCCCTAAATCTCTCCAGCCCCCTAATTTTTCACTCTCCCCGAACCATGAGATATATTTTGACTTCAAAACAAAAAAAAACAAAAAAATTTGGCCTGACCCCTAAAAAGTTCGTCCTGACCCCTAAAATTTTCCCCGACCCCTAAATTTCTCCAGCCCCCTAATTTTTCACTCTCCCCCAACCATGAGATATATTTTGACTTCAAAACAAAAAAAAAACAAAAAAATTTGGCCTGACCCCTTAAAAGTTCGTCCTGACCCCTAAAAAGTTCGTCCTGACCCCTAAAAGTTTCCCCGACCCCTAAATCTCTCCAGCCCCCTAATTTTTCACTCTCCCCCAACCCTGAGAAGTATTTTGACTTCAAAACAAAAAAAAAAGAAAAAAATTTGGCCTGACCCCTAAAAAGTTCGTCCTGACCCCTAAAAGTTTCCCCGACCCCTAAATCTCTCCAGCCCCCTAATTTTTCACTCTCCCCCAACCCTGAGAAGTATTTTGACTTCAAAACAAAAAAAAAAGAAAAAAATTTGGCCTAACCCCTAAAAAGTTCGTCCTGACCCCGAAAATTTTCCCCGACCCCTAAATCTCTCCAGCCCCCTAATTTTTCACTCTCCCCCAACAATGAGATATATTTTGACTTCAAAACAAAAAAAACAAAAAAATTTGGCCTGACCCCTAAAAAGGTCGCCCTGACCCCTAAAATTTTCCCCAACCCCTTAATCTCCTCAGCCCCCTAATTTTTCACTTTCCCCCATCGATGAGAAATATTTTGAGTTCAAAACCAAAAAAAAGAAAAAAATTTGGCCTGACCCCTAAAAAGTTCCGCCTGACCCCTAAAATTTTCCCCGACCCCTAAATCTCTCCAGCCCCCTAATTTTTCACTCTCCCCCAACCCTGAGAAATAGTTTGACTTCAAAACAAAAAAAAAAGAAAAAAAAATTTGGCCTGACCCCTAAAAAGTTCGTCCTGACCCCTAAAATTTTCCCCGACCCCTAAATCTCTCCAGCCCCCTAATTTTTCACTCTCCCTCAACCCTGAGAAGTATTTTGACTTCAAAACAAAAAAAAAACAAAAAAATTTAGCCTGACCCCTAAAAAGTTCGTCCTGACCCCTAAAATTTTCCCCGACCCCTAAATCTCTCCAGCCCCCTAATTTTTGACTCTCCCCGAACCATGAGATATATTTTGACTTCAAAACAAAAAAAAACAAAAAAGTTCGTCCTGACCCCTAAAAAGTTCGTCCTGACCCCTAAAAGTTTCCCCGACCCCTAAATCTCTCCAGCCCCCTAATTTTTCACTCTCCCCCAACCCTGAGAAGTATTTTGACTTCAAAACAAAAAAAAAAGAAAAAAATTTGGCCTGACCCCTAAAAAGTTCGTCCTGACCCCGAAAATTTTCCCCGACCCCTAAATCTCTCCAGCCCCCTAATTTTTCACTCTCCCCCAACCATGAGATATATTTTGACTTCAAAACAAAAAAAAACAAAAAAATTTGGCCTGACCCCTAAAAAGTTCGCCCTGACCCCTAAAATTTTCCCCGACCCCTCAATCTCTCCAGCCCCCTAATTTTTCACTTTCCCCCATCGATGAGAAATATTTTGAGTTCAAAACCAAAAAAAAGAAAAAAATTTGGCCTGACCCCTAAAAAGTTCCGCCTGACCCCTAAAATTTTCCCCGACCCCTAAATCTCTCCAGCCCCCTAATTTTTCACTCTCCCCCAACCATGAGAAATATTTTGACTTAAAACCAAAAAAACAAAAAAATTTGGCCTGACCCCTAAAAAGTTCGTCCTGACCCCTAAAATTTTCCCCGACCCCTAAATCTCTCCAGCCCCCTAATTTTTCACTCTCCCCCAACCCTGAGAAATATTTTGAGTTCAAAACCAAAAAAAAAAAAAAAATTGGCCTGACCCCTAAAAAGTTCCGCATGACCCCTAAAATTTTCCCCGACCCCTAAATCTCTCCAGCCCCTCTAATTTTTCACTCTCCCCCAACCCTGAGAAATAGTTTGACTTCAAAACAAAAAAAAAAGAAAAAAAATTTGGCCTGACCCCTAAAAAGTTCGTCCTGACCCCTAAAATTTTCCCCGACCCCTAAATCTCTCCAGCCCCCTAATTTTTCACTCTCCCCGAACCATGAGATATATTTTGACTTCAAAACAAAAAAAAACAAAAAAATTTGCCCTGACCCCTAAAAAGTTCGTCCTGACCCCTAAAATTTTCCCCGACCCCTAAATTTCTCCAGCCCCCTAATTTTTCACTCTCCCCCAACCATGAGATATATTTTGACTTCAAAACAAAACAAAAAACAAAAAAATTTGGCCTGACCCCTTAAAAGTTCGTCCTGACCCCTAAAAAGTTCGTCCTGACCCCTAAAAGTTTCCCCGACCCCTAAATCTCTCCAGCCCCCTAATTTTTCACTCTCCCCCAACCCTGAGAAGTATTTTGACTTCAAAACAAAAAAAAAAGAAAAAAATTTGGCCTGACCCCTAAAAAGTTCGTCCTGACCCCTAAAATTTTCCCCGACCCCTAAATCTCTCCAGCCCCCTAATTTTTCACTCTCCCCCAACCATGAGATATATTTTGACTTCAAAACAAAAAAAAACAAAAAAATTGGGCCTGACCCCTAAAAAGTCTGTCCTGACCCCTAAAATTTTACCCCGACCCCTAAATCTCTCCAGCCCCCAAATTTTTCACTCTCCCCCAACCATGAGATATATTTTGACTTCAAAACAAAAAAAAAAAAAAATTTGGCCTGACCCCTAAAAAGTTCGTCCTGACCCCTAAAAAGTTCGTCCTGACCCCTAAAATTTTCCCCGACCCCTAAATCTCTCCAGCCCCCTAATTTTTCACTCTCCCCCAACCCTGAGAAGTATTTTGACTTCAAAACAAAAAAAAAAGAAAAAAATTTGGCCTGACCCCTAAAAAGTTCGTCCTGACCCCTAAAATTTTCCCCGACCCCTAAATCTCTCCAGCCCCCTAATTTTTCACTCTCCCTCAACCATGAGATATATTTTGACTTCAAAACAAAAAAAAACAAAAAAATTGGGCCTGACCCCTAAAAAGTTCGTCCTGACCCCTAAAATTTTACCCCGACCCCTTAATCTCTCCAGCCCCCTAATTTTTCACTCTCCCCCAACCATGAGATATATTTTGACTTCAAAACAAAAAAAACAAAAAAATTTGGCCTGACCCCTAAAAAGTTCGTCCTGACCCCTAAAATTTTCCCCGACCCCTAAATCTCTCCAGCCCCCTAATTTTTCACTCTCCCCCAACCATGAGATATATTTTGACTTCAAAACAAAAAAAAACAAAAAAATTTGGCCTGACCCCTAAAAAGTTCGTCCTGACCCCTAAAATTTTCCCCGACCCCTAAATTTCTCCAGCCCCCTAATTTTTCACTCTCCCCCAACCATGAGATATATTTTGACTTTAAAACAAAAAAAAAAAAAAAAAATTTGGCCTGACCCCTTAAAAGTTCGTCCTGACCCCTAAAAAGTTCGTCCTGACCCCTAAAATTTTCCCCGACCCCTAAATCTCTCCAGCCCCCTAATTTTTCACTCTCCCCCAACCATGAGATATATTTTGAGTTCAAAACCAAAAAAAAGAAAAAAATTTGGCCTGAATCCTAAAAAGTTCGTCCTGACCCCTAAAATTTTCCCTGACCCCTAAATCTCTCCAGCCCCCTAATTTGTCACTCTCCCCCAACCATGAGAAATATTTTGACTTCAAAAGAAACAAAAAAACAAAAAAGTTCGGCCTTACCCCGAAAATTTTCCACGACCCCTCTATCTCTACAGCCCCCTAATGTTTCACTCAACCCCAACCATGAGAAATATTTTGAGTTAAAAACAAAAAAAGAACAAAATAATTTGGCGTGACCCCTAAAAAGTTCGGCCTAACCTTTAAAATTTTCCCCAAACAACTGATACTACGTTATTTTATATGTATACAAATATTAGTGAAAACAGTGGTGGAGCATAATTATTTTTCTTCTTACTTTACTTATTGAGACGTTATTTAATATGTATACAAATATTAGTGAAAACAGTGGTGGAGCATAATTATTTCTCTTCTTACTTTACTTATTGAGACGTTATTTAATATGTATACAGATATTAGTGAAAACAATGGTGGAGCATAATTATTTCTCTTACTATTCTTTTTGAGACGTTATTTAATATTTATACAAATATAAGTGAAAACAATGGGGGGGCATAAGTTTTCTATTCTTACTTTACTTATTTAGACGTTATTTAATATGTATACAAATATTAGTGCAAACAATGGTGGAGCATAATTATTTATTACTTTAATTTTACTGATACTACACTAACTTCACACCTCTCAAAAAGGAGGAGGAGGTAATACCTTGGAGGATGTTATCGTGTCAACAGAAAAAATGCGGTTAGGATTTAGCAACCCTTGCTTCACTATGAACTCATGTTAAAAAAGTGCCGTTATTGATTAAACAACACTTGCGTCACTATAAACGCATGTATCAAAAAGTGCCGTTAGGAGTTAAGCAACCCTTGCATCACTATAGACTCATGTTCAAAAAAGTGCCGTTAGTAAGTAAGCAACCCTTGCTTCACTATGGACTCGTGTTCAAAAAAAGTGCCGTTTGTGATTAAGCAACACTTGCTTCACTATAAACTCATGTTCAAAAAAGAGCCGTTAGGGATTTCCTCTGACGTCATTTCCTGTTAAAATCATGACGGTGCATTATTTCTAAAATTCTACATGATAGCATTGTTTTTTTCTCAAATTAGTACTAAACAACGTTGAAAAGTGAGGAAAAAGGCACCCCCCCATTGGACAAAAGTGCTCAGTCGACCCCCGAAGAGTCCATTTTTTTTTCCGGTTCTGAGATATTATACGTCCCGGGGCTGGCCGGTCATAATGTGATCAACCGTGTGACTGTTTGTTGGGTCCTCTCGGAGGAGTATCTGGACATACAAACAAACAAACAAACAAACAAACAAACAAACAGACAAACATACAGACAAGTGCCCTTTATATAGGAGACTAGCAGGGCTACCCGGCGTTGCTCGGGGTCATAAAAACATATATTTGAAGAAAGATCGTGTGTGTAACATCTTTATATTCAAACTTCTATGTCCGCCCCCTCTTTCTATTGCCGTCTCTTTATCTGCTACCTTTCTCTTCCATGGTCGCCCCATTTCGCCGCTACTTTCTAATTTTGCCTTTTTCAAAAGCTGTTTCTTCCCCACCATTTCTCCTATTACCCAGGGTAATAGTATGCCATATTTCTATAAAAAGTAACACCTCTATCTGTGCCTTCTATATAGGTACTTATCTCCACCCCGGTGTTCATACTATATACGTATCTATCATCACCCCGGTGCGCACACTATATACGTACCTATCGCCGCCCCAGTGCACATACTGTATACGTACCTATCGCCGCCCCTGTGCAGATACTATTTAAGAACCTTTCGCCGCCCCGTTGCGAATGCTAAATAGTACCTATCGTTGCCCCGGTGTGAATGCTAAATACATACCTATTGCGCCCCGGTGTGCATGCTACATGAGTACCTATCGCTGCCCCAGTGCGAATACTAAATACATACCAATTGCGCCCCGGTGTGCATGCTACATAAGTACCTATCGCTGCCCTAGTGCGAATAATTAATATGTACATATTGCCGCTTTGGTGTGAATGCTAACTACGTACCTATCGCCGGCCCAGTGCAGATGCTAAATACGTACCTATAGCCGCCCTGGTGCGAATGCTAAATACGTACCTATAGCCGCCCCGGTGCGAATGCTAAATACGTACCTATCACCACCATGGTGCGAATGCAGAATACATACCTTTCGCCGCCCCGGTGCGCGTGCTATATATGTACTGATCGCCGCGCAGAGCGCATGCTATGTACGTACTTATTGCTGCCTATGTGTACATGCTATATACGTAGCTATCGCCACCCCTGAATTCTGAATACGTACCTATCGCCGCCCTGGTGTGGAAGCTAAATACGTACACATCGCCGCCCCGGTGCGAATGCTAAATACATACCTATCGCCGCCCTGGTGTGAATTCTAAATACGTACCTATCGCCGCCCCGGTGTGAATTCTAAATACGTACCTATCGCTGCCCCGGTGCGGAAGCTAAATACGTACATATCGCCACCCCGGTGCGAATGCTAAATACATACCTATCGCTGCCCCGGTGTGAATGCTAAATACATACCTATCGCCGCCCCGGCGTGAATGCTAAATACGTACCTATCGCCGCTCTGGTATAAATTTTAAATATGTACCTTTAGCCGCCCCACTGTGAATTTTAAATATGTACCTTTCGCCGCCTCTGTGCGCGTGCTATATACGTACCTATCGCCACCCCGGTGCGCGTGCTATATATGAACCGATCGCTGCCTCAGTGCGCATGCTAAATACATACCTATCACTGCCCCGGTGCGCATACTATATACGTACTTATTACTGCCCATGTGCACATGCTATATAAGTACCTATCACCACCGCTGAATGCTAAATAAGTACCTATCGCCGCCCCGGTGTGGAAGCTAAATACGTACATATCGCCACCCCTAAATTTGGGCGGACCCCTAAAAAATTTGGCCAGACCCCTAAAATTTTCCCCGACCCCTAAATCTCTCCAGCACCTAATTTTTCACTCTCCCCCAACCATGAGAAATATTTTGACTTCAAAACAAAAAAAAACAAAAAAATTTTGCCTGACCCCTAAAAAGTTCTGCCTGACCCCTAAAATTTTCCCGACCCTAAATCTCTCCAGCCCCCTAATTTTTCACTCTACCCCAACCATGAGAAATATTTTGAGTTCAAAACAAAAAAAAATAAAAAAATTTGGCCTTACCTCTAAAAAGTTCGTCCTGACCCCTAAAATTTTCTCCGACCCCTCAATCTCTCCAGCCCCCTATTTTTTAACTCTCCCCCAACCCTAAGAAATATTTTGAGTTCAAAGCAAAAAAATGTTATTTAACATGTATACAAATATTAGTGAAAACAATGGCGGAGCATAATTATTTCTCTTTTTACTTTACTTATTGAGACGTTATTTAACATGTATAAAAATATTAGTGAAAACAATGGTGGAGCATGATTATTTTTCTGCTTTCTTTACTTATTGAGACGTTATTTAATATGTATACAAATATTAGTGAAAACAGTGGCGGAGCATAATTATTTCTCTTTTTACTTTACTTATTGAGACGTTATTTAACATGTATTCAAATATAAGTGAAAACAATGGCGGAGCATAGTTATATTTCTTCTTACTTTACATACTGAGACGTTATTTAATATGTATACACATTTTAGTGAAAACAGTGGTGGAGCATAATTATTTTTCTTCTTACTTTACTTATTTAGACGTTATATCATATGTATACAAATATTAGTGAAAACAATGGTAGAGCATAATTATTTTTCTTCTTACTTTACTTATTGAGACGTTATTTAATATGTATACAAATATTAGTGAAAACAGTGGTGGAGCATAATTTTTTTTCTTCTTACTTTACTTATTGAGACGTTATTTAATATGTATACAATTATTAGTGAAAACAATGGTGGAGCATAATTATTTATTACTTTAATTTTACTGATACTACACTAACTTCACACCTCTCAAAAAGAAGGAGGTTATACCTGGGAGGATAGTATCATGTCAACAGAAGAAATGCAGTTAGGATTAAGCAACCCTGGCTTCACTACAAACTCGTGTTCAAAAAAGTGCCGTTATTGATTAAGCAACCCTGGCTTCACTGTGGATTCATGTTCAAAAAAGTGCCGTTAGGAATTAAGCAACCCTTGCTTCACTATGGACTCATGTTCAAAAAAATGCCGTTAAGGATTTAGCAACAGTTGCTTCAATAAAAACTTATGTTTTGTTGGGATAAGGCAACCCGTGCTTCACTATAAACTCATGTTCAAAAAAAGTGCCGTTAGGGATTTCCTCTGACGTCATTTCCTGCTAAAATCGTGACTTTGCATTATGCCGACAATCCCCCATCTCCAAATTTGGCCTGAGGCGCACCACCGGCGAATGCCGACACTCCACCAAATTCGGCCTGAGTCGCTCACACCGGCGAATGCCGACACTCCCCCAAATTCGGCCTGAGGCGCTCATACTGGCGAATGCCGACACTCCTCCCCGAATTTCGCCTGAGGCGCCCCACCGCCGAATGCCGACACTCACCCTCCCCAGATTTGGCCTGAGGCGCCCCACCGCCGAATGCCGATACCCCCCCCCTCTTCCCCAAATTTCTCCTGAGGCGCTCACACCGGCGAATGCCGACACCCCCCACACCCACCCCAAGTTTTCAATATGTATACAATATGTATAGAAATATTAGTGAAAACAATGGGGGAGCATACAGATATTAGTGAAAACAGTGGGGGAGCATAATTATTTATGACTTTAATTTTACTGATACTACGCTAACTTCACACCTCTCAAAAAGGAGGAGGTAATACCTAGGAGGATGTTATCATGTCAACAGAAAAAATGTGGTTAGGATTAAGCAACCCTTGCTTCACTATGAACTCATGTTAAAAAAAGTGCCGTTATTGATTAAACAACACTTGCGTCACTATAAACGCATGTATAAAAAAGTGCCGTTAGGAGTTAAGCAACCCTTGCATCACTATGGACTCATGTTCAAAAAAGTGCCGTTAGTAAGTAAGCAACCCATGCTTGACTATGGACTCGTGTTCAAAAAAAGTGCCGTTTGTGATTAAGCAACACTTGCTTCACTATAAACTCATGTTCAAAAAAGAGCCGTTAGGGATTTCCTCTGACGTCATTTCCTATTAAAATCATGACGGTGCATTATTTCTCAAATTCTTTGTTTTTTTCTCAAATTAGTACTAAACAACGTTGAAAATCGAGGAAAAAGGCACCCCCCCATTGGAGAAAAGTGCTCAGTCGACCCTCGAAGAGTCCATTTTTTTTTCCGGTTCTGAGATATTATACGTCCCGGGGCTGGCCGGTTATAATGATGTCAACCGTGTGACTGTTTGTTGGGTCCTGTCGGAGGAGTATCTGGACATACAAACAAACAAACAAACAAACAAACAAACATACAGACAACTGCCCTTTATATAAGAGACTAGCAGGGGTACCCGGCGTTGCCCGGGGCTCTCCCTCCTCCTCCTCTTCTCTCCGCAAGCAAAATAGGATATTGAGCACTTTTTTCCCGGACAACGCCGAAGCCTCTGGGTCCTAAATTGACGAAGCCCCCCCCCCCCGGTGCTGGGTCCTATACTGTAAAAGCACCCCCGGTGCTGGGTCCTATACTGTAGAAGCGCCCCGGTGGCTATACTGCAGTAGCCCCCCCCCCCAACCCGTGCCTGTACTGCAGAAGCCTCTGGATCCTATACTGTAGAAGCACCCCCGGTGCCTATACTGCATAAACACCCATGGTCCCTATTCTGTAGAAGCATTCGGGTCCTATATTGTAGAAGCACCCCCGGTGCTGGGTCCTATGCTGTAGAAGCACCCCTGGTCCCTATACTGTAGAAGCACCCCCGGTGCCTATACTGCATAAGCACCCATGGTCCCTATTCTGTAGAAGCATTCGGGTCCTATATTGTAGAAGCACCCCCGGTGCTGGGTCCTATACTGTAGACGCACCCCTGGTACCAATACTGTAGAAGACCCCCTGGTCCCTATACTGCATAAGCACCCATGGTCCCTATTCTGCAGAAGCATTCGGGTCTTATATTGTAGAAGCACCTCTGGTTCCTATACTGCAGAAGCCCTTGGGTCCTATACTGTAGAAGCGCCCCCCCCCCTGGTGCCTATACTGCAGAAGAACCCCCCCCCGCCCAGGTCCATATACTTCAGAAGCCTCCGGGTCCTATATTGTATAAGCACCCCCGCAGGATGAAGATGTTGATAATTCCGCCCCACCCAACTACTCCCCCCCCCCCCGAAAAAAAATTCTCCCCCCAAAGAACTATTTTTATTTAAAAAAATATAAGTTTAGGTTTCTAGGTGCGGATGTGATTGAGCAACCCTTGTTTCACTGTTATTGATACATCCGGACAGAAGTTATGGGATGACTTGATACAACCGGACAGTGCATTTTTATCAAGCTGTTACATGAATACATTGGCTGAGTTCAAAATCACCAGTAAATAACATTGAAAAAGTTTTAAAAAACAAGACCCGCCCCCGAAAACTGGCCCCGTTGACCCCCGGGACATTTTTTTTTTTCGTAATTTTGAGATATTATGCTCCCAGGTGTTGTCCGGTCCTAAAGATGTCGACTTGTCGACAGTTTGGCGAGTAGTTTTTGAGGAGTAACTGGACATACAAACAGACAGACAGACATACAGACAACTGGCCTTTATATAATAGACTAGCGGGGCTACCCGGCGTTGCTCGGGGTCATAAAAACATATATTTGAAGAAAGATCGTGTGTGTAACATCTTTATATTCAAACTTCTATGTCCGCCCCCTCTCTCTATAGCCGTTTCTTTATCTGCTACCTTTCTCTTTCCTGGTCGCCCCATTTCGCCGCTACTTTCTAATTTTGCCTTTTGCAAAAGCTGTTTCTTCCCCACCATTTCTCCTATTGCCCAGGGTAATAGTATGACATATTTCTATAAAAAGTAACACCTCTATCTGCGCCTTCTATATAGGTACTTATCTCCACCCCGGTGTTCATACTATATACGTATCTATCATCACCCCGGTGCGCATACTATATACGTACCTATCGCCGCCCCAGTGCACATACTATATACGTACCTATCGCCGCCCCGGTGCAGATACTATTTAAGTACCTATCGCCGCCCCGTTGCGAATGCTAAATAGTACCTATCGTTGCCCCGGTGTGAATGCTAAATACATACCTATTGCGCCCCGGTGTGCATGCTACATAAGTACCTATCGCTGCCCTAGTGCGAATAATTAATATGTACATATTGCCGCTTTGGTGTGAATGCTAAATACGTACCTATCGCCGGCCCAGTGCGAATGCTAAATACGTACCTATAGCCGCCCCAGTGCGAATGCTAAATACGTACCTATCACCACTACGGTGCGAATGTGAAATACATACCTTTCGCCGCCCCGGTGCGCGTGCTATATATGTACTGATCGCCGCCGCAGAGCGCATGCTATGTACGTACTTATTGCTGCCCATGTGTACATGCTATATACGTAGCTATCGCCACCCCTGAATTCTGAATACGTACCTATCGCCGCCCTGGTGTGGAAGCTAAATACGTACATATCGCCGCCCCAGTGCGAATGCTAAATACATACCTATCGCCGCCCCGGTGTGAATTCTAAATACGTACCTATTGCTGCCCCGGTGTGAATTCTAAATACGTACCTATCGCCGCTCCGGTGCGGAAGCTAAATACGTACATATCGCTGCCCCGGTGCGAATGCTAAATACATACCTATCGCTGCCCCGGTGTGAATGCTAAATACATACCTATCGCCGCCCCAGCGTGAATGCTAAATACGTACCTATCGCCGCCCCGGTTGGAATTCTAAATATGTACCTTTCGCCGCCCAGTGTGAATTTTAAATATGTACCTTTCGCCGCCCCTGTGCGCGTGCTATATACGTACCTATCGCCGCCCCGGTGCGCATGCTACATATGAACCGATCGCTGCCTCAGTGCGCATGCTAAATACATACCTATCACTACCCCGGTGTGCATACTATATACGTACTTATCACCGCCCATGTGCACATGCTATATAAGTACCTATCACCACCGCTGAATGCTAAATAAGTACCTATCGCCGCCCCGGTGTGGAAGCTAAATACGTACATATCGCCGCCCCTAAATTTGGGCAGACCCTAAAAAGTTCGGCCTGACCCCTAAAATTTTCCCCGACCCCTAAATCTCTCCAACCCCCTAATTTTTCACTCTCCCCCAACCATGAGTAATCATTTGACTTCAAAACAAAAAAAAACAAAAAAATTTGGCCTGACCCCTAAAAAGTTCGTCCTGACCCCTAACATTTTCCCCGACCCCTCAATCTCTCCAGCCCCCTAATTGTTCACTCTCCCCCAACCCTGAGAAATATTTTGAGTTCAAAACCAAAAGAAAAGAAAAAAATTTGGCCTGACCCCTAAAAAGTTCCGCCTCACCGCTAAAATTTTCCCCGACCCCTAAATCTCTCTAGCCCCCTAATTTTTCACTCTCCTCCAACCATGAGAAATAATTTGACTTCAAAACAAAAAAAAACAAAAAAATGTGGCCTGACCCCTAAAACGTTCGTCCTGACCCCTAAAATTTTCCCCGACCCCTAAATCTCTCCAGCCCCCTAATTTTTCACTCTCCCACAACCCTGAGCAATATTCTGACTTCAAAACAAAAAAAAAAAAAAAAAAAAAAAAAAATGTGGCCTGACCCCTAAAAAGTTCGTCCTGACCCCTAAAATTTTCCCCGACCCCTAAATCTCTCCAGCCCCCTAATTTTTGACTCTTCCCCAACTCTGAGAAATATTCTGACTTCAAAACAAAAAAAAACAAAAAAATTTGCCCTGACCCCTAAAAAGTTCGTCCTGACCCCTAAAATTTTCCCCGACCCCTAAATCTCTCTAGCCCCCTAATTTTTCACTCTCCCCCAACCATGAGAAATCATTTGACTTCAAAACAAAAAAAAAACAAAAAATTTGGCCTGACCCCTAAAAAGTTCGTCCTGACCCCTAAAATTTTCCCCGACCCCTAAATCTCTCCAGCCCCCTAATTTTTCACTCTCCCCCAACCCTGAGAAATATTTTGACTTCAAAACAAAAAAAAAACAAAAAAAAACAAAAAAATTTGGCCTGACCCCTAAAAAGTTCGTCCTGACCCCTAAAATTTTCCCCGACCCATAAATCTCTCTAGCCCCCTAATTTTTCACTCTCCCCCAACCATGAGATATATTT
Organism: Sepiola atlantica; assembly: GCA_963556195.1. NCBI lineage: Eukaryota > Metazoa > Mollusca > Cephalopoda > Sepiida > Sepiolidae > Sepiola > Sepiola atlantica. Next base: position 18,398,562 of record OY744519.1, on the reverse strand, counting down.
TGACTTCAAAACAAAAAAAAACAAAAAAATTTGGCCTGACCCCTAAAAGGTGCGTCCTGACCCCTTAAATTTTCCCCGACCCCTAAATCTCTCCAGCCCCCTAATTTTTCACTCTCCTCCAACGATGAGAAATAATTTGACTTCAAAACAAAAAAGAACAAAAAAATTTGGCCTGACCCCTAAAAAGTTCGTCCTGACCCCTAAAATTTTCCCCGACCCCTAAATCTCTCCAGCCCCCTAATTTTTCACTCTCCCCCAACCCTGAGAAATATTTTGACTTCAAAACAAAAAAAAAACAAAAAAAAACAAAAAAATTTGGCCTGACCCCTAAAAAGTTCGTCCTGACCCCTAAAATTTTCCCCGACCCCTGAATCTCTCTAGCCCCCTAATTTTTCACTCTCCCCCAACCATGAGAAATATTTTGACTTCAAAACAAAAAAAAAACAAAAAAATTTGGCCTGACCCCTAAAAAGTTCGTCCTGACCCCTAAAATTTTCCCCGACCCCTAAATCTCTCCAGCCCCCTAATTTTTCACTCTCCTCCAACCATGAGATATATTTTGACTTCAAAACAAAAAAAAACAAAAAAATTTGGCCTGACCCCTGAAAAGTTCGTCCCGACCCCTAAAATTTTCCCCGACCCCTAAATCTCTCCAGCCCCCTAATTTTTCACTCTCCCACAACCCTGAGCAATATTCTGACTTCAAAACAAAAAAAAAAAAAAAAAAAAAAAAAATGTGGCCTGACCCCTAAAAAGTTCGTCCTGACCCCTAAAATTTTCCCCGACCCCTAAATCTCTCCAGCCCCCTAATTTTTGACTCTTCCCCAACTCTGAGAAATATTCTGACTTCAAAACAAAAAAAAACAAAAAAATTTGCCCTGACCCCTAAAAAGTTCGTCCTGACCCCTAAAATTTTCCCCGACCCCTAAATCTCTCTAGCCCCCTAATTTTTCACTCTCCCCCAACCATGAGAAATCATTTGACTTCAAAACAAAAAAAAAACAAAAAATTTGGCCTGACCCCTAAAAAGTTCGTCCTGACCCCTAAAATTTTCCCCGACCCCTAAATCTCTCTAGCCCCCTAAGTGTTCACTCTCCCCCAACCCTGAGAAATATTTTGACTTCAAAACAAAAAAAAACAAAAAAAACAAAAAAATTTGGCCTGACCCCTAAAAAGTTCGTCCTGACCCCTAAAATTGTCCCCGACCCCTAAATCTCTCCAGCCCCCTAATTTTTCACTCTCCCCCAACCATGAGATATATTTTGACTTCAAAACAAAAAAAAACAAAAAAATTTGGCCTGACCCCTAAAAAGTGCGTCCTGACCCCTAAAATTTTCCCCGACCCCTAAATCTCTCCAGCCCCCTAATTTTTCACTCTCCTCCAACGATGAGAAATAATTTGACTTCAAAACAAAAAAGAACAAAAAAATTTGGCCTGACCCCTAAAAAGTTCGTCCTGACCCCTAAAATTTTCCCCGACCCCTAAATCTCTCCAGCCCCCTAATTTTTCACTCTCCCCACACCATGAGATATATTTTGACTTCAAAACAAAAAAAAAGAAAAAAATTTGGCCTGACCCCTAAAAAGTTCGTAGTGACCCCTAAAATTTTCCCCGACCCCTAAATCTCTCCAGCCCCCTAATTTTTCACTCTCCCCCAACCCTGAGAAATATTTTGAGTTCAAAACCAAAACAAAAAAAGAAATTTGGCCTGACCCCTAAAAAGTTCGTCCTGACCCCTTAAATTTTCCCCGACCCCTCAATCTCTCCAGCCCCCTAATTTTTCACTCTCCCCCAACCCTGAGAAATATTTTGACTTCAAAACAAAAAAAAAACAAAAAAAAACAAAAAAATTTGGCCTGACCCCTAAAAAGTTCGTCCTGACCCCTAAAATTTTCCCCGACCCCTGAATCTCTCTAGCCCCCTAATTTTTCACTCTCCCCCAACCATGAGAAATATTTTGACTTCAAAACAAAAAAAAAACAAAAAAATTTGGCCTGACCCCTAAAAAGTTCGTCCTGACCCCTAAAATTTTCCCCGACCCCTAAATCTCTCCAGCCCCCTAATTTTTCACTCTCCTCCAACCATGAGATATATTTTGACTTCAAAACAAAAAAAAACAAAAAAATTTGGCCTGACCCCTGAAAAGTTCGTCCCGACCCCTAAAGTTTTCCCCGACCCCTAAATCTCTTTAGCCCCCTAATTTTTCACTCTCCTCCAACCCTGAGAAATATTTTGACATCAAAACAAAAAAAAACAAAAAAATTTGGCCTGACCCCTAAAAAGTTCGTCCTGACCCCTAAAATTTTCCCCGACCCCTAAATCTCTCTAGCCCCCTAAGTGTCCACTCTCCCCCAACCCTGAGAAATATTTTGACTTCAAAACAAAAAAAAACAAAAAAAACAAAAAAATTTGGCCTGACCCCTAAAAAGTTCGTCCTGACCCCTAAAATTGTCCCCGACCCCTAAATCTCTCCAGCCCCCTAATTTTTCACTCTCCCCCAACCATGAGATATATTTTGACTTCAAAACAAAAAAAAACAAAAAAATTTGGCCTGACCCCTAAAAAGTGCGTCCTGACCCCTAAAATTTTCCCCGACCCCTAAATCTCTCCAGCCCCCTAATTTTTCACTCTCCTCCAACGATGAGAAATAATTTGACTTCAAAACAAAAAAAAACAAAAAAATTTGGCCTGACCCCTAAAAAGTTCGTCCTGACCCCTAAAATTTTCCCCGACCCCTAAATCTCTCCAGCCCCCTAATTTTTCACTCTCCCCCAACCCTGAGAAATATTTTGACTTCAAAACAAAAAAAAAACAAAAAAAAACAAAAAAATTTGGCCTGACCCCTAAAAAGTTCGTCCTGACCCCTAAAATTTTCCCCGACCCCTAAATCTCTCCAGCCCCCTAATTTTTCACTCTCCCCCAACCCTGAGAAATATTTTGACTTCAAAACAAAAAAAAAAAAAAAAAAAAAAAAAAATTTGGCCTGACCCCTAAAAAGTTCGTCCTGACCCCTAAAATATTCCCCGACCCCTAAATCTCTCCAGCCCCCTAATTTTTCACTCTCCCCCAACCATGAGAAATATTTTCAGTTCAAAACCAAAAAAAAGAAAAAAAATTTTGCCTGACCCCTAAAAAGTTCGTCCTGACCCCTAAAATTTTCCCGATACGACCCTACCTCTACACTTCTCAAAAAAGGAGGAGATAATGCATGGGATGAGTGCATCATGACAACGGACCCGATACGAACCTACCTCAACACTTCTCAAAAAAGGAGGAGATAATGCATGGGAATAGTGCATCATGACAACGTAACCGATACGACCCTTCCTCAACAGTTCTAAAAAAAGGAGGAGATAATGCATGGGATGAGTGCATCATGACAACGGACCCGATACGACCCTACCTCAACAATTCTCAAAAAAGGAGGAGATAATGCATGGGAATAGTGCATCATGACAAGGGAACCGATACGACCCTTCCTCAACAGTTCTAAAAAAAGGAGGAGATAATGCATGGGATGAGTGCATCATGACAACGGAACCGATACGACCCTACCTCTACACTTCTCAAAAAAGGAGGAGATAATGCATGGGATGAGGGCACTATGACAACGAAACCGATACTACCTCAACACTTCTCAAAAAAGGAGGAGATAATGCATGGGATGAGGGCACTATGACAACGAAACCGATACTACCTCAACACTTCTCAAAAAAGGAGGAGATAATGCATGGGATGAGTGCATCATGACAACGGAACCGATACGACCCTACCTCAACACTTCTCAAAAAAGGAGGAGATAATGCATGGGATGAGTGCATCATGACAACGGAACCGATACGACCCTACCTCAACACTTCTCAAAAAAGGAGGAGATAATGCATGGGATGAGTGCATCATGACAACGGAACCGATACGACCCTACCTCAACACTTCTCAAAAAAGGAGGAGATAATGCATGGGATGAGTGCATCATGACAACGGAACCGATACGACCCTACCTCAACACTTCTCAAAAAAGGAGGAGATAATGCATGGGAATAGTGCATCATGACAACGGAACCGATACGACCCTACCTCAACACTTCTGAAAAAAGGAGATAATGCATGGGATGAGGGCATCATGACAACGGAACCGATACGACCCTACCTCAACATTTCTCAAAAAAGGAGGAGATAATGCATGGGATGAGTGCATCATGACAACGGAACCGATACTACCCTACCTCAACACTTCTCAAGAAAGGAGGAGGTAATGCTCACACCGGCGAATACCGTAACCCCCCCCCAATTTGGCCTGAAAGGAGGAGGTAATTCCTATCATGATAACAGAACGGCCACAGGGAGGGAGGGGGGGGAATATTAGCGTCTATTAATAATTATGAAAGAAAGTGTGTGAGGGAAAAAAAACTGCCACTCTCTGACGTCATGATGATTTGATATAACCGGACACAATTTAGAGCAAGACCGGGTACATCCGGCAAGGGATTATGGGACAGGTGCGGATGTGATTGAGCAACCCTTGTTTCACTACACACTCTTACCGTAGGATTCCTATGTTGTTATTGATGCAACCGGACAGAAGTTAATGGATGATCTGATACAACCGGACACAATTTAGGGCAAGACCGGGTACATCCGGCAAGGGATTATGGGATGTTTACAGTGACTCGGCATTTTTATCGGATTAGTACATAAATACATTAGATTATTTCGAATTTACTACATATTAACGTTGAAATTTCGTGAAAAATACGAAAAAAACTGCTACCTTTTGTCGGAAAGTGGTCCGGTTGACTGTCAGCGAGTGAATCGTTTGTCGCGATTTTTCGATATTATGATTACGGGATATGTACGGTGCTAAAGATATCAACTTTTTGACATGTTGCCGCGTAGTTTTTGAGGAGATACTGGACATACAAACAAACAGACATACAGACAACTGCCCTTTATATAATAGACTAGCAGGGCTACCCGGCGTTGCTCGGGGTCATAAAAACATATATTTGAAGATCGTGTGTGTAACATCTTTATATTCAAACTTCTATGTCCGCCCCCTCTCTCAATAGCCGTCTCTTTATCTGCTACCTTTCTCTTCCCTGGTCGCCCCATTTCGCCGCTACTTTCTAATTTTGCCTTTTGCAAAAGCTGTTTCTTCCCCACCATTTCTCCTATTGCCCAGGGTAATAGTATGACATATTTCTATAAAAAGTAACACCTCTATCTGCGCCTTCTATATAGGTACTTATCTCCACCCCGGTGTTCATACTATATACGTATCTATCATCACCCCGGTGCGCATACTATATACGTACCTATCGCCGCCCCAGTGCACATACTATATACGTACCTATTGCCACCCCGGTGCAGATACTATTTAAGTACCTATCGCCGCCCCGGTTGCGAATGCTAAATTGTACCTATCGTTGCCCCGGTGTGAATGCTAAATACATACCTATTGCGCCCCGGTGTGCATGCTACATAAGTACCTATCGCTGCCTTAGTGCGAATTATTAATATGTACATATTGCCGCTTTGGTGTGAATGCTAAATACGTACCTATCGCCGGCCCAGTGCGAATGCTAAATACGTACCTATAGCCGCCCTGGTGCGAATGCTAAATACGTACCTACAGCCGCCCCGGTGCGAATGCTAAATACGTACCTATCACCACCACGGTGCGAATGCAAAATACATACCTTTCGCCGCCCCGGTGCGCGTGCTATATATGTACTGATCGCCGCTGCAGAGCGCATGCTATGTACGTACTTATTGCTGCCCATGTGTACATGCTATATACGTAGCTATCGCCACCCCTGAATTCTGAATACGTACCTATCGCCGCCCTGGTATGGCAGCTAAATACGTACATATCGCCGCCCCAGTGCGAATGCTAAATACATACCTATCGCCGCCCCGGTGTGAATTCTAAATACGTACCTATCGCCGCCCTGGTGTGAATTCTAAATACGTACCGATCGCCGCCCCGGTGCGGAAGCTAAATACGTACATATCGCCACCCCGGTGCGAATGCTAAATACATACCTATCGCTGCCCCGGTGTGAATGCTGAATACATACCTATCGCCGCCTCGGTGTGAATGCTAAATACGTACCTATCGCCGCCCTGGTGTGAATTTTAAATATGTACCTTTCGCCGCCCCGGTGTGAATTTTAAATATGTACCTTTCGCCGCCCCTGTGCGCGTGCTATATACGTACCTATCGCCGCCCCGGTGCGCGTGCTATATATGAACCGATCGCTTCCTCAGTGCACATGCTAAATACATACCTATCACTGCACCGGTGCGCATACTATATACGTACTTATTACCGCCCATGTGCACATGCTATATAAGTACCTATCACCACCGCTGAATGCTAAATAAGTACCTATCGCCGCCCCGGTGTGGAAGCTAAATACGTACATATCGCCGCCCCGAAATTTGGGCGGACCCCTAAAAAATTTGGCCTGACCCCTAAAATTTTCCCTGACTCCTAAATCTCTCTAGCCCCCTAATTTTTCACTCTCCCCACACCATGAGATATATTTTGACTTCAAAACAAAAAAAAAGAAAAAAATTTGGCCTGACCCCTAAAAAGTTCGTAGTGACCCCTAAAATTTTCCCCGACCCCTAAATCTCTCCAGCCCCCTAATTTTTCACTCTCCCCCAACCCTGAGAAATATTTTGAGTTCAAAACCAAAACAAAAAAAGAAATTTGGCCTGACCCCTAAAAAGTTCGTCCTGACCCCTTAAATTTTCCCCGACCCCTCAATCTCTCCAGCCCCCTAATTTTTCACTCTCCCCCAACCATGAGAAATATTTTGACTTCAAAACAAAAAAAAACAAAAAAATTTGGCCTGACCCCTAAAAAGTTCGTCCTGACCCCTAAAATTTTCCGGGACCCCTAAATCTCTCCAGCCCCCTAATTTGTCACTCTCCCCCAACCCTGAGAAATATTTTGAGTTCAAAACTAAAAAAAAGAAAAAAATTTGGCCTGACGCCGAAAAAGTTCGTCCTGACCCCTAAAATTTTCCCCGACCCCTAAATCTCTCCAGCCCCCTAATTTTTCACTCTCGCCAACCATGAGATATATTTTGACTTCAAAACAAAAAAAAAAGAAAAAAATTTGGCCTGACCACTAAAAAGTTCGTCCTGACCCCTAAAATTTTCCCCGACCCCTACATCTCTCCAGCCCCCTGATTTTTCACTCTCCCCCAACCCTGAGAAATATTTTGAGTTCAAAACCAAAAAAAAGAAAAAAATTTGGCCTGACCCCTAAAAAGTTCGTCCTGACCTCTAAAATTTTCCGAGACCCCTAAATCTCTCCAGCCCCCTAATTTTTCACTCTCCCCCAACCATGAGAAATATTTTGACTTCAAAACAAAAAAAAACAAAAAAATTTGGCCTGACCCCTAAAAAGTTCGTCCTGACCCCTAAAATTTTCCCCGACCCCTAAATCTCTCCGGCCCCCTAATTTTTCACTCTCTCTCAACCATGAGAAATATTTTGAGTTCAAAACCAAAAAAAAGAAAAAAAATTTGGCCTGACCCCTAAAAAGTTCCGCCTGACCCCTAAAATTTTCCCCGACCCCTAAATCTCTTCAGCCCCCTAATTTTTCACTCTCCCCCAACCATGAGAAATATTTTGAGTTCAAAACAAAAAAAAAAGAAAAAAATTTGGCCTGACCCCTAAAAAGTTCGTCCTGACCCCTAAAATTGTCCCGACCCTAAATCTCTCCAGCCCCCTAATTTTTCACTCTCCCCCAACTATGAGAAATATTTTCAGTTCAAAACCAAAAAAAAAAAAAATTTGGCCTGACCCCTAAAAAGTTCGTCCTGACTCCTAAAATTCTCCGGGACTCCTAAATCTCTCCAGCCCCCTAATTTTTCACTCTCCCTCAACCATGAGAAATATTTTGACTTCAAAACAAAAAAAACAAAAAATTTTGGCCTGACCCCTAAAAAGTTCGTCCTGACCCCTAAAATTTTCCCCGACCCCTAAATCTCTCCAGCCCCCTAATTTTTCACTCTCCCCCAACCATGAGATATATTTTGACTTCAAAACAAAAAAAAAACAAAAAAATTTGGCGTGACCCCTAAAAAGTTCGTCCTGACCCCTAAAATTTTCCGAGACCCCTACATCTCTCCAGCCCCCTAATTTTTCACTCTCCCCCAACCCTGAGAAATATTTTGAGTTCAAAACCAAAAAAAAAGAAAAAAATTTGGCCTGACCCCTAAAAAGTTCGTCCTGACCCCTAAAATTTTCCGGGACCCTTAAATCCTTCCAGCCCCCTAATTTTTCACTCTCCCCAAACCATGAGAAATATTTTCAGTTCAAAACCAAAAAAAAAGAAAAAGATTTGGCCTGACCCCTATAATTTCGTCGTGACCCCTAAAATTTTCCCCGACCCCTAAATCTCTCCAGCCCCCTAATTTTTAACTCTCCGTCAACCATGAGAAATATTTTCAGTTCAAAACCAAAAAAAACAAAAAAATTTGGCCTGACCCCTAAAAAGTTCGTCCTGACCCCTAAAATTTTCCGAGACCCTTAAATCTCTCCAGCCCCCTAATTTTTCACTCTCCCCCAACCATGAGAAATATTTTGACTTCAAAACCAAAAAAAAGAAAAAAATTTGGCCTGACCCCTAAAAAGTTCGTCCTGACCCCTAAAATTTTCCCCGACCCCTAAATCTCTCCAGCCCCCTAATTTTTAACTCTCCCCCAACCCTAAGAAATATTTTGAGTTCAAAACAAAAAAATGTTATTTAACATGTATACAAATATTAGTGAAAACAATGGCGGAGCATAATTATTTCTCTTTTTAATTTACTTATTGAGACGTTATTTAACATGTATAAAAATATAAGTTAAAACAATGGTGAAGCATAATTATTTTTCTTCTTTCTTTACTTATTGAGACGTTATTTAATAGGTATACAAATATTAGTGAAAACAGTGGCGGAGCATAATTATTTCTCTTTTTACTTTACTTATTGAGACGTTATTTAACATGTATTCAAATATTAGTGAAAACAATGGCGGAGCATAATTATATTTCTTCTTACTTTACATAGTGAGACGTTATTTAATATGTATATACATTTTAGTGAAAACAGTGGTGGAGCATAATTATTTTTCTTCTTACTTTACTTATTTAGACGTTATATCATATGTATACAAATATTAGTGAAAACAATGGTGGAGCATAATTATTTTTCTACTTACTTTACTTATTGAGACGTTATTTAATATGTATACAAATATTAGTGAAAACAGTGGTGGAGCATAATTATTTTTCTTCTTACTTTACTTATTGAGACGTTATTTAATATGTATACAAATATAAGTGAAAACAATGATGGAGCATAATTATTTATTACTTTAATTTTACTGATACTACACTAACTTCACACCTCTCAAAAAGAAGGAGGTTATACCTGGGAGGATGGTATCATGTCAACAGAAGAAATGCAGTTAGGATTAAGCAACCCTGGCTTCACTACAAACTCGTGTTCAAAAAAGTGCCGTTATTGATTAAGCAACCCTGGCTTCACTGTGGATTCATGTTCAAAAAAGTGCCGTTAGGAATTAAGCAACCCGTGCTTCACTATGGACTCATGTTCAAAAAAATGCCGTTAGAGATTAAGCAACAGTTGCTTCAATAAAAACTTATGTTTCGTTGGTATAAGGCAACCCGTGCTTCACTATAAACTCATGTTCAAAAAAGTGCCGTTAGGGATTTCCTCTGACGTCATTTCCTGCTACAATCGTGACTTTGCATTATGCCGACAATCCCCCATCTCCAAATTTGGCCTGAGGCGCACCACCGGCGAATGCCGACACTCCACCAAATTCGGCCTGAGTCGCTCACACCGGCGAATGCCGACACTCCCCAAAATTCGGCCTGAGGCGCTCATACTGGCGAATGCCGACACTCCTCCCCGAATTTCGCCTGAGGCGCCCCACCGCCGAATGCCGACACTCACCCTCCCCAGATTTGGCCTGAGGCGCCCCACCGCCGAATGCCGATACCCCCCTCTTCCCCAAATTTCTCCTGAGGCGCTCACACCGGCGAATGCCGACGCCCCCCACACCCACCCCAAGTTTTCAATATGTATACAATATGTATAGAAATATTAGTGAAAACAATGGGGGAGCATACAAATATTAGTGAAAACATTGGGGGAGCGTACAAATATTAGTGAAAACAGTGGGGGAGCATAATTATTTATTACTTTAATTTTACTGATACTACACTAACTTCACACCTCTCAAAAAGGAGGAGGTAATACCTAGGAGGATGTTATCATGTCAACAGAAAAAATGCGGTTAGGATTAAGCAACCCTTGCTTCACTATGAACTCATGTTAAATAAAGTGCCGTTATTGATTAAACAACACTTGCGTCACTATAAACGCATGTATCAAAAAGTGCCGTTAGGAGTTAAGCAACCCTTGCATCACTATGGACTCATGTTCAAAAAAGTGCCGTTAGTAAGTAAGCAACCCATGCTTGACTATGGACTCGTGTTCAAAAAAAGTGCCGTTTGTGATTAAGCAACACTTGCTTCACTATAAACTCATGTTCAAAAAAGAGCCGTTAGAGATTTCCTCTGACGTCATTTCCTGTTAAAATCATGACGGTGCATTATTTCTCAAATTCTTTGTTTTTTTCTCAAATTAGTACTAAACAACGTTGAAAATCGAGGAAAAAGGCACCCCCCCATTGGAGAAAAGTGCTCAGTCGAGCCTCGAAGAGTCCATTTTTTTTTCCGGTTCTGAGATATTATACGTCCCGGGGCTGGCCGGTTATAATGATGTCAACCGTGTGACTGTTTGTTGGGTCCTGTCGGAGGAGTATCTGGACATACAAACAAACAAACAAACAAACAAACAGACAAACATACAGACAAGTGCCCTTTATAGAGGAGACTAGCGGGGCTACCCGGCGTTGCTCGGGGTCATAAAAACATATATTTGAAGAAAGATCGTGTGTGTAACATCTTTATATCTAAACTTCTATGTCCACCCCCTCTCTATATAGCCGTCTCTTTATCTGCTACCTTTCTCTTCCCTGGTCGCACCATTTCGCCGCTACTTTCTAATTTTGCCTTTTGCAAAAGCTGTTTCTTCCCCACCATTTCTCCTATTGCCCAGGGTAATAGTATGACATATTTCTATAAAAAGTAACACCTCTATCTGCGCCTTCTATATAGGTACTTATCTCCACCCCGGTGTTCATACTATATATGTATTTATCATCACCCCGGTGCGCATACTATATACGTACCTATCGCCGCCCTGGTGAAGATACTATTTAAGTACCTATCGCCGCCCCGTTGCGAATGCTAAATAGTACCTATCGTTGCCCCGGTGTGAATGCTAAATACATACCTATTGCACCCCGGTGTGCATGCTACATAAGTACCTATCGCTGCCCTAGTGCGAATACTAAAGACATACCAATTGCGCCCCGGTGTTCATGCTACATAAGTACCTATCGCTGCCCTAGTGCGAATAATTAATATGTACATATTGCTGCTCTAGTGTGAATGCTAAATACGTACCTATCGCCGGCCCAGTGCGAATGCTAAATACGTACCTATAGCCGCCCTGGTGCGAATGCTAAATACGTACCTATAGCCACCCCGGTGCGAATGCTAAATACGTACCTATCACCACCACGGTGCGAATGCGAAATACATACCTTTCGCCGCCCCGGTGCGCGTGCTATATATGTACTGATCGCCGCCGCAGAGCGCATGCTGTGTACGTACTTATTGCTGCGCATGTGTACATGCTATATACGTAGCTATCGCCACCCCTGAATTCTGAATACGTACCTATCGCCGCCCTGGTGTGGAAGCTAAATACGTACATATCGCCGCCCCGGTGCAAATGCTAAATACATACCTATCGCCGCCCCGGTGTGAATTCTAAATACGTACCTATCGCCGCCCCGGTGCGGAAGCTAAATACGTACATATCGCCACCCCGGTGCGAATGCTAAATACATACCTATCGCTGCCCCGGTGTGAATGCTAAATACATACCTATCGCTGCCCCGGAGTGAATGCTAAATACGTACCTATCGCCGCCCCGGTGTGAATTTTAAATATGTACCTTTTGCCGCCCAGTGTGAATTTTAAATATGTACCATTTCGTCGCCCCTGTGCGCGTGCTATATACGTACCTATCGCCGCCCCGGTGCGCGTGCTATATATGAACTGATCGCTGCCTCAGTGCGCATGCTAAATACATACCTATCACTGCCCCGGTGTGCATACTATATACGTACTTATTACCGCCCATGTGCACATGCTATATAAGTGCCTATCACCACCGCTGAATGCCAAATAAGTACCTATCGTCGCCCCAGTGTGGAAGCTAAATACGTACATATCGCCGCCCCTAAATTTGGGCAGACCCTAAAAAATTTGGCCTGACCCTTAAGATTTTCCCCGTCCCCAAAATCTCTCCAGCCCCTAATTTTTCACTCTCCCCCAACGATGAGAAATATTTTTACTTCAAAACAAAAAAAAGAAGAAAATTTGGCCTGACCCCTAAAAAGTTCTGTCTGACCCCTAAAATTTTCCCCGACCCCTAAATCTCTCCATCCCCCTAATTTTTCACTCTCCCCTAACAATGAGAAATATTTTGAGTTCAAAACCCAAAAAAAGAAAAAAATTTGGCCTGACCCCTAAAAAGTTCCGCCTGACCCCTAAAATTTTCCCCGACCCCTAAATCTCTCCAGCCCCCTTATTTTTCACTCTACCCCAACTCTGAGAAATATTTTGAGTTCAAAACCAAAACAAAGAAAAAAATTTGGCCTGACCCCTAAAAAGTTCGTCCTGACCCCTAAAATTTTCCCCGACCCCTAAATCTCTCCAGCCCCCTAATTTTTCACTCTCCCCCAACCATGAGATATATTTTGACTTCAAAACCAAAAAAAACAAAAAAATTTGGCCTGACCCCTAAAAAGTTCCGCCTGACCCCTAAAATTTTCCCCGACCCCTAAATCTCTCAATCCCCCTAATTGTTCACTCTCCCCTAACCCTGAGAAATATTTTGAGTTCAAAACCAAAAAAAAAGAAAAAAATTTGGCCTGAACCCTAAAAAGTTCGTCCTGACCTCTAAAATTTTCCCCGACCCCTAAATCTCTCCAGCCCCCTAATTTTTCACTCTCCCCCAACCATGAGAAATATTTTGAGTTCAAAACAAAAAAAAACAAAAAAATTTGGCCTGACCCCTAAAAAGTTCGTCCTGACCCCTAAAATTTTCCCCGACCCCTAAATCTCTCCAGCCCCCTAATTTTTCACTCTCTCCCAACCCTGAGAAATATTTTGAGTTCAAAACCAAAAAAAAGAAAAAAATTTGGCCGACCCCTAAAAAGTTCGTCCTGACCCCTAAAATTTTCCCCGACCCCTCAATCTCTGCAGCCCCCTAATTGTTCACTCTCCCCCAACCCTGAGAAATATTTTGAGTTCAAAACCAAAAAGAACAACAAATTTTGGCCTGACCCCTAAAAAGTTCCGCCTGACCCCTAAAATTTTCCCCGACCCCTCAATCTCTCCAGCCCCTTTATTTTTCACTCTCCCCCAACCCTGAGAAATATTTTGAGTTCAAAACCAAAAAAAAAGAAAAAAATTTGGCCTGACCCCTAAAAAGTTCGTTCTGACCCCTAAAATTTTCCCCGACCCCTAAATCTCTCCAGCCCCCTAATTTTTTACTCTCCCTCAACCATGAGATATATTTTGACTTCAAAACAAAAAAAACAAAAAAATTTGGCCTGACCCCTAAAAAGTTCGTCCTGACCCCTAAAATTTTCCCCGACCCCAAAATCTCTCCAGCCCCCTAATTTTTAACTCTCCCTCAACCATTAGATATATTTTGACTTCAAAACAAAAAACAAACAAAAAAGTTTGGCCTGACCCCTAAAAAGTACGTCCTGACCCCTAAAATTTTCCCCGACCTCTAAATCTCTCCAGCCCCCTAATTTTTCACTCTCCCCTAACCCTGAGAAATATTTTGACTTCAAAACAAAAAAAAACAGAAAAAAACAAAAAAATTTGGCCTGACCCCTAAAAAGTTCGTCCTGACCCCTAAAATTTTCCCCGACCCCTAAATCTCTCCAGCCCCCTAATTTTTCACTCTCCCCCAACCATGAGAAATATTTTGAGTTCAAAACCAAAAAAAACAAAAAAATTTGGCCTGACCCCTAAAAAGTTCGTCCTGACCCCTAAAATTTTCCCCGACCCCTAAATCTCTCCAGCCCCCTAATTTTTCACTCTCCCCCAACCATGAGAAATATTTTGAGTTCAAAACCAAAATAAAACAAAAAAATTTGGCCTGACCCCTAAAAAGTGCGTCCTGACCCCTAAAATTTTCCCCGACCCCTAAATCTCTCCAGCCCCCTAATTTTTCACTCTCCCCCAACCCTGAGAACTATTTTCAGTTCAAAACCCAAAAAAAAAGAAAAAAATTTGGCCTGAACCCTAAAAAGTTCGTTCTGACCCCTAAAATTTTCCCCGACCCCTAAATCTCTCCAGCCCCCTAATTTTTTACTCTCCCCCAACCATGAGATATATTTTGACTTCAAAACAAAAAAAACAAAAAAATTTGGCCTGACCCCTAAAAAGTACGTCCTGACCCCTAAAATTTTCCCCGACCCCTAAATCTCTCCAGCCCCCTAAATTTTCACTCTCCTCCAACCATGAGAAATATTTTGACTTCAAAACAAAAAAAAACAAAAAAATTTGGCCTGACCCCTAAACAGTTCGTCCTGACCCCTAAAATTTTCCCCGACCCCTAAATCTCTCCAGCCCCCTAATTTTAACCTCTCCCCCAACCATGAGAAATATTTTGACTTCAAAACCAAAAAAAAGAAAAAAATTTGGCCTGCCCCTTAAAAAGTTCGTCCTTACCCCTAAAATTTTCCCCGACCCCTAAATCTCTCTAGCCCCCTAATTTTTTACTCTCCCCCAACCATGAGAAATATTTTGACTTCAAAACAAAAAAAAACAAAAAAACTTGGCCTTACCCCTAAAAAGTTCGTCCTGACCCCTAAAATTTTCCCCGACCCCTAAATCTCTCCAGCCCCCTAATTTTTCACTCTCCCCCAACCCTGAGAAATATTTTGACTTCAAAACAAAAAAAAACAAAAAAACTTGGCCTGACCCCTAAAAAGTGCGTCCTGACCCCTAAAATTTTCCCCGACCCCTAAATATCTCCAGCCCCCTAATTTTTCCCTCTCCCCCTAACCATGAGATATATTTTGACTTCAAAACAAAAAAAAACAAAAAAATTTGGCCTGCCCCCTAAAAAGTTCGTCCTGACCCCTAAAATTTTCCCCGACCCCTAAATCCCTCCAGCCCCCTAATTTTTCCCTCTCCCCCAACCATGAGAAATATTTTGACTTCAAAAAAAAAAAAAAAAAAAAATTTGGCCTGACCCCTAAAAAGTTCGTCCTGACCCCTAAAATTTTCCCCGACCCCTAAATCTCTCCAGCCCCCTAATTTTTCACTCTCCCCCAACCATGAGAAATATTTTGAGTTCAAAACCAAAAAAAACAAAAAAATTTGGCCTGACCCCTAAAAAGTTCGTCCTGACCTCTAAAATTTTCCCCGACCCCTAAATCTCTCCAGCCCCCTAATTTTTCACTCTCCCCCAACCATGAGAAATATTTTGAGTTCAAAACCAAAAAAAACAAAAAATTTGGCCTGACCCCTAAAAAGTTCGTCCTGACCCCTAAAATTTTCCCCGACCCCTAAATCTCTCCAGCCCCCTAATTTTTCACTCTCCCCCAACCCTGAGAAATATTTTGACTTCAAAACAAAAAACAAAACAAAAAAAAAAAAATTTGGCCTGACCCCTAAAAAGTTCGTCCTGACCCCTAAAATTTTCCCCGACCCCTAAATCTCTCCAGCCCCCTAATTTTTCACTCTCCCCCAACCATGAGAAATATTTTGAGTTCAAAACCAAAAAAAACAAAAAAATTTGGGGTGACCCTTAAAAAGTTCGTCCTGACCCCTAAAATTTTCCCCGACCCCTAAATCTCTCCAGCCTACTAATTTTTCACTCTCCCCCAACCATGAGAAATATTTTGAGTTCAAAACCAAAAAAAACAAAAAAATTTGGCCTGACCCCTAAAAAGTGCGTCCTGACCCCTAAAATTTTCCCCGACCCCTAAATCTCTCCAGCCCCCTAAATTTTCACTCTCCTCCAACCATGAGAAATATTTTGACTTCAAAACAAAAAAAAACAAAAAAAATTGGCCTGACCCCTAAAAAGTTCGTCCTGACCCCTAAAATTTTCCCCGACCCCTAAATCTCTCCAGCCCCCTAATTTTTCACTCTCCCCCAACCCTGAGAAATATTTTGACTTCAAAACAAAAAACAAAAAACAAAAAAAAAAAATTTGGCCTGACCCCTAAAAAGTTCTCCTGACCCCTAAAATTTTCCCCGACCCCTAAATCTCTCCAGCCCCCTAATTTTTACCTCTCCCCCAACCATGAGAAATATTTTGAGTTCAGAACCAAAAAAAAGAAAAAATTTGGCCTGCCCCCTAAAAAGTTCGTCCTGACCCCTAAAATTTTCCCCGACCCCTAAATCTCTTTAGCCCGCTAATTTTTCACTCTCCCCCAACCATGAGAAATATTTTGACTTCAAAACAAAAAAAAACAAAAAAATTTGGCCTGACCCCTAAAAAGTTCGTTCTGACCCCTAAAATTTTCCCCGACCCCTAAATCTCTCCAGCCCCCTAATTTTTCACTCTCCCCCAACCCTGAGAAATATTTTCAGTTCAAAACAAAAAAAAACAAAAAAATTTGGCCTGACCCCTAAAAAGTTCGTCCTGACCCCTAAAATTTTCCCCGACCCCTAAATCTCTCCAGCCCCCTAATTTTTAACTCTCCTCCAACCATGAGAAATATTTTGACTTCTAAACAAAAAAAACAAAAAAATTTGGCCTGATCCCTAAAAAGTTCGTTTTGACCCCTAAAATTTTCCCAGACCCCTAAATCTCTCCAGCCCCCTAATTTTTCACTCTCCCCCAACCCTGAGAAATATTTTGACTTCAAAACAAAAAAAAACAAAAAAAAAGAAAAAAATTTGGCCTGACCCCTAAAAAGTTCGTCCTGACCCCTAAAATTTTCCCCGACCCCTAAATCTCTCCAGCCCCCTAATTTTTCACTCTCCCCCAACCCTGAGATATATTTTGACTTCAAAACAAAAAAAAACAATAAAATTTGGCCTGACCCCTAAAAAGTTCGTCCTGACCCCTAAAATTTTCCCCGACCCCTAAATCTCTCCAGCCCCCTAATTTTTCACTCTCCCCCAACCATGAGATATATTTTGACTTCAAAACAAAAAAAAACAAAAAAATTTAGCCTGACCCCTAAAAAGTTCGTCCTGACCCCTAAAATTTTCCCCGACCCCTAAATCTCTCCAGCCCCCTAATTTTTCACTCTCTTCCAACCCTGAGAAATATTTTCAGTTCAAAACAAAAAAATGTTATTTAACATGTATACAAATATGAGTGAAAACAATGGCGGAGCATAATTATTTCTCTTTTTACTTTACTTATTGAGACGTTATTTAATATGTATAAAAATATTAGTGAAAACAATGGTGGAGCATAATTATTTTTCTTCTTTCTTTACTTATTGAGACGTTATTTAATATGTATACAAATATTAGTGAAAACAGTGGCGGAGCATAATTATTTCTCTTTTTACTTTACTTATTGAGACGTTATTTAACATGTATTCAAATATTAGTGAAAACAATGGCGGAGCATAATTATATTTCTTACTTTACATATTGAGACGTTATTTAATATGTATACACATTTTAGTGAAAACAGTGGTGGAGCATAATTATTTTTCTTCTTACTTTACTTATTTAGACGTTATATCATATGTATACAAATATTAGTGAAAACAATGGTGGAGCATAATTATTTTACTTCTTACTTTACTTATTGAGACGTTATTTAATATGTATACAAATATTAGTGAAAACAGTGGTGGAGCATAATTATTTTTCTTCTTACTTTACTTATTGAGACGTTATTTAATATGTATACAAATATTAGTGAAAACAATGGTGGAGCATAATTATTTATTACTTTAATTTTACTGATACTACACTAACTTCACACCTCTCAAAAAGAAGGAGGTTATACCTGGGAGGATGGTATCATGTCAACAGAAGAAATGCAGTTAGGATTAAGCAACCCTGGCTTCACTACAAACTCGTGTTCAAAAAAGTGCCGTTATTGATTAAGCAACCCTGGCTTCACTGTGGATTCATGTTCAAAAAAGTGCCGTTAGGAATTAAGCAACCCTTGCTTCACTATGGACTCATGTTCAAAAAAATGCCGTTAAGGATTAAGCAACAGTTGCTTCAATAAAAACTTATGTTTCGTTGGGATAAGGCAACCCGTGCTTCACTATAAACTCATGTTAAAAAAAGTGCCGTTAGGGATTTCCTCTGACGTCATTTCCTGCTAAAATCGTGACTTTGCATTATGCCGACAATCCCCCATCTCCAAATTTGGCCTGAGGCGCACCACCGGCGAATGCCGACACTCCACCAAATTCGGCCTGAGTCGCTCACACCGGCGAATGCCGACACTCCCCAAAATTCGGCCTGAGGCGCTCATACTGGCGAATGCCGACACTCCTCCCCGAATTTCGCCTGAGGCGCCCCACCGCCGAATGCCGACACTCACCCTCCCCAGATTTGGCCTGAGGCGCCCCACCGCCGAATGCCGATACCCCCCCCCCCCTCTTCCCCAAATTTCTCCTGAGGCGCTCACACCGGCGAATGCCGACACCCCCCACACCCACCCCAAGTTTTCAATATGTATACAATATGTATAGAAATATTAGTGAAAACAATGGGGGAGCATACAAATATTAGTGAAAACAGTGGGGGAGCATAATTATTTATTACTTTAATTTTACTGATACTACACTAACTTCACACCTCTCAAAAAGGAGGAGGTAATACCTAGGAGGATGTTATCATGTCAACAGAAAAAATGTGGTTAGGATTAAGCAACCCTTGCCTCACTATGAACTCATGTTAAAAAAAGTGCCGTTATTGATTAAACAACACTTGCGTCACTATAAACGCATGTATCAAAAAGTGCCGTTAGAAGTTAAGCAACCCTTGCATCACTATGGACTCATGTTCAAAAAAGTGCCGTTAGTAAGTAAGCAACCCATGCTTGACTATGGACCCGTGTTCAAAAAAAGTGCCGTTTGTGATTAAGCAACACTTGCTTCACTATAAACTCATGTTCAAAAAAGAGCCGTTAGGGATTTCCTCTGACGTCATTTCCTGTTAAAATCATGACGGTGCATTATTTCTCAAATTCTTTGTTTTTTTCTCAAATTAGTACTAAACAACGTTGAAAATCGAGGAAAAAGGCACCCCCCCATTGGAGAAAAGTGCTCAGTCGACCCTCGAAGAGTCCATTTTTTTTTCCGGTTCTGAGATATTATACGTCCCGGGGCTGGCCGGTTATAATGATGTCAACCGTGTGACTGTTTGTTGGGTCCTGTCGGAGGAGTATCTGAACATACAAACAAACAAACAAACAAACAAACAGACAAACATACAGACAAGTGCCCTTTATATAGGAGATTATGGCGGGAAAATTTAACTATGTTTATTAGGTATTATAAGCATTTAAGTATATTAGTGCTAGTGTTAAAATTAATCTTGTTAATAGCAGGTTTTTTAGTTTTAATGAGTAGATTTAATTACTAGAAGCTCTACTCATTTCCTTCCGAGATTAAGATTTTAATCCGGAAAATTGAAGGGATCAACACTAAAATAGCCAGACAAAAATTGTCGGTTATTTTTAATAATACATATACATATATATATATATATACATATACATATATATATATACATATATACATATACATATATATATACATATACATATGCATATACATATACATATACATATACATATATATATATACATATACATATATATATATACATATGCATATACATATACATATACATATATATATATATATATATATATATATATATATATATATATATATATATATATATATATTAAAATAAACATAGTTTGAGTATCTGACAATTGTTTCAGGGATCCCTGAGGAGGAGCCGAGGAGGTTCTAAAACAATTGTCGGATACTCAAACTATGTGTATTTTAATATAAAAGCTCTAATATATATTGAGCACTTTTGAAAAGTAATGGTTTTGTTCATTTTGTTAATATTTGAACTTAATTAATTAATATATATATATTTATATATATATAAAAATATATATATATTTATATATATATTAATATTACATATTTGCATGTGTGTGTATATAGACACACACACACGCCCGCGCGTATTCAAAACTACATAAGATGACTATCTTATGTAGTTTTGAAAGTTGTATATTCGTGTATATGTGTGGGCTTTACACTACTTTGCATGTGTATGTGTGTATATTTCCTCATATTGTAAATGCCTCTATGTGTATACTACTTTTTTGGCATACTTATCTGGGCGTATATTTTGACGCTCTATTTGTATGATGTATGTGTATGTTATGCAATATTGCATGCGTATGTTGTATCTTTTTCCGCGTTTCATGTTTATATACGTGTATCTTTCTGTAGCCTGCATGTGTATTCATGCATATATTACTGATTTGATATGCTATGAATTTCTATATTTCTGACAGCTGCATGTGTATGTATGTTTTTAATGAGTCACCCCTTATTAAGGCCAAAAGGCACTCGAGGATAAGTGTTTACAAGATGTAATGATTATCAGTTGAGATATTAAGAATATTATGAGACGATTGAAAATTATTAATAGAATAAATTGGTTTACATTACATATTGAGGATAGTTTATGAAAAATAGTTTTTTGAGATTGACTTTGAAGACGACTATGTTGTAACCTGCAGGGGAGCAGTCCCGTATTAATGATTTCCACAAACGAGAAGCCATTGGAATAAGCTCTCTTCATAGAAGTTTCTGTGTGACGCTAGGCACATGGAAGAAGTAATAGTGGTAGTAAGAAAAGTTCTTGCTGTGAATGTCTTACAAGGAGGAACCAGTCGATCACCTTTCATGACGACAACGATAGAGTAGAGAAAGACTAACAAAGTCTCTTCTGTGAGAAAAGGGTTGTAAGAAACAGAAGAGATCGTCTTCTAACATTGATTTGATACTCTGTTAAAGTAATATCCCCTACCCACCCGATTAGCAGCAAAATCCCACCCCTTCATTGTAGAGGTCCCTAGATGCCGGAAGTGTTCTTACTCTACTATCTTCTTTATTCAGACCGCTAATCTTAGGGTTTCAACATGCAAAAAATGTAAGTGTAACGCAAACAAGTATCTTGCTGATCAACTACTTCCTGGATATTATAATTTTAGGCGTTAGGGTTAGGGTTAGGGTTAGGGTTATAATGGTAGAATGATGCAAGTATTTTCCCAGTCAATTTAACAACAGATTGAATATGCGTGTTCCATTTGAAATCTAGAGTGAAAGTCAGTCCTAGGAGATTATCAAAGCAAGGGGGTATTCAAGGAGAGAGAGAGAGAGAGATTCGTTTCTACTGAGGCATAATGAGAATCCGAGCGTTGGTTGTGAAATAAGTGCACTAGATGGGAGGAGTGAGAAACAGCAATGGTGTTTCAGGTTGTGCCGTCACAAGCATTATCTTCTCCTTTTTTTATATATGCGTATGTACTGCTTCACTCTGTGTGTAGTTTGAAAGCAGGATGCATTAACGTCTAATTCGGGAATTTATACCATTACGATTTCGAAATGTGTTAGGTATGACCAACGTCCGAAATTACTCGTTTTCAAATCCTTATGAGAAAATATAAGCTTATCAAAACAAGAGGCTTCCTCAATGAGAGAGCCATTTATCTCGACTGGGGCAAAATAATAATCCGAGCGTTGGTAGTGAAAGGAGAGATGATTGCTTTTAGCTGTGTTAAAAATAATAAGCCACTTTTTCCCAATTACACCGATTTAAGGAAGATCATTTATGAATATAAGGTATATGGTTCAGTTCAGAACAACTTTTTTATATTTACATGCGTACTTATGTGCATGTTATGCAGTCTTGCATGTATATATCTGTGTATATTATACTGTATTGCATGCGTATATATGTGTATATTAGGCAGTGTTTCGTGCATATGTATCTTCCTCATGCGTATGTATGCAAATATTTTAGCTGCATGGGTATGTATGTGTATATTACACATTTTTGCATGCGTATGTATATGTATATTGAGCAGTGTTACATTTGTATGTATATGCAATGTTACTCAACGTTTCACATTTATATCTGGTATATTTTTTCTGTATTGCGTGTCATATAAGTGTATATTAGTAGTTTTGCATGCAAATGTATACACATATTTCCTAGCGCTGCATGTTTGTGTATATCAAATGTAGCACAATTAAAGGCCCTGACAACATTTTTTTCTGACAAAAGCAGAAAAGAAATGCTGACTAGACACTTACCGAAAAGTTCGGACGTCAATATCAAAGTTTTGCGAATCTTTTAATCGGAGTTATTGACAGAGAAACTGCCAGAACTTAGGCGACCTTCGTGGCCATCTTTTAATCGGAGCTATTGACAGAGAAACTGCCAGAACTTAGGCGACCTTCGTGGCCATCTTTTAATCGGAGCTATTGACAGAGAAACTGCCAGAACTTAGGCGACCTTCGTGGCCATCTTTTAATCGGAGCTATTGACAGAGAAACTGCCAGAACTTAGGCGACCTTCGTGGCCATCTTTTAATCGGAGCTATTGACAGAGAAACTGCCAGAACTTAGGCGACCTTCGTGGCCACCAGACTCGAAACAGGATTATATTTAGTGCCGCGTCACTCATATCGTATCACAATAGTGCCTTCAGACGCAGGATTCGACCCAGGGATATATTAACTGAACGATCTTATAACATTGATAATTTGAGATGCAGTTTCAACCCCGGATATCGCCACGGCACGGTCACACAAAAACAACATAGAAAGCATCGACCCTGAGAGATCCCCCACGGTGCATTTGAATTTAAAAAAGAAACAACTTAGGGAGATCTTCACGGCACAACTAATACCGAAATTCTAATCCGATAACGAATTTAAACACCGCAACAAACCATCTCAATCTTCTCTCTTAGTTGTCAAATTTCCAACTGAACTGTTTCCCCTCATTCGTTCCTTTTTAAAGTAGTTGTTCTCTTCATATGCAAATGAATTCCACCTATAAAAAATCTAACTACGAACTAAGTTATTTTTTTCCATCGAAAATCTAGTGCCTACCATGCAAAACAGTCCACACACTTCAAAGCTGATAACCCTTCATTTTCTTTAAATTTTTACATTTCATTCTTTTGTATTTTAAACCACAAAAGCTATCCTAAACTATTCCAGCATCGCATCAACAACAACAATGAAACAAAAAAGATGAATGCACCAAAAACGACCCAGACCAGCGACTATTTTTCCTCTGTTTCTCTTCATTCTTGGCGCAATTTGTTTATTTCATAAAGTATTCTTAGATATTGTTGTTTAAGGTTTTCTACTTTCATAAAACTTACCGAAACAAATAGAGACGATCAAAGATCATAATCTTTAGTTGAAGACCATCCGATTTAAGACCTTGGCTAGCATTAATTCAAGAAAGACCGATTTAAGACCTAGGCTAGCTTTAATTCAAGAAAGACCGATTTAAGACCTTGGCTAGCTTTAATTCAAGAAAGAAATGATTTAAGACCTTGGCTAGCTTTAATTCAAGAAAGACCGATTTAAGACGTTGGCTAGCTTTAATTCAAGAAAGACCGATGTAAGACCTTGGCTAGCTTTAACTCAAGAAAGACCGATTTGAGACCTAGGCTAGTCTTAATTCAAGAAAGACCGATTTAAGACCTTAGCTAGCTTTAATTCAAGAAAGACCGATTTAAGACCTTGGCTAGCTTTAACTCAAGAAAGACCGATTTAAGACGTTGGCTAGCTTTAATTCAAGAAAGACCGATTTAAGACGTTGGCTAGCTTTAATTCAAGAAAGAACGATTTAAGACGTTGGCTAGCTTTAATTACAGAAAGACCGATTTAAGACGTTGGCTAGCTTTAATTCAAGAAAGACCGATTTTAGACGTTGGCTAGCTTTAATTCAGGAAAGACCGATTTAAGACGTTGGCTAGCTTTCATTCAAGAAAGACTGATTTAAGACGTTGGCTAGCTTTAATTCAAGAAAGACCGATTTTAGACGTTGGCTAGCTTTAATTCAGGAAAGACCGATTTAAGACGTTGGCTAGCTTTAACTCAAGAAAGATCAATTTAAGACGTTGGCTAGCTTTAATTCAAGAAAGACTGATTTAAGACGTTGGCTAGCTTTAATTCAAGAAAGACCGATTTAAGACGTTGGCTAGCTTTAATTCAAGAAAGACCGATTTAAGACGTTGGCTAGCTTTAACTCAAGAAAGACCTATTTAAGACGTTGGCTAGCTTTAATTCAAGAAAGACCGATTTAAGACGTTGGCTAGCTTTAATTCAAGTAAGACCGATTTAAGACGTTGGCTAGCTTTAATTCAAGAAAGACCTATTTAAGACGTTGGCTAGCTTTAATTCAAAAAAGACCGATTTAAGACGTTGGCTAGCTTTAATTCAAGAAAGACTGATTTAAGACGTTGGCTAGCTTTAATTCAAGAAAGACCGATTTAAGACGTTGGCTAGCTTTAACTCAAGAAAGACCTATTTAAGACGTTGGCTAGCTTTAATTCAAAAAAGACCGATTTAAGACGTTGGCTAGCTTTCATTCAAGAAAGACCGATTAAAGACGTTGGCTAGCTTTAATTCAAGAAAGACCGATTTAAGACGTTGGCTAGCTTTAATTCAAGAAAGACCTATTTAAGACGTTGGCTAGCTTTAATTCAAAAAATACCGATTTAAGACGTTGGCTAGCTTTAATTCAAGAAAGACTGATTTAAGACGTTGGCTAGCTTTAATTCAAGAAAGACCGATTTAAGACGTTGGCTAGCTTTAATTCAAGAAAGACCGATTTAAGACGTTGGCTAGCTTTAACTCAAGAAAGACCTATTTAAGACGTTGGCTAGCTTTAATTCAAAAAAGACCGATTTAAGACGTTGGCTAGCTTTAATTCAAGAAAGACCGATTTAAGACCTTGGCTAGCTTTAATTCAAGAAAGAACAGCTTTAAAAACTAACAGATCCGAAGCTGATAAATCTGCCTATGATTGTTCGAGTATCACTCATAAAGATTTATTCTAACTAACAAACTGCTAGTCCATCATATCAGGATGCTGAGTTAAAAGAAAGTTAATCAATGCAACTAGCTGAATTCTGTACGAATGCGTCGAATAACGTCTTTATTAAGGACAATCTGAACACATCGATCGCGTCAACCTTATCGGAGGCCTTGTTATCGACATAGAAGGGTGACAGGCTCTATGGGTGGCTACAAGGTTATCGGATTAAAGAACAGACTATTTTACAAACTAGTTTTTTTAAACAAGGTAAATTGACGATATGGACTGAGGGGGGGGCATTCTATATTAATTGTAACCAAGTCGGATGTGCAAAATGACCTGAGAAAGGGGCATTATTTTTACTACTGTAGCAAACCGAGAACAATTGAAAGGTTGTGTGTGTATACTTAACTGAAATAAGAAAACTACAACGAGGGAATTTTAACCATAAAAGGTTAGAATAGGATTAACTGTTTTTATCTGGAAAAAAAGTGAGAAACTTCGATCCAGGAAAAAAGTAAAACCAGGGTACCTTTATAATCAACCCAGCCCCATCAAAAGCTTAGAAGGAGAGTAAAATGTAACCCTGTGAAATCCTCAAAGAAAGAAAGGTTCCCGGGAAAATATAACCACCCGTTAAGTCAAGGATATCGATTATACAAACCAGGGCTAAGGTGTGTATGGTCGAAATTATGGGAATGCTGATAGAGGCACATATCGATACTGGATCAGATGTCTTACTTCTTAAATCAAAAGATTGCCACGGAAGTGTTGAAATATTCAGATCTGTCAGTTATCTTAATGAAAATGTGCAAGATTGGATGAAGCAGCATGGACACCCAAAAGTGAAAACAATTAATACTTCGCCGGGACTATATATAGCTCCAGACTTCAGATGTGATTGAGTGTATATTGGTTGAAAAAGAACTGAATCCAACTAAAGTTTACTCTGAACCAATTAAAGGTTAAGATGTAAACATGAACTAGACTGCATGTTAGGGTTAGGGTTAGGGTTAGGGTTAGGGAATGCAGATGGCAAACGTTGCAGGTGATAGATGCTTGGCCAAAGGAAAAGGGAGGGGAACAGAGGAATTTTAAAAATGTCTCTGATTTTGTATTTTGGACCACACAGAATCTTATTTCTCTTTGAGATGAAATGCCTCATAAAAACAGGGAATCGTGCTGAGACCAAAAAGTAATGTTCGTAGATGAACTCCGTGATAAGCCCCCTTGATTAGACCGTCTGGTAGTTATGTATAATGGATATATCCAGCGGTCAGCCTCTGGGTGGTCTAATAGTGATCGCTGAGAAAGACTAAGATCCAAGATTTCTGGTCAGGAGGAAAAGACAGCAGGAGATGGGAAGAGAAAGGGTGAGACCTGACTCTCTGAGCATGACAGAGGAGTTTGTTTGGCTGAGAGCGGGCAGTAAGTTGGCGGTAGGATGGGCCCATTGGGGCTGTTAGTTAAAAGAGTTGTGCTGACTGGACTTGTCTTTTGGGGTCGGGTAAAAATCTCAACCATGGAACGCGAGTTTCATTTGTAATCTCCAACAAATAAACATGTTACTTGTTTATAATGTGATGATATTCATTATTAGTTATGAAATAATACGAACGCTTAAAAGGTCCATTATTATTTATAAATTTAATAATTAAAAAAAACATAATAATTAATACTTATGGAAAGTTAAAAATTCGATTAAAATAGTTATATGGAGTTCAGTGGTGGAAGCTTTTATTTCCTGTTTTACTTCCAAGAATAAAATAAATTTACTTTTCAACAAAATAAACTTCCACTGTGTTAAGCCAGCACAACGTTTCCATGTTTCTCGTGTTTGACTATCACGTTTGACTAGGAGAAAAGTGTTGCGTTGTCCTCGGTAAGTGAAGGAGTAACCTTTCTAGACTGATGTCATTTTTATTTTTGTCCAAACCAAAAGTGACACTTTTTAAGGAGCTGGATTTTCCTCATATTAAAATCCGACCTTGCATCTAACTTTTGTTTATAAACTGGACTTGTGGTCTTACTTGAAATGAAAATTCTTTGTTACAGAACTGACTGAGTCTAACAACAACTTTGGACTGGCACAACAAGTGGGGGCGATCGCGGCCAGTGAAGTGAACGCACTTATACAGGTTGACAAAGGGGGTGGTAATATATCACTTGGTAAGATCGACGTCTACTCTGTAGAAAAGATTGAGTTAACCACGTGCACTCCTATTTCCTCTGCCAAACAAGCCAATGAGAACCATTACCCTATAAAACCAAAATACTACTGAACCTTAATTCACGAAAGAAAATCTGTGATAGCTGAAGCCCCTATGGCGGGATAAAAAGTAATAAAGAACTACAAACATCCGAAAGAATACAAACTAAAATATAATAAAAATAAGTTACCCCGAAAATGTAAAAAGGCAGTTACGGTAACCTTTCATTTGTCCTCTCTACAGACTTCAGAGGCCAAAGAGAAACTCAGAACGAGCAAATCTTCCTTGGCTATAATTAATACGTCACTTACGAGTATGGCGAATCTATGGGAATCCGAAATTTATAAGTTTCTGAAATTAATCTTTTCCCCCCCTCAAAAAAAATTGAAATGTTGCAAACGAAAAGAACTCCCAAATAAATTAAACGCTATTGAAAAAGTAGATGTCTAAGAAGATGCCCGAGAGATAAGGATTTCCACAGAGACTAATGAATTTGCACAAAGTTATTGGGAGAGCAGAAAAATGTCACTGACCAGGAGGTTTAATGCCCATCACTGTGTAACGAACCAGCACCCAACAGCTAGCCAACCTGGAAAATAACTACTACAAGTAGGCATATTCTCTGTAAAACAAACTAAAAGACAAAAAACTGTCTAATTTAAAAAAAAGAAAATCTATACAACTACTGTTTAAAAAACTGTCTAACTTAAAAAAAAGAAAATCTATACAACTACTGTTTAAAAAACTGTCTAATTTTAAAAAAAGAAAATCTATACAACTATTGTTTAAAAAACTGTCTAATTTAAAAAAAAAGAACATCTATACAACTACTGTTTAAAAAACTGTCTAATTTTTAAAAAGAAAATCTATACAACTACTGTTTAAAAAACTGTCTAATTTTTAAAAAATCTATACAACTACTGTTCAAAAAACTGTCTAATTTTAAAAAAAGAAAATCTATACAACTACTGTTTAAAAAACAGTCTGATTTAAAAAAAAGAAAATCTATACAACTAATGTTTAAAAAACTGTCTAATTTTAAAAAAAGAAAATCTATACAACTATCGATTAAAAAACTGTCTAATTTAAAAAAAAGGACATCTATACAACTACTTTTAAAAACTGTCTAATTTTAAAAAAGAACATCTATACAACTACTGTTTAAAAAACTGTATAATTTTATAAAAATCTATACAACTACTGTTCAAAAAACTGTCTAATTTTAAAAAAAGAAAATCTATACAACTACTGTTTTAAAAACAGTCTGATTTAAAAAAAAATCTATACAACTACTGTTTAAAAAACTGTCTAATTTAAAAAAAAGAAAAACTATACAACTACTGTTTAAAAAACTGTTTTATTTTTAAAAAAAGAAAATCTATACAACTAATGTTTAAAAAACTGTCTAATTTTAAAAAAGAAAATCTATACAACTACTGTTTAAAAAACTGTCTAACTTAAAAAAAAGAAAATCTATACAACTACTGTTTAAAAAACTGTCTAATTTAAAAAAAAAAAATCTATACAACTATTGTTTAAAAAACTGTCAAATTTTTTAAAAAAAACATCTATACAACTACTGTTTAAAAAACTGTCTAATTTTCAAAAAAGAAAATCTATACAACTACTGTTTAAAAAACTGTCTAATTTTCAAAAAGGAAAATCTATACAACTACTTATTAAAAAACTGTCTAATTTTTAAAAAAGAAAATCTATACGACTACTGTTTAAAAAAATCTATACAACTACTGTTTAAAAGCATAAATGTTTCTATTTTTCAGGAAAAGAATAACAATGCATTTAAATGGAAATAGTTCCTGTAAAACGGATATGAGGACAAAAAACTGTCTAATTTAAAGAAAAAACTTTTTTACTGTTTAAAGGTGAAATTTTCTTTTCTTCAGAAAAACGAACAATTCATTTAAACGAACATGGTGTTCCTTGTGCCAATCTTGATAAATGTTGTAATTTTCCCATCTGGCAAATGACCGGATGGGTGGCGGAGAAATTGTCGCACAATGATTCATTAAGTTAATTCATAATTAATTTAAAACCTCTTCAAATTGCCGCATGAAAATATCACCAAATTTTGTTCCGCTGAACCAATTAAATGTTACGCTGATAGCAGGATAAACTTCGCTATGGTTTGAAAAGAGATGAGGCATCGCATTTGACTCAGTTGACAGCTTCCCGGCGCTTGTCATCACGACGTTCAAAAGTTAAACAAGGGATACCCCTCGGCGAGTTAGGACGGTGACACAGGGGTGTATATCTTTGACTGATAGATACTCTGAGTTATAGAGAATTCATTTTGCTCGCTAACCGAACCCGAAGAGACGAGACACGTTCGCGGTCAACTGTAATGAACTAACTTAGTTTGTGGCTTGCTTCGACACTGAAGATGTCGTGATGAATGCACTCGAGCAGCCGGCTATAATGGACCTAAGGAATTGGCTAACAAATTTAGCTAATGATATAATAAAGTGTATATTTTTAAAGGCAGAAATGTTTTGTTCATTTTATATAAAGTCATTTCTTTCAGCTCGCAGACTCAGCTCCTGTCGGATGTAGCACAATTAAAGGACATGTATCTGAACGAAAGGAACACTTTCTATGACAAAAGCAGATCAGACACAGATAAGTTCGTACCAGCGGCATCAATACACAGTTTTGCGGATTCTTTAATCACACCGTGTCTTTTAATAATAACCTGGGCGCACAGCTATTCATAACTGGACTATACTTAGGGTTGATTCATTCAAAATACAACATTGAGTGACTCCCCTGGGCCACAAATGTATAACACTTGCAAATAGTATTGGAAGAAAAGTGTACAAAATTGTTAACTATAAATCATCATCATCATCATCAGCAGCAGCAGCAGCAGCAGCATCATTATCATCATGAGGGTTTTTAATCCCTCTTCGTTTCTTTCCAGTTTTTTTTATCCCTGTCTAGGCGTGACCGAGTAGGGCGTAGTTAACTATCGAGGTCGTCTCCACCGGATTTTTGGCTTTCCATTGCTTCGGGGTCGATTGTGTCTCTCTATATGTCCACTTGTTGTCTGTACATAACTATAAACACACAAAACTTTGTACAAATCAAATAGACTTTCTTTTACTATAAAAGTAGCGTCAGGAATATTTCAACAAATAATGGACGCCGTGTTTAGTGACTTAGATTTTGAAATCGCTTGTCTTGATGACATTTTAATAAAAAACGAAAATAGAGAACAATACACTGAACATGTGAAATAGTATTTAATAACATTTAAAAAATACAGCTTTAAAATAAGCATTGATAAATGCGATCTTGTTTTCAATAATGAAATCCTTGGAACACATCATTTATGAAAAGGATCGAAAGCACAACTCAGTTAGATCTACAACAATAAAACAAACATTCCTCATCGAATAAGTGTGTCGACATTCTACGCTTTTTTTGGGTGATTTACAAATCAATATGGCAATTTTATTCATAGAATTCACAATAGAAACTTCTTAAAAAAGATACGAAGTGGAGCTGGTCTTTTAAAATATCAAAAGTGATTTGTAAGAATTTTAAAAGGTTTAACATCTGATTTATATCGCGCGCATTATAAATAAAGAATACGGTACAAATCACGTTGACACACCGGTTCCCGGTCACCGAAGTTAAGCGACGTTGAGCCTGGCCAGTATTAAATGGGTGACCATTGGGACTACCAGGTGCTGTATGTGCTCTCTGTTTATCTCGGCATTGTTTCCAGTCGTCTTGAACTGCTTGCCATTGGAATCAAGCAGTGCCGACTCAGGAGAGGTGTTGTTAGGGATTGCGCAACCCTTGCTTCATAATTACACGCGCAGCCAGCCCCTTATAGGGGTATCCATAGTCTCTCTAGACTGAACGGAGGGCCTAAAATATAAATAAAGAGATGTGGATTACAAGCGATGTTAGTAACTCGGGATTAGGGTCCGTTTTTCTACAGAGGGAATATAACGAACAAATGAAAGCAGTAGCACGTGCATCAAAGAACGTTATTGGCCACAGAAGAAAAATGGCAGTTAACTAGCCGGTTAGCCTCTAAGCCAAACTTTATAAAATTATTACGGGAAAAAATTTTAAAAATAATAAGTTGGCAAAATAAAAAGTGAAATCATTAAAACATATTATCTTTTTGTGGTGGTATGTTGTTATACGGTGAGCGTGTGGTGATATCGGCATTACTAAAAAAATACGTGTTGTGGCAGTACCTGTTTTTAGGTCGTATCTGAACCGTATAAATGTAGAAGATGCGTCTGATTATCGAGTCGTTATAATTAATAGTTTTCTTATTACAAAATTCAAATCTGTCAGTTTTTTTTTCCGTAGAACATTAGTTTATCTCATTATTGACAAAACTATATTTCGATTCATTTCTTTTAAAAAAATTATCTGATTCGGAAGATTTTTAAAATGGACGCATTTTTAGGAGTCAGATAGTTTATTATTTTTGCTCATGACCTCCGAAATCTAAAAAATTCATTAAAAAAATATATTTGTGGGGCTAATTGCATTGACCACTATCCATGGCCGACTTTGGGGAAATGAATGAGAAAGGCCGAACATTTACAAAAGCAATTTCTTACTTTAAAGGGGAAATTCTGGATTTGTTATTTTCAACTTGAAAAAAAAAACTTATTTTATACTAAAATCATGATTTGTGTCATTTTCTTGAATAAAAACAAGACTTAACAAATATTAGCTTGTACGGTTTAGTATCGTTATATAAACACTGAAATTAAATATGGCGGTGTGT
The DNA here is from genome assembly GCA_963556195.1 of Sepiola atlantica. Classification (NCBI taxonomy): domain Eukaryota; kingdom Metazoa; phylum Mollusca; class Cephalopoda; order Sepiida; family Sepiolidae; genus Sepiola; species Sepiola atlantica. Next base: position 18,366,279 of record OY744519.1, on the reverse strand, counting down.
CTTTTTTAAATAGGGACGTATAACTCTAATTACTTCCGGCTTTGAAATATGGTAAGTTCGTAGTTTACTGACGTAGACTTAGGATTTATTATTGAGGTTCAGCAAAAGATAAATACATTTCCTAGCATAATGTAACGAGAGTTATTTGCCCTCTTTTTTATTTTTACTTTTATCCACCCCAAACAAGGCACATTGTCACTGAGACGTAAGGGACTATTGTTATTAAGGACCCCCGTAATAGGGGGCGTTCTAAGTGGGGATTTATGTACCAAGATATTTGTTCACATTACATTTCAATTTTTATGTGTTGGTACAGTCGGGGGAGCAAGGATCGAATTCCAAAGGCAAGCGGTCCGGCGAAAGAAGCTATAAGAGAAGGAGGTTTTGCGACATCTGGGGACCTCTACAGTGAAGGGTGGGATTTGGCTGCTAGTCGGGTTTGTCGAGGGTATTTACATTGGCGGCGGTACGTTCATCGGAGCACATTCCGTGGAAGTACTTTCAAAAGAAGCACAGGGATGCAAAATTGCGGCTATGACTGGAGATCGGTAGACAGTGCGAGACCTATTACGTTAGAGACATTTGTGCACCCTGTCCAAGAGAGAGAGGCTAGTTGCTTGGGGTACCAGCTCAGATGTGACAATGTGTAAATAGTTGATTTATAGAGATATAGGATACCATACGCGCCAAGCTGTTGAAAGATAAAACATCCGGTGTTGTTAGAAAGAGTGCCGAGACACTGCAAACGAAGCACTACAACCTATCCGTCAAAATGAATATATCCTCAGATGCTGGCAAACATTCTACTCTAATAGCCTCTTTCCTGGGACCGGTTGCCTTTGGAATTTCCTCTCTGCTCCCTGTTTCCCCGACTGTACCAACATGCAGAAATTTAAATGTAATGTGAACAAATCTTGCTGCACAATTTACGATGCTGCTATAAATCTGGCCCATAATTATAGTAGCCCCTTTCGTCTCAGTCGAAATATGCCTAGGGTGAATAAAAATAAAAACGAAAATTTAAAAATTAGTGACAGTGATTTTTTGTGGTTCTAATTTAAGCAGACACAGGCTTGACACCCGTAATGTTATCATGCAGTAACTAAGTGGGAACTATCAGATGAAATATTTAACAGAATTCGATCTGTCGTTATTTACCGGTCGCACACAAAGTTAGAATCGAAGATTAATGTGGGGAATCAAGCTTTCAAAAAAAGGAACTTTGAACTGGGTGCAAAAATAACCTAGTCGATATTTCCTGACTAATGAGGATGCCTTAGACGATAGGCAAAAAAAACCCTCCCACTAATTCAAGAGAGAGGAGTAATGCTTGGGAGGAGTGTGGTCCTCTAAAGAGACAAGTTATTGATCTTATATTAATAGTGCAACTATTCTGTGTGTATCTTTTCATTCCGTTGTGAGGCTTTCGTTGAGAATAAAGTTAAAAAGAGAGAAGTATCAAAGGAGGCGCAATACACAAAAAATTCTCCAATTGTAATTTACTACTAATGAAACTGACAAAAATAATGAAGCTGACAAAAATAATGAAGCTGACAACAATAATAAAGCTGACAAAAATAATGAAACTGACAAAAATAATGAAGCTGACAAAAATAATGAAGCTGACAAAAATAATGAAGCTGACAAAAATAATGAAGCTGACAAAAATAATGAAACTGACAAAAATAATTAAACTGGACAAAAATAATGAAACTGACAAAAATAATGAAGCTGACAAAAATAATGAAACTGACAAAAATAATGACACTGACAAAAATAATGAAACTAACAAAAATAATGAAGCTGACAAAAATAATGAAGCTGACAAAAATAATGAAACTGACCAAAATAATGAAACTGACAAAAAGAATGAAGCTGACAAAAATAATAGAAGCTGACAAAAATAATGAAGCTGACAAAAATAATGAAGCTGACAAAAATAATGAAGCTGACAAAAATAATGAAACTGACAAAAATAATGAAACTGAAAAAAATAATGAAACTGGACAAAAATAATGAAACTGACAAAAATAATGAAGCTGACAAAAATAATGAAACTGACAAAAATAATGACACTGACAAAAATAATGAAACTAACAAAAATAATAAAGCTGACAAAAATAATGAAGCTGACAAAAATAATGAAACTGACCAAAATAATGAAACTGACAAAAAGAATGAAGCTGACAAAAATAATAGAAGCTGACAAAAATAATGAAACTGACAAAAATAATGAAGCTGACAAAAATAATGAAGCTGACAAAAATAATGAAGCTGACAAAAATAATGAAACTGACAAAAATAATGAAACTGACAAAAATAATGAAACTGACAAAAATAATGAAGCTGACAAAAATAATGAAGCTGACAAAAATAATGAAGCTGACAAAAATAATGAAACTGACAAAAATAATGAAACTGACAAAAAAATGAAACTGACAAAAATAATGAAGCTGACAAAAATAATGAAACTGACAAAAATAATGAAACTGACAAAAATAATGAAACTGACAAAAATAATGATTCTGATAAAAATAATGAAGCTGACAATTATAATGAAGCTGACAAAAAAAATGTAACTGACAAAAATAATTAAACTGACAAAAATAATGAAGCTGACAAAAATAATGAAGCTGACAAAAATAATGAAGCTGACAAAAACAATGAAACTGACAAAAATAATGAAACTTACAAAAATAATGAAGCTGACTAAAATAATGAAACTTACAAAAATAATGACGCTGACAAAAATGGTGAAACTGACAAAAAACATGAAGCTGACAAAAATAATGAAACTGACAAAAATAATGAAGCTGACAAAAATAATGAAGCTGACAAAAATAATGAAACTGACAAAAATAATGAAACTGACAAAAATAATGAAACTGACAACCATGATGAAACTGACAAAAATAATGAAACTGACATAAATAATTAAACTGACAAAAATAATGAAACTGACATCAATAATGAAGCTGACAAAAATAATGAAACTGACAAAAATAATGAAACTGACAAAAATAATGAAACTGACAAAAATAATGAAGCTGACAAAAATAATGAAGCTGACAAAAAAATGAAACTGACAAAAATAATGAAGCTGACAAAAATAATGAAACTGACAAAAATAATGAAACTGACAAACATAATGAAACTGACAAAAATAATGAAACTGACAAAAAGAATGAAGCTGACAAAAATAATGAAACTGACAAAAATAATGAAACTGACAAAAATAATGAAGCTGACAAAAATAATGAAGCTGACAAAAAAATGAAACTGACAAAAATAATGAAGCTGACAAAAATAATGAAACTGACAAAAATAATGAAACTGACAAAAATAATGAAACTGACAAAAAAATGAAACTGACAAAAATAATGAAGCTGACAAAAATAATGAAACTGACAAAAATAATGAAACTGACAAAAATAATGAAACTGACAAAAATAATGATTCTGATAAAAATAATGAAGCTGACAATTATAATGAAGCTGACAAAAATAATGTAACTGACAAAAATAATTAAACTGACAAAAATAATGAAGCTGACAAAAATAATGAAGCTGACAAAAATAATGAAGCTGACAAAAACAATGAAACTGACAAAAATAATGAAACTTACAAAAATAATGAAGCTGACAAAAATAATGAAACTTACAAAAATAATGACGCTGACAAAAATGGTGAAACTGACAAAAAACATGAAGCTGACAAAAATAATGAAACTGACAAAAATAATGAAGCTGACAAAAATAATGAAGCTGACAAAAATAATGAAACTGACAAAAATAATGAAACTGACAAAAATAATGAAACTGACAACCATGATGAAACTGACAAAAATAATGAAACTGACATAAATAATTAAACTGACAAAAATAATGAAACTGACATCAATAATGAAGCTGACAAAAATAATGAAACTGACAAAAATAATGAAACTGACAAAAATAATGAAACTGACAAAAATAATGAAGCTGACAAAAATAATGAAGCTGACAAAAAAATGAAACTGACAAAAATAATGAAGCTGACAAAACTAATGAAACTGACAAAAATAATGAAACTGACAAACATAATGAAACTGACAAAAATAATGAAACTGACAAAAATAATGAAGCTGACAAAAATAATGAAACTGACAAAAATAATGAAACTGACAAAAATAATGAAGCTGACAAAAATAATGAAGCTGACAAAAAAATGAAACTGACAAAAATAATGAAGCTGACAAAAATAATGAAACTGACAAAAATAATGAAACTGACAAAAATAATGAAACTGACCAAAAATAATGAAACTGACAAAAATAATGAAACTGACAAAAATAATGAAGCTGACAAAAATAATGAAGCTGACAAAAGACATGAAATTGACAAAAATAATGAAACTAACAACAATAATGAAACTGACAAAAATAATAAAACTGACAAAAAAAATGAAGCTGACAAAAATAATGAAGCTGACAAAAATAATGAAACTGACAAAAATAATGAAACTGACAAAAATAATGAAGCTGACAAAAATAATGAAAATGACAAAAATAATGAAGCTGACAAAAATAATTAAACTGACAAAATAATGAAGCTGACAAAAATAATGAAGCTGACAAAAGAAATGAAACTGACAAAAATAATGAAACTAACAACAATAATGAAACTGACAAAAATAATAAAACTGACAAAATAATGAACCTGACAAAAATAATGAAACTGACAAAAATAATGAAGCTGACAAAAATAATGAAACTGACAAAAATAATGAAACTGACAAAAATAATGAAACTGACAAAAATAATGAAGCTGACAAAAATAATGAAGCTGACAAAAATAATGAAACTGACAAATATAATGAAACTGACAAAAATAATGAAACGGACAAAAATAATGAAACTGACAAAAATAATGAAGCTGACAAACATAATGAAACTGACAAAAATAATGAAGCTGACAAAAATAATGAAGCTGACAAAAATAATGAAAATGACAAAAATAATGTAGCTGACAAAAATAATGAAGCTGACAAAAATAATGAAACTGACAAAAATAATGAAACTGACAAAAATAATGAAGCTGACAAAAATAATGAAGCTGACAAAAATAATGAAGCTGACAAAAATTATGAAATTGACAAAAATAATGAAACTGACAAAAGAAATGAAACTGACAAAAATAATGACGCTGACAAAAATAATGAAACTGGCAAAAATAATGAAGCTGACAAAAATAATGAAGCTGACAAAAATAATGAAACTGACAAAAATAATGAAACTGACAAAAATAATGAAACTGACAAAAATAATGACGCTGACAAAAATAATGAAACTGACAAAAATAATGAAACTGACAAAAATAATGACGCTGACAAAAATAATGAAACTGACAAAAATAATGAAGCTGACAAAAATAATGAAACTGACAAAAAGAATGAAACTGACAAAAAAAAATGAAATTGAAAAAAATACTGAAGCTGACAAAAATAATGAAGCGTACAAAAATAATGAAGCTGACAAAAATAATGAAGCTGACAAAAATAATGAAAATGACAAAAATAATAAAGCTGACAAAAATAATGAAGCTGACAAAAATAATGAAACTGACAAAAATAATGAAACTGACAAAAATAATGAAGCTGACAAAAATAATGAAGCTGACCAAAAATAATGAAGCTGACCAAAATTATGAAATTGACAAAAATAATGAAACTGACAAAAGAAATGAAACTGACAAAAATAATGAAACTGACAAAAATAATGAAGCTGACAAAAATAATGAAGCTGACAAAAATAATGAAACTGACAAAAATAATGAAACTGACAAAAATAATGACGCTGACAAAAATAATGAAACTGACAAAAATAATGAAACTGACAAAAATAATGACGCTGACAAAAATAATGAAACTGACAAAAATAATGAAGCTGACAAAAATAATGAAGCTGACAAAAATAATGAAACTGACAAAAATAATGAAACTGACAAAAAAAAATGAAATTGACAAAAATAATGAAGCGGACAAAAATAATGAAGCTGACAAAAATAATGAAGCTGACAAAAATAATGAAGCTGACAAAAATAATGAAGCTGACAAAAATAATGAAACTGACAAAAATAATGAAACTGACAAAAATAATGAAGCTGACAAAAATAATGAAGCTGACAAAAATAATGAAACTGACAAAAATAATGAAGCTGACAAAAATAATGAAGCTGACAAAAATAATGAAGCTGACAAAAATAATGAAACTGACAAAAATAATGAAACTGACAAAAATAATGAAACTGACAAAAATAATGAAGCTGACAAAAAAAATGAAGCTGACAAAAATGATGAAACTGACAAAAATAATGAAGCTGACCAAATATAATGAAGATGACAAAAATAATGAAACTGACAAAAATAATGGAACTGACAAAAATAATGAAACTGACAAAAATAATGAAACTGACAAAAATAATGACGCTGACAAAAATGATTAAACTGACAAAAATAATGAAGCTGACCAAAAATGATGAAGCTGACAAAAATAATGAAGCTGACAAAAGAAATGAAACTGACAAAAATAATGAAACTGACAAAAATAATGAAGCTGACAAAAATAATGAAGCTGACAAAAATAATGAAACTGACAAAAATGATTAAACTGACAAAAATAATGAAGCTGACCAAAAATGATGAAGCTGACAAAAATAATGAAGCTGACAAAAATAATGAAACTGACAAAAATAATGAAACTGACAAAAATAATGAAGCTGACAAAAATAATGAAGCTGACAAAAATAATGAAGCTGACAAAAATTATGAAATTGACAAAAATAATGAAACTGACAAAAGAAATGAAACTGACAAAAATAATGACGCTGACAAAAATAATGAAACTGACAAAAATAATGAAGCTGACAAAAATAATGAAGCTGACAAAAATAATGAAACTGACAAAAATAATGAAACTGACAAAAATAATGAAACTGACAAAAATAATGACGCTGACAAAAATAATGAAACTGACAAAAATAATGAAACTGACAAAAATAATGACGCTGACAAAAATAATGAAACTGACAAAAATAATGAAGCTGACAAAAATAATGAAACTGACAAAAAGAATGAAACTGACAAAAAAAAATGAAATTGAAAAAAATACTGAAGCTGACAAAAATAATGAAGCGTACAAAAATAATGAAGCTGACAAAAATAATGAAGCTGACAAAAATAATGAAAATGACAAAAATAATAAAGCTGACAAAAATAATGAAGCTGACAAAAATAATGAAACTGACAAAAATAATGAAACTGACAAAAGAAATGAAACTGACAAAAATAATGAAACTAACAACAATAATGAAACTGACAAAAATAATAAAACTGACAAAATAATGAACCTGACAAAAATAATGAAACTGACAAAAATAATGAAGCTGACAAAAATAATGAAACTGACAAAAATAATGAAACTGACAAAAATAATGAAACTGACAAAAATAATGAAGCTGACAAAAATAATGAAGCTGACAAAAATAATGAAACTGACAAATATAATGAAACTGACAAAAATAATGAAACGGACAAAAATAATGAAACTGACAAAAATAATGAAGCTGACAAACATAATGAAACTGACAAAAATAATGAAGCTGACAAAAATAATGAAGCTGACAAAAATAATGAAAATGACAAAAATAATGTAGCTGACAAAAATAATGAAGCTGACAAAAATAATGAAACTGACAAAAATAATGAAACTGACAAAAATAATGAAGCTGACAAAAATAATGAAGCTGACAAAAATAATGAAGCTGACAAAAATTATGAAATTGACAAAAATAATGAAACTGACAAAAGAAATGAAACTGACAAAAATAATGACGCTGACAAAAATAATGAAACTGGCAAAAATAATGAAGCTGACAAAAATAATGAAGCTGACAAAAATAATGAAACTGACAAAAATAATGAAACTGACAAAAATAATGAAACTGACAAAAATAATGACGCTGACAAAAATAATGAAACTGACAAAAATAATGAAACTGACAAAAATAATGACGCTGACAAAAATAATGAAACTGACAAAAATAATGAAGCTGACAAAAATAATGAAACTGACAAAAAGAATGAAACTGACAAAAAAAAATGAAATTGAAAAAAATACTGAAGCTGACAAAAATAATGAAGCGTACAAAAATAATGAAGCTGACAAAAATAATGAAGCTGACAAAAATAATGAAAATGACAAAAATAATAAAGCTGACAAAAATAATGAAGCTGACAAAAATAATGAAACTGACAAAAATAATGAAACTGACAAAAATAATGAAGCTGACAAAAATAATGAAGCTGACCAAAAATAATGAAGCTGACCAAAATTATGAAATTGACAAAAATAATGAAACTGACAAAAGAAATGAAACTGACAAAAATAATGAAACTGACAAAAATAATGAAGCTGACAAAAATAATGAAGCTGACAAAAATAATGAAACTGACAAAAATAATGAAACTGACAAAAATAATGACGCTGACAAAAATAATGAAACTGACAAAAATAATGAAACTGACAAAAATAATGACGCTGACAAAAATAATGAAACTGACAAAAATAATGAAGCTGACAAAAATAATGAAGCTGACAAAAATAATGAAACTGACAAAAATAATGAAACTGACAAAAAAAAATGAAATTGACAAAAATAATGAAGCGGACAAAAATAATGAAGCTGACAAAAATAATGAAGCTGACAAAAATAATGAAGCTGACAAAAATAATGAAGCTGACAAAAATAATGAAACTGACAAAAATAATGAAACTGACAAAAATAATGAAGCTGACAAAAATAATGAAGCTGACAAAAATAATGAAACTGACAAAAATAATGAAGCTGACAAAAATAATGAAGCTGACAAAAATAATGAAGCTGACAAAAATAATGAAACTGACAAAAATAATGAAACTGACAAAAATAATAAAACTGACAAAAATAATGAAGCTGACAAAAAAAATGAAGCTGACAAAAATGATGAAACTGACAAAAATAATGAAGCTGACCAAATATAATGAAGATGACAAAAATAATGAAACTGACAAAAATAATGGAACTGACAAAAATAATGAAACTGACAAAAATAATGAAACTGACAAAAATAATGACGCTGACAAAAATGATTAAACTGACAAAAATAATGAAGCTGACCAAAAATGATGAAGCTGACAAAAATAATGAAGCTGACAAAAGAAATGAAACTGACAAAAATAATGAAACTGACAAAAATAATGAAGCTGACAAAAATAATGAAGCTGACAAAAATAATGAAACTGACAAAAATGATTAAACTGACAAAAATAATGAAGCTGACCAAAAATGATGAAGCTGACAAAAATAATGAAGCTGACAAAAATAATGAAACTGACAAAAATAATGAAACTGACAAAAATAATGAAGCTGACAAAAATAATGAAGCTGACAAAAATAATGAAGCTGACAAAAATTATGAAATTGACAAAAATAATGAAACTGACAAAAGAAATGAAACTGACAAAAATAATGACGCTGACAAAAATAATGAAACTGACAAAAATAATGAAGCTGACAAAAATAATGAAGCTGACAAAAATAATGAAACTGACAAAAATAATGAAACTGACAAAAATAATGAAACTGACAAAAATAATGACGCTGACAAAAATAATGAAACTGACAAAAATAATGAAACTGACAAAAATAATGACGCTGACAAAAATAATGAAACTGACAAAAATAATGAAGCTGACAAAAATAATGAAACTGACAAAAAGAATGAAACTGACAAAAAAAAATGAAATTGAAAAAAATACTGAAGCTGACAAAAATAATGAAGCGTACAAAAATAATGAAGCTGACAAAAATAATGAAGCTGACAAAAATAATGAAAATGACAAAAATAATAAAGCTGACAAAAATAATGAAGCTGACAAAAATAATGAAACTGACAAAAATAATGAAACTGACAAAAATAATGAAGCTGACAAAAATAATGAAGCTGACCAAAAATAATGAAGCTGACCAAAATTATGAAATTGACAAAAATAATGAAACTGACAAAAGAAATGAAACTGACAAAAATAATGAAACTGACAAAAATAATGAAGCTGACAAAAATAATGAAGCTGACAAAAATAATGAAACTGACAAAAATAATGAAACTGACAAAAATAATGACGCTGACAAAAATAATGAAACTGACAAAAATAATGAAACTGACAAAAATAATGACGCTGACAAAAATAATGAAACTGACAAAAATAATGAAGCTGACAAAAATAATGAAGCTGACAAAAATAATGAAACTGACAAAAATAATGAAACTGACAAAAAAAAATGAAATTGACAAAAATAATGAAGCGGACAAAAATAATGAAGCTGACAAAAATAATGAAGCTGACAAAAATAATGAAGCTGACAAAAATAATGAAGCTGACAAAAATAATGAAACTGACAAAAATAATGAAACTGACAAAAATAATGAAGCTGACAAAAATAATGAAGCTGACAAAAATAATGAAACTGACAAAAATAATGAAGCTGACAAAAATAATGAAGCTGACAAAAATAATGAAGCTGACAAAAATAATGAAACTGACAAAAATAATGAAACTGACAAAAATAATGAAACTGACAAAAATAATGAAGCTGACAAAAAAAATGAAGCTGACAAAAATGATGAAACTGACAAAAATAATGAAGCTGACCAAATATAATGAAGATGACAAAAATAATGAAACTGACAAAAATAATGGAACTGACAAAAATAATGAAACTGACAAAAATAATGAAACTGACAAAAATAATGACGCTGACAAAAATGATTAAACTGACAAAAATAATGAAGCTGACCAAAAATGATGAAGCTGACAAAAATAATGAAGCTGACAAAAGAAATGAAACTGACAAAAATTAAACTAACAACAATAATGAAACTAACAAAAATAATAAAACTGACAAAAATAATGAAGCTGACAAAAATAATGAAGCTGACAAAAATAATGAAACTGACAAATATAATGAAACTGACAAAAATAATGAAGCTGACAAAAATAATGAAGCTGACAAAAATAATGAAACTGACAAATATAATGAAACTGACAAAAATAATGAAACTGACAAAAATAATGAAACTGACAAAAATAATGAAGCTGACAAACATAATGAAACTGACAACAATAATGAAGCTGACAAAAATAATGAAGCTGACAAAAATAATGAAACTGACAAAAATAATGAAACTGACAAAAATAATGAAACTGACAACAATAATGAAACTGACAAAAATAATGAAGCTGACAAAAATAATGAAGCTGACAAAAATAATGAAAATGACAAAAATAATGTAGCTGACAAAAATAATGAAGCTGACAAAAATAATGACACTGACTAAAATAATGAAACTGACAAAAATAATGAAGCTGACAAAAATAATGAAGCTGACAAAAATAATGAAGCTGACAAAAATTATGAAATTGACAAAAATAATGAAACTGACAAAAGAAATGAAACTGACAAAAATAATGACGCTGACAAAAATAATGAAACTGACAAAAATAATGAAGCTGACAAAAATAATGAAGCTGACAAAAATAATGAAACTGACAAAAATAATGAAACTGACAAAAATAATGAAACTGACAAAAATAATGACGCTGACAAAAATAATGAAACTGACAAAAATAATGAAACTGACAAAAATAATGACGCTGACAAAAATGATGAAACTGACAAAAATAATGAAGCTGACAAAAATAATGAAACTGACAAAAATAATGAAACTGACAAAAAAAAATGAAATTGACAAAAATAATGAAGCTGACAAAAATAATGAAGCTGACAAAAATAATGAAGCTGACAAAAATAATGAAGCTGACAAAAATAATGAAACTGACAAAAATAATGAAGCTGACAAAAATAATGAAGCTGACAAAAACAATGAAACTGACAAAAATAATGAAGCTGACAAAAATAATGAAGCTGACAAAAATAATGAAGCTGACAAAAATAATGAAACTGACAAAAATAATGAAGCGGACAAAAATAATGAAACTGACAAAAATAATGAAACTGACAAAAATAATGAAACTGACAAAAATAATGAAGCTGACAAAAATAATGAAACTGACAAAAATAATGAAACTGACAAAAATAATGAAACTGACAAAAATAATGAAGCTGACAAAAATAATGAAACTGACAAAAATAATGAAACTGACAAAAATAATGAAACTGACAAAAATAATGAAGCTGACAAAAATAATGAAGCTGACAAAAATGATGAAACTGACAAAAATAATGAAGCTGACCAAATATAATGAAGATGACAAAAATAATGAAGCTGACAAAAATAATGGAACTGACAAAAATAATAAAACTGACAAAAATAATGAAACTGACAAAAATAATGAAGCTGACAAAAGAAATGAAACTGACAAAAATAATGAAACTAACAACAATAATGAAACTGACAAAAATAATAAAACTGACAAAAATAATGAACCTGACAAAAATAATGAAGCTGACAAAAATAATGAAGCTGACAAAAATAATGTAACTGACAAAAATAATGAAACTGACAAAAATAATGAAACTGACAAAAATAATGAAGCTGACAAAAATAATGAAGCTGACAAAAATAATGAAACTGACAAAAATAATGAAACTGACAAAAATAATGAAACTGACAAAAATAATGACGCTGACAAAAATAATGAAGCTGACAAAAATAATGAAACTGACAAAAATAATGAAACTGACAAAAATAATGAAGCTGACAAAAATAATGAAACTGACAAAAATAATGAAGCTGACAAAAATAATGAAGCGGACAAAAATAATGAAGCTGACAAAAATAATGAAACTGACAAAAATAATGAAGCTGACAAAATAATGAAGCTGACAAAAATAATGAAGCTGACAAAAATAATGAAGCTGACAAAAAAATGAAATTGACAAAAATAATGAAACTGACAAAAATAATGACGCTGACAAAAATAATGAAACTGACAAAAATAATGAAACTGACAAAAATAATGACGCTGACAAAAATAATGAAACTGACAAAAATAATGAAACTGACAAAAAAATGAAATTGACAAAAATAATGAAGCTGACAAAAATAATGAAGCTGACAAAAATAATGAAACTGACAAAAATAATGAAGCTTACAAAAATAATGAAGCTGACAAAAATAATGAAGCTGACAAAAATAATGAAGCTGACAAAAAAATGAAACTGACAACAATAATGAAACTGACAAAAATAATGAAGCTGACAAAAATAATGAAGCTGACAAAAATAATGAAAATGACAAAAATAATGTAGCTGACAAAAATAATGAAACTGACAAAAATAATGACGCTGACAAAAATGATTAAACTGACAAAAATAATGAAGCTGACCAAAAATGATGAAGCTGACAAAAATAATGAAGCTGACAAAAGAAATGAAACTGACAAAAATAATGAAACTGACAAAAATAATGAAGCTGACAAAAATAATGAAGCTGACAAAAATAATGAAACTGACAAAAATGATTAAACTGACAAAAATAATGAAGCTGACCAAAAATGATGAAGCTGACAAAAATAATGAAGCTGACAAAAATAATGAAACTGACAAAAATAATGAAACTGACAAAAATAATGAAGCTGACAAAAATAATGAAGCTGACAAAAATAATGAAGCTGACAAAAATTATGAAATTGACAAAAATAATGAAACTGACAAAAGAAATGAAACTGACAAAAATAATGACGCTGACAAAAATAATGAAACTGACAAAAATAATGAAGCTGACAAAAATAATGAAACTGACAAAAAGAATGAAACTGACAAAAAAAAATGAAATTGAAAAAAATACTGAAGCTGACAAAAATAATGAAGCGTACAAAAATAATGAAGCTGACAAAAATAATGAAGCTGACAAAAATAATGAAAATGACAAAAATAATAAAGCTGACAAAAATAATGAAGCTGACAAAAATAATGAAACTGACAAAAATAATGAAACTGACAAAAATAATGAAGCTGACAAAAATAATGAAGCTGACCAAAAATAATGAAGCTGACCAAAATTATGAAATTGACAAAAATAATGAAACTGACAAAAGAAATGAAACTGACAAAAATAATGAAACTGACAAAAATAATGAAGCTGACAAAAATAATGAAGCTGACAAAAATAATGAAACTGACAAAAATAATGAAACTGACAAAAATAATGACGCTGACAAAAATAATGAAACTGACAAAAATAATGAAACTGACAAAAATAATGACGCTGACAAAAATAATGAAACTGACAAAAATAATGAAGCTGACAAAAATAATGAAGCTGACAAAAATAATGAAACTGACAAAAATAATGAAACTGACAAAAAAAAATGAAATTGACAAAAATAATGAAGCGGACAAAAATAATGAAGCTGACAAAAATAATGAAGCTGACAAAAATAATGAAGCTGACAAAAATAATGAAGCTGACAAAAATAATGAAACTGACAAAAATAATGAAACTGACAAAAATAATGAAGCTGACAAAAATAATGAAGCTGACAAAAATAATGAAACTGACAAAAATAATGAAGCTGACAAAAATAATGAAGCTGACAAAAATAATGAAGCTGACAAAAATAATGAAACTGACAAAAATAATGAAACTGACAAAAATAATGAAACTGACAAAAATAATGAAGCTGACAAAAAAAATGAAGCTGACAAAAATGATGAAACTGACAAAAATAATGAAGCTGACCAAATATAATGAAGATGACAAAAATAATGAAACTGACAAAAATAATGGAACTGACAAAAATAATGAAACTGACAAAAATAATGAAACTGACAAAAATAATGACGCTGACAAAAATGATTAAACTGACAAAAATAATGAAGCTGACCAAAAATGATGAAGCTGACAAAAATAATGAAGCTGACAAAAGAAATGAAACTGACAAAAATTAAACTAACAACAATAATGAAACTAACAAAAATAATAAAACTGACAAAAATAATGAAGCTGACAAAAATAATGAAGCTGACAAAAATAATGAAACTGACAAATATAATGAAACTGACAAAAATAATGAAGCTGACAAAAATAATGAAGCTGACAAAAATAATGAAACTGACAAATATAATGAAACTGACAAAAATAATGAAACTGACAAAAATAATGAAACTGACAAAAATAATGAAGCTGACAAACATAATGAAACTGACAACAATAATGAAGCTGACAAAAATAATGAAGCTGACAAAAATAATGAAACTGACAAAAATAATGAAACTGACAAAAATAATGAAACTGACAACAATAATGAAACTGACAAAAATAATGAAGCTGACAAAAATAATGAAGCTGACAAAAATAATGAAAATGACAAAAATAATGTAGCTGACAAAAATAATGAAGCTGACAAAAATAATGACACTGACTAAAATAATGAAACTGACAAAAATAATGAAGCTGACAAAAATAATGAAGCTGACAAAAATAATGAAGCTGACAAAAATTATGAAATTGACAAAAATAATGAAACTGACAAAAGAAATGAAACTGACAAAAATAATGACGCTGACAAAAATAATGAAACTGACAAAAATAATGAAGCTGACAAAAATAATGAAGCTGACAAAAATAATGAAACTGACAAAAATAATGAAACTGACAAAAATAATGAAACTGACAAAAATAATGACGCTGACAAAAATAATGAAACTGACAAAAATAATGAAACTGACAAAAATAATGACGCTGACAAAAATGATGAAACTGACAAAAATAATGAAGCTGACAAAAATAATGAAACTGACAAAAATAATGAAACTGACAAAAAAAAATGAAATTGACAAAAATAATGAAGCTGACAAAAATAATGAAGCTGACAAAAATAATGAAGCTGACAAAAATAATGAAGCTGACAAAAATAATGAAACTGACAAAAATAATGAAGCTGACAAAAATAATGAAGCTGACAAAAACAATGAAACTGACAAAAATAATGAAGCTGACAAAAATAATGAAGCTGACAAAAATAATGAAGCTGACAAAAATAATGAAACTGACAAAAATAATGAAGCGGACAAAAATAATGAAACTGACAAAAATAATGAAACTGACAAAAATAATGAAACTGACAAAAATAATGAAGCTGACAAAAATAATGAAACTGACAAAAATAATGAAACTGACAAAAATAATGAAACTGACAAAAATAATGAAGCTGACAAAAATAATGAAACTGACAAAAATAATGAAACTGACAAAAATAATGAAACTGACAAAAATAATGAAGCTGACAAAAATAATGAAGCTGACAAAAATGATGAAACTGACAAAAATAATGAAGCTGACCAAATATAATGAAGATGACAAAAATAATGAAGCTGACAAAAATAATGGAACTGACAAAAATAATAAAACTGACAAAAATAATGAAACTGACAAAAATAATGAAGCTGACAAAAGAAATGAAACTGACAAAAATAATGAAACTAACAACAATAATGAAACTGACAAAAATAATAAAACTGACAAAAATAATGAACCTGACAAAAATAATGAAGCTGACAAAAATAATGAAGCTGACAAAAATAATGTAACTGACAAAAATAATGAAACTGACAAAAATAATGAAACTGACAAAAATAATGAAGCTGACAAAAATAATGAAGCTGACAAAAATAATGAAACTGACAAAAATAATGAAACTGACAAAAATAATGAAACTGACAAAAATAATGACGCTGACAAAAATAATGAAGCTGACAAAAATAATGAAACTGACAAAAATAATGAAACTGACAAAAATAATGAAGCTGACAAAAATAATGAAACTGACAAAAATAATGAAGCTGACAAAAATAATGAAGCGGACAAAAATAATGAAGCTGACAAAAATAATGAAACTGACAAAAATAATGAAGCTGACAAAATAATGAAGCTGACAAAAATAATGAAGCTGACAAAAATAATGAAGCTGACAAAAAAATGAAATTGACAAAAATAATGAAACTGACAAAAATAATGACGCTGACAAAAATAATGAAACTGACAAAAATAATGAAACTGACAAAAATAATGACGCTGACAAAAATAATGAAACTGACAAAAATAATGAAACTGACAAAAAAATGAAATTGACAAAAATAATGAAGCTGACAAAAATAATGAAGCTGACAAAAATAATGAAACTGACAAAAATAATGAAGCTTACAAAAATAATGAAGCTGACAAAAATAATGAAACTGACAAATATAATGAAACTGACAAAAATAATGAAGCTGACAAAAATAATGAAGCTGACAAAAAAATGAAACTGACAACAATAATGAAACTGACAAAAATAATGAAGCTGACAAAAATAATGAAGCTGACAAAAATAATGAAAATGACAAAAATAATGTAGCTGACAAAAATAATGAAGCTGACAAAAATAATGACACTGACTAAAATAATGAAACTGACAAAAATAATGAAGCTGACAAAAATAATGAAGCTGACAAAAATAATGAAACTGACAAAAATAATGAAGCTGACAAAAATAATGAAGCTGACAAAAATAATGAAAATGACAAAAATAATGTAGCTGACAAAAATAATGAAGCTGACAAAAATAATGACACTGACTAAAATAATGAAACTGACAAAAATAATGAAGCTGACAAAAATAATGAAGCTGACAAAAATAATGACACTGACTAAAATAATGAAACTGACAAAAATAATGAAGCTGACAAAAATAATGAAGCTGACAAAAATAATGAAGCTGACAAAAATTATGAAATTGACAAAAATAATGAAACTGACAAAAGAAATGAAACTGACAAAAATAATGACGCTGACAAAAATAATGAAACTGACAAAAATAATGAAGCTGACAAAAATAATGAAGCTGACAAAAATAATGAAACTGACAAAAATAATGAAACTGACAAAAATAATGAAACTGACAAAAATAATGACGCTGACAAAAATAATGAAACTGACAAAAATAATGAAACTGACAAAAATAATGACGCTGACAAAAATGATGAAACTGACAAAAATAATGAAGCTGACAAAAATAATGAAACTGACAAAAATAATGAAACTGACAAAAAAAAATGAAATTGACAAAAATAATGAAGCTGACAAAAATAATGAAGCTGACAAAAATAATGAAGCTGACAAAAATAATGAAGCTGACAAAAATAATGAAACTGACAAAAATAATGAAGCTGACAAAAATAATGAAGCTGACAAAAATAATGAAACTGACAAAAATAATGAAGCTGACAAAAATAATGAAGCTGACAAAAATAATGAAGCTGACAAAAATAATGAAACTGACAAAAATAATGAAGCGGACAAAAATAATGAAACTGACAAAAATAATGAAACTGACAAAAATAATGAAACTGACAAAAATAATGAAGCTGACAAAAATAATGAAACTGACAAAAATAATGAAACTGACAAAAATAATGAAACTGACAAAAATAATGAAGCTGACAAAAATAATGAAACTGACAAAAATAATGAAACTGACAAAAATAATGAAACTGACAAAAATAATGAAGCTGACAAAAATAATGAAGCTGACAAAAATGATGAAACTGACAAAAATAATGAAGCTGACCAAATATAATGAAGATGACAAAAATAATGAAGCTGACAAAAATAATGGAACTGACAAAAATAATAAAACTGACAAAAATAATGAAACTGACAAAAATAATGAAGCTGACAAAAGAAATGAAACTGACAAAAATAATGAAACTAACAACAATAATGAAACTGACAAAAATAATAAAACTGACAAAAATAATGAACCTGACAAAAATAATGAAGCTGACAAAAATAATGAAGCTGACAAAAATAATGAAACTGACAAAAATAATGAAACTGACAAAAATAATGAAACTGACAAAAATAATGAAGCTGACAAAAATAATGAAGCTGACAAAAATAATGAAACTGACAAAAATAATGAAACTGACAAAAATAATGAAACTGACAAAAATAATGAAACTGACAAAAATAATGACGCTGACAAAAATAATGAAGCTGACAAAAATAATGAAACTGACAAAAATAATGAAACTGACAAAAATAATGAAGCTGACAAAAATAATGAAACTGACAAAAATAATGAAGCTGACAAAAATAATGAAGCGGACAAAAATAATGAAGCTGACAAAAATAATGAAACTGACAAAAATAATGAAGCTGACAAAATAATGAAGCTGACAAAAATAATGAAGCTGACAAAAATAATGAAGCTGACAAAAAAATGAAATTGACAAAAATAATGAAACTGACAAAAATAATGACGCTGACAAAAATAATGAAACTGACAAAAATAATGAAACTGACAAAAATAATGACGCTGACAAAAATAATGAAACTGACAAAAATAATGAAACTGACAAAAAAATGAAATTGACAAAAATAATGAAGCTGACAAAAATAATGAAGCTGACAAAAATAATGAAACTGACAAAAATAATGAAGCTTACAAAAATAATGAAGCTGACAAAAATAATGAAACTGACAAAAATAATGAAACTGACGAAAATAATGAAGCTGACAAAAATAATGACGCTGACAAAAATAATGAAACTGACAAAAATAATGAAACTGACAAAAATAATGACGCTGACAAAAATGATGAAACTGACAAAAATAATGAAGCTGACCAAAAATAATTAAGCTGACAAAAATAATGAAGCTGACAAAAATAATGAAACTGACAAAATAATGAAGGGTACAAAAATAATGTAGCTGACAAAAATAAGTAAACTTACAAAAATAATGAAGCTGACAAAAATAATGAAGCTGACAAAAATAATGAAGCTGACAAAAATAATGAAACTGACAAAAATAATGAAGCTGACAAAAATAATGAAGCTGACAAAAATAATGAAGCTGACAAAAATAATGAAACTGACAAAAATAATGAAGCTGACAAAAATAATGAAGCTGACAAAAATAATGAAGCTGACAAAAATAATGAAACTGACAAAAATAATAAAACTGACAACAATAATTAAACTGACAAATATAATGAAACTGACAAAAATAATGAAGCTGACAAAAATAATGAAGCTGACAAAAATAATGAAACTGACAAAAATAATGAAACTGACAAAAATAATGAAGCTGACAAAAATAATGAAGCTGACAAAAATAATGAAACTGACAAAAATAATGAAACTGACAAAAATAATGAAACTGACAAAAATAATGAAACTGACAAAAATAATGAAGCTGACAAAAATAATGAAACTGATAAAAATGAAAGTGTAGTATCTGTTCCGATTGATGCAACACCCATTAGACCAGTACCGTCTTGACCGTTGGGCCTTGATTCCGTTGATCTGTGGTATTGTCAGTGCAGTTCTAGGAGGTCCACCCTCACAGACTTTGCCTTCTCACCCTTTAAGAAGAAATTAGTTTATTGCTAATCACCTAGGTTGTGGTTGGTTAACTTAATTTTGCGCCTTTTTAAATTTCATTTCATCATTCACAAAGTTAAAATGCCTTCTGCATGAGTTTGGATTTCCAAAAGAGAAAGAATTACGGCAAATATGGATACACGCAAATAAGTTTGAATTTTTTTTTCAATTATATAAAAAATCAAAAGTCTGAATTACTTATTCATCATTTGATAAAAAAAAAGTAGTATATAGCCAATAATTAATCCATTTTTTAATTACTTTTTCGATGTCTTATTAAGTGTAGTATATTTTATCTTTTCTCTATACTTTTGTAGATTAAATAAATGAAATAATAACGGCATATTAAATCAATATTTTCACACAAAAAAAACATATTGATTAAACAATGCTTTATTCAATGATAATATCGTTAATTAACAAAATTATTTTTTATATATAAAAATATACCTTTAGTAATTGTGTATTTTGTTTTAAAAAATAATACATTTTCACTAAGATTTTTTTTTAAATAGTTTCATTTACGGCATTTCGAGCAATTTGGAACAATGTTATTTAAATAAATAGTAAATCACATGAAATATATTATGAAATTATATTTTTTCATGAAAATATTGATTAAACACTGCTTTATTCAATGATAATATCGTTAATTAACAAAATAAATTTTTCGTCGAGGTATAATGATTTTATTAACACAGTTATGGGGCATTTTTCGTAATATATACGAAATAATTAATATTTTTTATTTTAAACATATACAGACCTTTATTTTCATTTAAAAAAAGCTAATCTTCTTTTTCACGTTAACTCTTGTGATGAGGGTCACAATATTGAAAAAATAAAAAGAATGATTATCTGGAGTTCCTCCAATTCTATACTGAACAATTTTTGTGATATGAAAAATGATCACATCAGTAAGAAAAGGCTAAACAGAAAAAGAAAATTAGAAACATTCTTCTAAATATTTTCTATAAGTTTGACTTAAAAATAATAATTCTGCACTAAAAAATATTTCTGCACTAGTAACTTTGTTTGTATTTACATTATTTGTTTGAATTTATTTTGTTTTATTTTTTTAATTTATCGTTTGTTTTCATTTTTAAAACTAACTTATCGTTTGTTTTTATTATTGATTGTTTACATTTTTAACATTATTCATCGTTTGTTTTTAATTTGATAGTTTATTTAATTGTTTGTTCCCAAAATTCATAATTCAGTTTTTTGCAGTATTTGATCGTGAATTATTATTTTCTTTAAATTTATATTAAATAAAGATCAGTTTCAGGATAAATCGAATCGTGTTCCTTTCTTTTCTTTTTTACATGCAATTTTTTAAGTTTTCTAATGCTTTGTTTTAAATATTTACAATATCGTATGGTCAACATGTTTTGATATTTTGGATAACTTTAGTAAAGGTGTTTTTTGTTTACAGGAAATAATACATTTGCACCAAGTTTTATAATATAGTAATGGATTTATTATATTCCGTGATCATTAATTAATAAATACTGAAAATTTAATTAAAATTCGTTGATTTCCTGAATTTTGATGGATTATTTAGTGAATGGAGAAGTCGAAATGCTTTCTTATTATTATTACGACGGCCATTGTTTGACACGCAATGCAATGACGTCATTTCGAGTCAACAGGCCTGTAGTAACTCTCGGACACTTGCTTTTCAATCCAACTTTCCCGACCTTGTGTCACATCTTACCGCTGTAGGAGGTAGATAAATACCACTAATGGAGATTTGGTATCTGTCTGTCTGAAGCCGAAACTATACTACTATCTCTACTAATGTACCATTGTACTATCTTCCAATGCTCAATTCAGGAGGCTGGTAGTGTATCATCTGTTACATTGAGATGAAACCATCCTCCCAGGCATACCTCTTTCTCTTGGGTTGGGGGTTAGTGTAGTATCTGTTATATGGTCATGATGCCATATTCACAGGCATTACCTCCTCCTTTGGGGATACTGTAAATTATGTCCCGTTGTTATGAGCATCCTCCCAGGAATTACCTCCTCCTCCTCCTTGGTGGAGGTGAGCGTACGCCAACAAGAAATTGTTCATTAGCAAAGTCAACACTAACATTATATATACTAACGAAAGTACGCGAAATAAGGAAGCGTATTTTTTGCTAGTAAGATTTACACTGAGTAATAAAATCTTGTTTCTGACTGACCAATTTTCATTTGCATTCGTTGTACCGTGTTATTAACAATATAATAACGTACTGCTAATATGAACCATTTCAAAACTTCACCTAACAAAATCCGCAAAGGGGATAAATAATTTCAAATTGAAAACTATAATAGCAGTTGTTAAAGTGTGCAAGCAAATAAAAGTTAAAAACTAAAACTACGTTATTGCATACCGGGCAACGCCGGGTGGTGACAGCTAGTTATGTTATATTTTCGTTTGCATTATTGTATTGTATGGCCTTATTCATTAGCATATATGGTTTTATGACATTTATAAAAAAAAAAAGAAAGAAGAAAAAAAAACAATGTCTGTTTATTTTCGTAGACAATCAAGTTTTATTGTTCGTGTTTTTATTTATTTATTTATTTCGCCAAAGTTCCCTAAGAGTTCAGAATCAGCAGTCTCGTTGTCTTGCTCTTTTCTAACTCAAGTAATAAAAAGAAGAAGAAGCTGAGAACGCGGACATTACGCGTATAATCTACGAATGACGCAAGGTGGAAAAGATGGATTTTTATTTTTACCTTCCAAGGTAAGAAATAATAGTTGATTTTCTTTTTTACATTTGACAGGTTCTCTCTCGCTCTCTCTTTCTCTCTCTCCCGCTATTTATCTATCTCTCTCTGTACGTCTCTCGCTCTCTCTCTCCCTCTATCTATCTATATATATATATATATATATATATATATATATATATATATATATATATATATATATATATATATATATATATAAATATATATATGTATGTATGTATGTATGTATGTATGTAAAGCCATTTATATATCTGATGAGAACGGGCCACCGCTTGAAACGCGTTATACAAAATTATACAATGGTAACAAAAAAATAAATAAATGTTGAAAAAAACATTTTACAAGTGTTGGTAGCCTTACTCCTTCACATATATACTTTTCTCTCGTTTGAACTGCACTGATACTGCACTACGATCTTCTCTCTCTCTCTCTCTCTCTCTCTCTCTATATATATATATATATATATATATATATATATATATATATATATATATATATATATATTTAATGAAACACCACTCTTTCAAATCGAAAGACATTTCTTCAAATGGATTTACACGCGTTATATAAAAGTATAAAATGATAAAATAACAAAAAATAATAAATAAATGTTGAGAAAAACATTTTTACAAATGTTGGTAGCATTACTCCTTTACATATATATTTTTCGCTCGTTGGAACTGCACTGATAATACACTACCATCTTTATATATATATATATATATATATATATATATATATATATATATATATATATATATATGAGGATAAAATGCACGATGCATCATCAAAATTAAATGCCGTGAAAGGCAAATTGTGTGAAAAAAGAAAAACAGAACAAAACAAATTTAAATGCAGAAAAAAATCATCAAGAAACGAAAGATGTTACCGGTTTCGTTCGGATCAACGAAAGTCTTCAGAAAATGTGAAGATTTTGAATTTATTCGATAACTGGAAAACAGGAAAAAGAAGAACGCACAGAGAGACGTCATTGGCGCGCGTTTGACTATTTTTGCCAGATGTTGGTTTAAGGGATAGTATCCGAGTCTGAGTTTATCTTAGATTGTGATGGAAGGAGTATTGTAGCGCTTTCGATGAATGCGTGACATGGGAAAGAGTATTCGGTCGTGAGGAGGATGCAGTTTTTGTTTAATCAAAATTGTGGGTAAAATTGTTTCAGTGTATGACTAGTGCGTTAGTGAAGTTGTTGTACTTGAGGTCCTGTTTATGTTCACCAATGCAGGAGTTTATATTTCTGGGTGAGAAGAAGTATATATATATATATATAATAAAACTATAAATACGGCTTTTAGTAACAATAAGAACCATCCTCCTGAAGACGGTCGCGAGACCGAGAGCGCTAGAGGAATGGCCTACGATACAACGTTAGGTTCCATACTCCACCAATAACACCTTGGCCTTGTGCCTAACTCCTGGAGAGGAGTAAATCAATACTCCACCAATAACACCAGAAAACCGAAGAATCGCTCGCCGCGTCGAGAAATTGACAACTAAGATAACGAAGAGAGAAAACCCCGTGGCCTTTAATGACGCATGCATAAGATATATATATATATATATATATATATATATATATATATATATATATATATGTATATATATATGTATATATATATACGTATATATATATATATATATATATATATATATATATATATATATATATATATATATATATAAAAGAAGTACAGCTAATAAAATGTATTAATTTTTAAAAATGTGTTTATTATTTAATATTTTATGTGTTCTTTCAAAGTTTAGAGTTTACATTTTTGTAACACGTGTTTCGAGCATGTTTGGCTCTTTTCAGATGTTGTTAAAAAAAAATATTGTACAATATTTTTTCATCAAAAACATTTATTTTAATTAATCAATGTTGGTAACTCCACTTTTTTAAATATATACTTTTCTCTCGTTAGAACCCCACTATCCTCATATATATATATATATATATATATATATATATATATATATATATATATACGCATTTATATATATATATATATATATATATATATATATATATATATATATATATATATATATATATATATATATATATATATACACGCTCCCGTGGTTGAAGAAATGACGGTTTCCAATTAACATTTAAGCAATACATTTCCGTAACAAGAATTGAGCACTTTCGGCTATCAGTATCGTAAAATGTAAATACAAGAATAGCCCTATTTGAATAAGATATTATTTTCCTTTACAGTACGTGGCAGATTAAATAGCTCAATGGATAAAGCCCCGAACGCCAACAACTATGGTTTTAAAATATTGCTGCACCTAGCCACACTGATAAGCACTAGAGACAATGAAACACGTGTATGTGGATAAAAATGTAGATGTGTGTATGTGTGTGCGCATCAGTTTTTGAAAAAATAAAAAATAAAAAGATTATTAGATATATAGGATTGCGACTCGCTGCCACTTCGTTACAGATTTAGAAGCACGTATTAATGTTATGCTATATTATTTTCTCAAAAGCTGAGATTACCTATATTTGTCTACACGGGGAACATAAGTGGTTAGTTCAAAATAATCAACCACTCTATAATAAAGACTCAAATGTATTGATGTGTGTGTATCTATATAAATAAATGCATGTACTTCCATCACGCCACGCAAAAGTTAGCGAGTAAAACACGTGCCTTTTTCCAGCCCTTCGGAGGAAACCATTAAAAGTGGTAAGGGAAAGCGAGAAAGAAAATAGCCAGTCAGACAACCACTCTAGACTTAACCCGTCGCATGATATCAATTAGGAAAGAAATCCACCATTCTATGATAAAAGATCAACGATGGGTGTTTTTTAGGTCATCAGAAATGATAATAATCATCCATATATGAAAAATTAAATTACTGACGCAATTGTAACGATATCACCTCCGCTAATATCTTTGATGTTTAAAAAAAAAAAAAAGCAAAGTCAACGGTTAGTATTTTTTTCTTTTTTTTTAGGTCAACTAAAATGTCTTATATATTTTTTTCAATTCGCAATAGTTCAGTCCCTAATTAAACTATTGAATTTTGTTTTTGATTTTTAAACATTAGGAAAACTTACTTTGGAAAGCAAATAGCAATTCAGACAAACTCCGCCGTCTGAAATGAATTCTGAAAGGAATGCCCCCGCTCTTAATAAAAAGTCAACCGTCGGTATTTTTTTTCTTTAGGTCATCAAAAATTAAAATAATCATTTATATTAAGAAAAGTAAATTGCAGACGTAATTTTATATGAATATTTCAGTAATATATCTCGATTAAAAGCTATTCTTTATTTTTTGGTTTACGATACTGATAACCGAAAGTACTCAATAATAATGAATAGCTAACGTGTCATTCTTTTATGCTAATTTGGTACATAAGTTTAATACAGACACGGAAACACACACACACATATATATATATATATATATATATATAGTAAGTTATGAAAATATATTTATGCATTTTAGCCTGAATATTCCCCCCAGGGATGAAATGCGGGAGCCTCTATGTAGCTTGATTGCCATAAATATATTTTCATAATTTACTACCTAGCTCTACTTACGTATCGAGCACTGTTGAAGTAAATACTGAAAATTGATACATAAAAAATGATATCTCCTTATAAAAATTTTATGTGGATACATGAAATACTAGTATATATATATATATATATATATATATATATATATATATATATATATATATATATATATATATATATATTCATGCGCTGATGAGAGACATAAGCTTGAAACGACGTTGTACGTAGGTAAAATATTTTTTTTAAATAATTTAATATTATCGGAAGACCCTTCCAAGTAAAATTGAAAGTCGAGTACTGTCGGAAAGATTAAAAATAAACATTCACCTAAAAGCCTCAGTGCAATGCTCCGACTCATATCACTTAATTTCTCCGTTATTACGTGACAATCTCTCGTGGCCTAGTGGGACTAGGGGAACGCTTACAGATTCAAGGTGTCTCTGTGATCCGGGTTCTCGCCGTATGACCGTCTGTATTTATTATTTTCCGGCGCGGATAAGAGCCATAAGCTCGGAACGACGTCGTAAAGTAAATAAATCACATCTTTGAAGCATCCATTGATATTTTATATTAACATTTTAAAAACGAAACATGATATATATATATATATATACATACATATATATATATATATATATATATACATACATACATACATACACATACACCTTCCAACTATAGTGTTTATCTTGGCTATAAATCTTCTTTTTTTTTTTTACTTCCTATGCTATGCTTGCGTCTTCACGTATCTTTCGCTATACAAATCCCAAAACTAGCTCGTGATGCGAAAAAAGGGGAAAAATATAACCTATTTGCCAAAAATATATCTCATACTTTGTTAAAAATGTTCGTATGGACCAATCACATCTCGCTGTGCGTTTTGTTCCTTTTCCCATGTCTGTGCAGCTACCAAAATCATTTTTTTTTTCAAATCTTCACTTTTTCTGAATACGTTCGTATCAACAAACGAAACCGGTCAAATCTCTTGTTTTTGTTTTTGTATTTCTTCTGCATTTTAACCTGTTTACCGTTTGTCTTTTTTTCACACACACACACACACACACACACATATATATATATATATATATATATATATATATATATATAGAGAGAGAGAGAGAGAGAGAGAGAGAGAGAGAGAGAAAGAGAGGAGAGAGAGGGGGGCTTGGAAAATCGATGGCATACCATAATGTTTATTTTATTTTCCTCCTCTCCAGGAGGTTAGACACAAGGTCTGAGGAACGAACTGGATTCGAACTTGGCGCACCCAGGTTTCAGTCCGTTAACCACTTAGCCACCGTCCGACCCCATACTTTAATGGTTATATTCTATAGTTCTAAAGGAGCTTCTTTGTGTGGGGCTTACTTTTTAATATCACTCCACTACTAGTCTAATTTCTCGTCTGTAGTTCATTTCCTTCTTTGCGTAGTGTTTTGTTTGTGTTAATCATATTTAGCTACCTATATATGGACTGTTGAATTCTGAAACCTTAGACAAAAAGGACCAATATTCGCAGAATACCTACCTGGTTCCCTATGTCGGCTATAAACATACCCTTGCCTATCATGACGCTCAGATGTTGTTGTTTTTCACCCCTACGGCTTTTAGTCTTGTTTTTGTTTAGTTTTTTTATGGCTTTGTTAGTCTATGTGGCAACACCAGGGCCAGGCTTACTTTTACTTGTGATCCTATCACAAGGGTAGTGATTATCTATGTCATTGGTAGAAATATCAGTGCACTATCACACACATTGTTTAATGTTTACAATAAAAAATATTGATCAGTATTTGTTGCAATGGTCTATAACACGGAAACCAAGCCTAACCCTAACCCGTATCGAGATTCTTTTCATTATTTACACATATAGAAAATAATTCCGAAGTTATTACATCGATTTTCCAAACATATTATATACATACATACACACACACACACACACATATATATATATATATATATATATAGAGAGAGAGAGAGAGAGAGAGAGAGAGAGAGAGAGGGAGAGAGAGAGAGAGAGATCGGCATCCTCAGAAATCTGTTTTCCTAGTCGACAACTCATCAGTGTGGCTAGATGTCCCAAATATATCCATGCTGAGATTAGAGATAGTTTCCATCTGTTTGTTTGTTCATGAACGTAGACACCCAATACAAATATTTATTCTGAAACTACACAAGGTACTTGGATAATTATGATTCATTTTTATCAAGGTGGGAAGACAATAATAATATTGTGAAGTCTTCGTTCGCTTCTGATTGTTTACGATCTTTTCAGAGACCATGTACATATATTTGTGCGTGTGTGTGTGCGCGCGTGTTTGTGTGAAGTTAGTGGGATAAACCCCAGCAGAGTGCTCAATTATTAAGAAAAAATTCAGAAATAAGAGCGTAACATTTATTTTTATATGTATTACAGAAGATAAGAACAACATCGGTACCGTCGGTTTCAAATCAAAATAAAGGGGATCTATAGTTGGTCTCCTATGCCGGACTCTCTTCAGTCTCTGTTTATGTTTGTCTCCACGGAAAATGGTGGCTTTTAATCTTCCTACTTTATTTTAATTGTTCTTATTTTTAACAAATTGTGTATCTCCAAAAATAAAAATAAAGTTTGGGATTGAAATATCGTAGAAAAGTCACACAGCGCGTGAGCCGCCATTTTCCGAGGCGACAGACATACTTGTACCTGGTGCGGCATGAACCCCTAGTGAGTTGAACCAGCTTCCTTCATCGGAGTATCCAAGACATAAGCGACCCCCAGTCGCATGTATATTCCGGTTAAGGGAAATGACGACGTTAGGTTTTTTGCAGTTTTTGCAAGAAGGTGTCGACATTCTGCCACATGCAGCACCTAGTATTCTCGAATGGTCACCCATGTGGTACTGACCAGGCTCAACGTTGCTTAACTTCGGTGATCTAACGAGAACGGTGTGTCAACGTGATCATGCCGTACGAGACATAGACTGAAACTGAAGAGAGTCCAGCATAGGAGACCAACTATAGGTCCCCTTTGTTTGGATTTGAAACCAACGGTATAGATGTTGTTCTGATATGTTGTAATACATATATAAAGAAATATATATATATATATATATATATATATATATATATATATATATATATATATATATATATATAATATATATATATAATATATATATATATAGTGTGTCGGGTTGTATATGAAAAGAAATCAAAAAAGTGCTCGATCATATAAGAGAGCTAATATAATTTATTTAGATACTGTATATTACATGTAATATGTAATATACAGTATCTAAATAAATTATATATATATATATATATATATATATATATATATATATATATATATATATATATATATATATATATATATATATATATATATAACATGAAAAACGTAAACAGAGCCGATGGAAGGCAGTTGAACTTCCACACATGAAGGGTTAAATATCAATTCATATAGAGAAGTTTTAAAAAGAAATAAATTATTTTAGTCACATATTCTATACACCACACTTAATTGTAAAACTCTTTGCTCCCGGACAACGGCGGGTATCAAGGCTGGTTAACTAATAACTACCTACCCAAACTGTTGCAGCAGAAATATGTGGCTCTCGCCGCTAAACAGGCTGGGATCGTTCGAAGCCGCCCATCCTCCAACCCATCGCGCACTACTAATTTAATTAGTACTTCTCATTTCCAGTTTTTCTAGTTTCCACTTCGGTTGTTCGGGGAAACAAAAGTGCCCGGTTACAAGAGGAAATGCCCTCTATTGTACTCCACCCCAGACACTGGGCGCTGCTCCCACGCGTTGACAACCTCACATGGGAATTGTTCTAGGAAGGCAGAGTACAAGTTCACGATTATTTATGGGGCACCAGGGTTTTTTATGGTGTATTTTATAAACCGCAGTATCTATATATAATACTAAAACTGGCTATCTTGCTTGCTTGATTGTTTGTTTGTTTGTTTATTTGTTTGTTTGCTTACTTGTTTTTTGCTTGCTTGCTTGCTTGTTTACTTGCTTGCTTGCTTGTTTACTTTTACATTTAATGTTTTAAATGGTAAGTGCATAGTGATAACGAGAGCCGTTGCTAGTCTTTCTCTGCTCTATCCTTATTTTACTGGTAGGTGCTGAAATGAGCTCTACTCTATTTTCCCCTAAAACTTTTAAACTTAATATATATATATATATATATATATATATATATATATATATATATATATATAATTAAGTTCAAATATTAATAAAATGAACAAAACCATTACTTTTCAAAAGTGCTCAATATATATTAGAGCTTTTATATTAAAATAAACATAGTTTGAGTATCCGACAATTGTTTCAGAACCTCCTCGACTCCTCCTCAGGGATATACTCTACAAAGTATATCCCTGAGAAGGGGCCGAGGAGGTTCTGAAACAATTGTCGGATACTCAAACTATGTTTATATATATATATATATATATATATATATATATATATATATATATATATATATATATATATATATATATATATATATATATAAATGTGGTACTTAGAAGGAAATACAATGCAGAGGTGTGACGATTAGACACAAAAAAAATAAATAAATATATAAATATATATATATATGTGTGCGTGTGTGTGTGTGTGCGTGTGTGTATGTATACATTGTATAAAGGGTGAAACTATTTAATTTGTTCCACCATTATATGTCTTATTTGCTCCATCTTGTGTCTATCCGTCACACCTCTGCATTGTATTGCCTTCTAAGTATCACATTTCTATATACTAATAAACAATGCTTCAAGCAAACTACATAAATATATGTATATATATATATATATATATATATATATATATATATATACATATATATACATATATATATACATATATATACATATACACATATATATATACATATATATATATATACATATACATATATATATACATATATATATACATATATATATATATATATATATATATATATATATTTATGTATCGTGCAATATTTTTATAAATGAAAAATTCATTTATTTAAAAGAAAATTTTATCGCGAACTTTCGTTGTAAAATACAATCTGGTCAAGCGAGACTGTCCTATAGTTTTTTTTTCCTTTTCTTCCTCCTCATTTTGATGGTGGTATTAATCCCGAGGGGTCGAAAATACGTCGAGTTTTTTAAGACGTTAGAAGTTTAGTCTGGTCGATAAAAAAAACTATAGGACAGTCTCGCTTGACAAGGTTGTATTTTATAACGAAAATTCGCGATAAAAATTTTTTAAATAAATGAATTTTTCATTTATAAAAATATTGCACGATTGTTGATTTTCAAAAATATTATATATATATATATATATATATATATATATATATATATATATATATATATATATATAACGGTACTGTATATGTATTACTTTTTTCCACCTCACTATATGACTTCCGTTATAAAACGAATAATTTCCCCCTTTCTCGATAGATATATATTAAATATGTTATCACCCTCTTTCCCTTCAATATACGCCTTCCGTTATAAATCGTTCAATTTTCCCCTCTCTCAATATATGTATTAAATATGTTGTCACTCTCTTTCCCCCCTCACTATATGGATTCCGTTGTAAATCGCTCAATTTCCCCCTCTCTCTATATGTGTATTGAATAGTGAATGTGAATTTCTATTTTTTCATTTTCAAACATGTAATCTCGTCGTTTAGATGCTTGAAAAGGCCGGAGGGTCGAAATAAATTAATGCACCGATGATTATGTGTGATTCCGTGTTACTTTATTTTATTCTTGTTCTGTTTATTACATTGAGATCTCATACTCGGATTTCCTTCTGGAATTTATTTCACTCTAACACACCGCACTTTACTCTCGTCATGTGGGCAAAACCGACGCGCACATATTTGAGGCAATGGCTGAATCCTTAGAAAATGACCTCCACTCTGTAGTGGATTGGGGTCAATAATGGATGGTACTCTTAATGCCGCAAAGACAAAGCTACTTTCTTTCAATAACTACAAGAAACCGCTCCAACCACCGATTGCCATGGCAAATAACACCCTACCTGAAAGTTCATCATTCAAACTCATCGGCCCAACTTTCACAGATAACATGAATTGGAATAAATACATTGAAGACATTGCCAGGGCTGCTGCAAAGAAAGTGGGCTCCTTCTACCGTGATAGTAAACTTCTCACACCTGGCATTATCCCATATCTCTACAAAACCACCATCCGCCCATACATTGAGTATTGTTGCCACACCTGGGCTGGTGCATCATCCACTAGTCTCTCCTTCCTAGACAAGGTCTAAAAAAAAGTCGGCAACTTAATAGATCCCTCACTATCCACCAAGCTCCAGTCCTGTCCCACCGCCGCAACGTTGCTTCCTTGTGCCTGTTTTACAAGTACTTCAATGAATTATGCTCTAATGAACTTGCTGCTTTGGTGCCCCAACGACGTAAATTCACTAGACCAACCCGACAATCTGCCAAATCCCATCCATTAAAATCCCAGATGCCGAAGAGCTTTCTACTCCTGCTGGACTCTGGAACTCCCTCCCTGCTCCCTGTGTTCTGACGGTACTGACATGTAGAAATTTAAAACTAATGTAAACAGACATCTCGCTGCACAACTCCCAATTTAGGTTGACCAACCCCATAAAAAATTAAAAAACTCACCCTAATTCTCAGTAACCCTTTACGTCTACAGTGGCGGCCTGCCTTGTTTGAGGTGAAATATGTTAAAATATATATATATAATTTCATGTATCCACATATAATATTATAAGGAGATATAATATATTATGTACCGATTTTCAGTATTTATTTCAACAGTGCTCAATACGTAAGTAGAGCGAGGTAATAAGTTAGGGGAACATATTTATGGCAATTAAGCTACACAAGGCGTCCACGTTTCATCTACGGGTAACATCGGGGGGGGGGCGGATCCAGCTAGTATATATATATATATTAATTGAATCTAAATCAAATCGAAATATATATATATATATATATATATATATATATATATATATATATATATATATATATATATATATATATATATATATATATATATATATATTAATTGAATCTAAATCAAATCTAAATATATATATATATATATATATATATATATATATATATATATATGCGTGCGTGCGTGTGTGTGTGTGTGGGTGGGTGGGTGTAGTCGTTTTATTTCAAATCCCGCCTTATAATAACGAAATAAATAAAACTGGTTTTGCAATAAAACGACTTATTTCACACAGGGAAAATGTCTGCTCTATTTTTCAAGAAAATCTCTATTCAATAAAATACATTTTCTCATCGTGGCTAAGAAAGCCGTCTCCTCCTTTCTTATGCCAATCATAAGAATCGAAGATTCGTCCTCGACAATCAGTCCGACACAGACTAGACGGCCATTATGACGGCGGCCGCCTTTTTCTTTTCTTTCGGACTGTGGTATTTGTTCTGTTCTGCTCTAGGTTCACCCTTCCAGGCCTTTTAGCTTTTTAGCTTTTTATAGCCAACTTCCTGGACCGCTCTTATCGAGAAATGCCGACGGAGCTGCTCGGGTCGGTTGTTAAGTGGCAAAATGCACCACCTCTTCTTGACCTTGTGCCACATATGCCTGTACTAGGAGGGTAGTAAATACACTTCCTTAAACATAGAAGAAATCTTTACGCCAACAATTGGGTGGGAGTTTGCTGCCAGTAAAACAGAGAAGAAGAGGGAGAAGACAAGGAACGAAGAAGAAGAAGAAGAAGAAGAAGAAGAAGAAGAAGAAGAAGAAGAAGAAGGCACATAAACATATATACTACTTTGAGAGGTGATTGAGACTTTTTCAAGATAATAAATGCCATTTCTAACTATGATGGGCATTTTTTTAGTATTTCTCCTAGATCTGGAAGGTTATTGTCAAGGCAGTTTTCAAAAACTAGATCTGTTAACCAGTTAAGTTTTTTTGCTCACAGAGTAATATTTTTTTGGAATAAGTTGCCAGATCGGATTAAGAACAGCAATAGCATGGATCAGTTTAAGATGAGGTTGGATAAATTCAGAGAAAGTGGTAGGGGGGAAAAATTGAGGGAGCACTTTTAGGAGTTATCAAATGAAATATTTAACAGAATTTGATCTGGATATCGATACTGTACTAAGAGTTTCATTTTTTAAACAGTTGAATTGAGAAAATAGTTAAAGGGAAGATACTTAAGGAAGAATAACAAACAAATCATAATAAATAATAATAAACTTGTTTTTGTAAGATATTTTTTTTAAATTTATTTTCACCCCAACCAAGACATATTGCCACGGAGACTTAATGGGATACTGTGATTAAGAAACAGACAGATGTTTGTTCACATTACATTTAACTTTCTGCATGTGTGTACAGTCTGTGAAACAGAGAGTAGGGAGGGAATTCCAAAGGAAAGCGGCCATAGAAAAGAAGCTATTAGAGTAGAACCTTTTCCGGCATCTGTGGACCTTTACAGTGAAGGGGTGGGATTTTGCTGATTGTCGAGTTGCTTGGGGTATTATAGTGAAGAGGTGGGTAATCTCTATTGAAGTTATCTATATATCTATTATTAAAATAAATGTGAGTCAGTCAATGTTTGTTTCTCGAAGACTTTTTCCTATATTCTTTAATCACAAAAAATACATATATACCTTAGTTCTGAAATTGAGTTATGTTTTCAAGAAATATTCATTTTTAATTGTTCTAATCAGCCGTCATTTATAATTAGCTGAAAAAGTAACCCATCTCTATTGGCTATCTATGTATTTCTCTACCTCACACTCTATGTTGATTTAACCACTCCCTAATATTTCTTAATATCATTGTGAGCATTACGAAAAGAGTGACTCTCTTTTTTAGCATAGTTATAACATTTACATATGTGTCTTTGTAAACACCAAAAACAAGTATGTAAATTAGATGGCAAAATAATGTACATTTTTTTTATTTACGTGAATAACTTCCAAATTACATTTAATATTTAAATTATACGCATCTCTTCCAGCTAAATCTTTAATTACATTTTAGCCTATTAACTATGATTACTTTTCGTATCTTTAAATTTTAAATAACATTTTTCCCTCTCTTCTTTTAACTTACTTATATTTTTATTTATTCTCTTTTTATTTATTTTGTTGTTTTTTTTTACTTAAATAATTTTTTCTTACTTCCTTTATTAGATTTAGAATTATTCACTTTAACACACTAATATATATATATATATATATATATATATATATATATATATATATATATATATATATATATAAATGATAATTTATTTCATTTTGACTACAAAACTGATTTTGTTTCACGAGAGCAGTTTGAGGGGCTCCCGATCCTCAGGTCTTGAAATAACATTATGCCTGTTAAGATAAGTTAACAATCACACAAAGTTTTATGAAGGTGACAGAAATTTAAAATAAAAATTTAATATTAATAGAAATAAAACAAAACAAAAACAAAAATACAAGTAAAGAAGAAAAAAAAGGAAAACGAAATATTAAGAGCTACACGGGACATAGTAAGGAAACAGAAAGGGAGGAAGGGAACGCAGATATGACCTGGTGGGGGTGGTCGAAATATGAAAGCATATATTTACGGGAGCTCCTCAAACTGCTCTCGTGAAACAAAATCAGTTTTGTAGTCAAAATGAAATAAATTATCATTCATATTTATATTTCTGCTCTATATCTTTATTGAGCACTGGATTTATAGTCTGTGGATCTATACCATACTCGGATTATATATATATATATATATATATATATATATATATATATATATATATATATATATATATATACATTACTGAAAGTATGAAGAGAAGACATATTGTATCGTTCACTGTTAAAAGACAAAAAAGCCAGTCGACCGGTTTCGCCCTCACTCTACGGAGCGGAATTATGGGATTTTAAAAGAGAATATATATATATATATATATATAACATTTTTTTTAAAACATTATTCTATATATACAATGGGTAATGTGTCTTAGAGGCTAATCACGTCTAATTCTAACAGACATTCCCTCTATTTACAGAGGGGGTGTCAAACGACATAGATCGTCTCTAAGACTTTCAGATGAATTAACAAGTGAGCACGACTCAAAAATTGTAAATGAGCTGGAATTCATTGCACACGTCAGGTTATTAATCAAATGTTCCGTGATTGAGGACCCGTATGTATTATTTAGAACGTCCGTGGAGCGGAAGGTTGCATTCACAATTTTGCTGTGTATGTGTTGTTAAACTCTGTTATCCAATCTCAACGTCGTCTTACCTACGTAGTCGGCACTGCAACCATATTAAAAATGATAAATTATAGACGACAAACGAGGCTTTGTTTAGAAGACAACACACGCACGTTCGAAGCAAAATAGCAATTTCAACTGTTGAGTTCATTTGCTTCACGAATTGCTCACTTACTGTACCTAACCAAGGCAAACTAATGTAAATTTTACATTTAGCCACGGCATTGAGTTTTATTTGAGAAGAAAAATAGATATTTTCCTTTTGATGAACGACTTGATCACATCAAGACGGAACCATTATTAGACAAAGTATTAGTAATGGTTCTTCGTTCAATTTTGATTGTGAACAAATCATAATAGCTCTATGTGTAAGAGCCAAATGAATCCCAGCAGATATTTAATCCTGTAAATGTACAGTAACACGATAGAGTTTTCGTTAGCAATACATCAAGGTAAGCCAAAGTGGAATTATACTCTTTTTTATAAGTATATCTGAGTGATAATACATGTTCATATGTGTGCATCTGTGATGCGCAAAATTCAATTAAGATATGTTATTTTTATATTTTTATATTTTATACATATTTTATTTTATTTTTATTTTTATTCATCATATTTTGGCGATTTTATATTTTATTTTTATGTTATTTTTATTTTATTTTTATTTAATTTTAATCCATCATATTTTGGCTATTTTATATTTTATTTTTATGTCATTTTTATTTTATTTTTATTTAATTTTAATTCATCATATTTTGGCTATTTTATATTTTATTTTTATGTTATTTTTATTTTATTTTGATTTAATTTTAATTCATCATATTTTTGCTATTTTATATTTTATTTTTATGTTATTTTTATTTTATTTTGATTTAATTTTAATTCATCATATTTTGGCTTTTTTATATTTTATTTTTATGTTATTTTTATTTTTATTTAATTTTAATTCATCATATTTTGGCTTTTTTATATTTTATTTTTATGTCATTTTTATTTTATTTTTATTTAATTTTAATTCATCATATTTTGGCTATTTTACATTTTATTTTAATGATATTTTTATTTTATTTTTACTTAATTTTAATTCATCATATTTTTGCTATTTTATATTTTATTTTTATGTTATTTTTATATTTTTTACATATTATTTTGTATTCCTTATATTTTATCTAGGTGGAAATATACATTCATTTGTGTGCATTTGCGAAGCCCAAAAGTTAATTGAGATATGTTATCTCATCATAAAATAAAAGTTATTCTATCTTATTTTATTTATATATTTTTTTATATTGTATTTGCTTCAGCTGACATCTGCGCGCACTCACGCGCGTGTGTTAGGAAACGTCTGGATTAAGTGTGTGAGTGCTTAAGCTTTGATGTCGTTTCTATAAATGTCATATATTATGACTAGTAATATTTTCCCCGATTCCGATACAATTACCGATTCTGATTCAGATTCTTTAAAAATTTCTAAATATTTTTCTATAGAGTTTTTTTTTTTTTAATGTTCGAATACTCTTAGAAACCCATGTAATATGTGCATATATTTTCGCAAACTTAAAAATATACTTTTGGAGAGAGGGTGATCTATAGATTTAAGTTTTACTGGTAGTTTAAAATCAATAAATATTTATCAGTTCATCATTAGTACCAGCAATGAAAATTAAGTTTTAAACAAAAACAAACAAACAAAAAATCATTAAAAGAATCGTTTTTGACATCGGAAAATAGTCACAAATTTTTCCGATTCCGATACAAAAAAAATTCCGATTCCCGATTCCCGATTCCCGATTCCGATCCCGATTAATAGTGCCAACACTAATTATAACCAATCTTATAATCCTCAACTCTGTAAATTTAGTTCGGGGGTCTAGTCGAATATAAAAAAATATAAATAAATAAAAATCTTAAAATTGAACAGATAGAAAATATTGGGTCATTTTAATTAGTTTTTAGGAACTGATCACGTGTTTACTTTCATAAACTAATTCGGTCTCACTCCAGTAAATGCAGGCGTAAATAAAAGACGTTGGCCCTTAGAAGTATGGCTATCCATTGCTCGGACTGTAACATGTCTGCAGATGTGTAGTTAAAAATATTTCTATGAATCAAAAATGTATACTTAATAAACAGCTCTATTTTTTTTTATTGAGTACGTTTATATAAACACAGTAAGAATCCTCTGGAGTTTTACCCTTTGGATTTAAACTTACCTGGTTTAATTATATATATATATATATATATATATATATATATATATATATATATATATATATATATATATATATATATATATATATATATGTATGTGTGTGTGTGGGGGGGTGTATATGTATGTATATATATATATATATATATATATATATATATATATATATGTGTGTGTGTGTGTGCGTGTGTGTGTGTGTGCGTGTGTAAGGTTGGTGGAAGAGAACCACAGCAGATGCT
The DNA here is from genome assembly GCA_963556195.1 of Sepiola atlantica. Lineage (NCBI taxonomy): Eukaryota > Metazoa > Mollusca > Cephalopoda > Sepiida > Sepiolidae > Sepiola > Sepiola atlantica. The sequence continues at coordinate 18,326,818 of OY744519.1, read as the reverse complement.
CGTTTATTAACAAAAATCAAAAATGAGAGTGTAATATTTATTAATATATGTATTACAGAAGATCAGAACAACATCCGTACCGTCGGTTTCAAATTCTAACAAAAGTGACCTGTAATAAACCTCTTTAGCCGCCATTTCCCGGGGAGACAGATATAAACAGAGACTGAAGATTGTCCGGTAAAGGACCTATTATACGTATCTTTTGTTAGGATTTGAAACCGACGGTACCGATGTTGTTTTGATCGTCTGTAATACATATATTAATAATAATATACACATGCATATATTAATAGAGAGAGAGAGAAAGAGAAAGAGGGGGGCAGACAGATAGAATGAACGAACATACTGATAGATAGATAGATAGATAGATAGATAGATAGATAGATAGATAGATAGATAGATAGATAGATTTAAAAAAAACTAACATATAGATAGATAATCAATCACTTACTTGACTTCTCTGCATACTCCAGAGGGTCTCGTCACAGGTTTGGTCTTCGGCCAGTCTTTCAGTTGTCCGGAGCGGCATGTCTGTCTCAACTCTTATCTGACCGACCCATTTCTTTTAGGATCGTCCTCTTGATCTTTCTTAAATTAAATCTTCTTGATATAAATTATTTACATAACTGGAGCCTGGTAGCCGGGAAACATGTCTAGACCACGTTAATATCTTTTACGAATAACGTCGTTGGTGTATCTGTTAATATTAATAGCAAGCCTCTTTCTGATATCTGCATTGTATCGTCTATCTTGCAACGTTACTCCAAGAATGAGTCAATAAACATTTAATTTCAAAGACATTGACCTCCTTTATGTTCTGCCAGTATGATAATGATCTGTAGATATTGTCCCAACTTGACCATGCATTGCACATGATTAATTTTTTTTCCTTTCTTTTTATTTCTGATTTTTAAACAAACATTTAAATTCCCCATCTTCTTAAAACAAAAATAAAGAAGGAAAACCGCAATGGCTGCCAACAACGATTGTCTCTTTCTTTTCTTTTTCTACTTCCGGTTCCGCCATTTTTGTTCTGTTTCTGTTTCTTTATCTTTCTTTTCATTCATTTACTAAACCGTGCATTAAATGTTTATTAATATACAGTGGGATATTATTTTGTTTTCTGTAAGGCTTAAATATTTCGTTATTTAAATTGAAAGTTATATCTAAGAAAATACTTTTTAAGTTAATGTTAATGCTTATGGTTTAACCAAGATTTAAGAAAAAATTGCATTTCTCTTCTTTTTTTATTTACATTTCTGCTTGGTGTTTTAAAGATTTAAACCGAGCCGATTCGTACAGACCCTCCGGTGGGTTCATAAACGTTGTTAGATATATGCTAACATAATTAATTAAATAAAAGGATCCAACAAGAACCCATACAGGCACCACACATGATGGTATCAAGCCTATATTGACCCATCCACTTATTTTAGTATACTTAGGAAACTAATAAAATACCCCCTCCATAAACACCAAGCCTCCACATAGCCAGTCTATGTGGAGGCTTGGTGTTAATGGGAGGGTATTTTTATTATTTCGATAAGTTTTCTAGAAACACCTCAGCACTTGTAGAAACTCTAGCAAACTTATCGAAATTAACATCTTGGCCACGGAGAGAGACACCGGTAATCTTAGGATCAAAGAAACCCTTCTCATATATAAATTCCGTCCCACTATTAATAACCGAGCGGGATTAAGTTCATCTTTCATAATATAACATACAATTTAGTACTTTACACCCTAATCTTAGTCCACCCACTCTACATCAACAAATCTATTAGTAGATTTTGAGTCATCCTAAAGTAAATTATTAGAATCATTGTTAGACTTTAACACTTAGCTTACAGCTTACAGCTTACGAATTACAGTCACGTCCACTGGATATATTAGAACTATAGATTATAAATATACAAAAATAATAATAAATAAAAGAATAAAGAAATACAATACAGACAGAGAGATAAAGAAATATATATATATGAAATAACAATTCTAATTATATTTGTCTTTCAACGTCACCATTATAAGGGAGATAATTCAAAATTAATCTCCCATGAGTTGCTTCCCTTACATGATTCAAATTCCAATTTAAAATTCAAAATAGCTACAACGGTTGAAATGACAAACCGACTAATTTAAAAACAAATATTAAATTTAAAAAAAAGGATATTATATAAAATTAAAAAAACAAAAACAAATATATGTATAAATACCTAAACAAAACATATAATTTTAAAGTACTATATAGCTATAATAATGACTATTATAATTAACTGGACCCATTGCTGCAGAACTAGAATGTATTTAGTGCGTTCCTGCTATTACTATTTTAACCCATTTCACGCACGGACTTTTGAGTATTTGATACACAATCCATTTGATAAAGAGGGTTTTCCTCGAAATATATTATGGAACACGACCACACATATTAAATCACTGTGTAGAAGTTTCTTCTGATCAAGTAAGCTTTATTTATAAATAATAAATAAATAAGTAAATAGATAATACTTGGTTTGTCGTATTCTTCAACGCTATTTTTCCATTTCTCGCATTGTAATAGCCTTCTAACACACCTTGTATACATACCACAAACAATGCTTCAAGCAAACTACCTTTCCTTATATATATATATATATATATATATATATATATATATATATATATATATATATATATATATATAATTGAAACCGTTTCAATGACAAAATTTAAAATCATTCTATACAGTGGAAGAGTTTACTAATACTTATAACGTTCGACTAATACACACCACTTGTGGGCATTATTACTCTTTAGTAATACTTATAACGTGCGACCAGAGCACACACTAGTTGCGGGCATTATTACACAACGAGCTTCGTTAACATCTGAAACACAAGATCAAGCGACACCATGTCGTTTAAAAAAAGAAAGAAAACAAATAAATAGTGTCTATTATCCTGATGACGATTTTTGTGTGAATCGAAAATTAGAATTTAAAACAGTTTAAAAGGTTTTGGTAGTGGACGATTTAAGTCCTGGTGTGGACGTGTGTTAAAGGCGCACAAATGTCCTAGCGAAATACATAGCTTCTCCCAGTCAAACCAACCCTACGTCAATGTCACGAGTACAGCTACGCACACGAGACCCTTGTAAACGGAAAGTATTCAGTGCTGTAAAACTGGACTTCCACTGCGTTGCAGGCTTAGGTTTTTGACACAAAGGCTAAAGGTAAGAAAACCCTCACAGAAACCTTGAGAGGAGCTTATGCCCTGACAACTGAGGTAGGCATGGTCCATCAGCGTGTAGATCACGCTCTGGTTCCTAGCAATTTGTGTCCCTGCCATGATATAGGTCAGTACTACTAGGAGAGATGTTCTCTTTAGCCTTTGTTAAGGCAGGCAACTAGGAGAAGGAAAACTCCGATCTAACACCTGCAATTTAAGTGACTAGTGGTCATCGGGCTGTTTGTCTGTCACCAGGTTAATAGTCGCCGATATTCAGAGGGTGGTCGTCGTGTCGCACAAACGTCTGTGCTGGTAATTTTTGCGTATCTGATCCATATGTAGATACGAATTATGTGTCTAGCTTAGCGGGATCGATGTAATGAGTATTACGACATTTAATTTGAAAATAGCTTGATGGAACGTCAGAACCTTATTTGTTCGTTATTGTTATGAGCAAAATCTGTTCCGTTTTAACATTGATTTAGCAGCCTTTCAGAGACAACATTGTTGGAGGAGGGTAGTCGTTTAGAGGATGGATCTGAATATGTATTTTACTGGATCGGGAAACTGAGAGGAGAACGACACAACTATGGCGTAGGATTTGCTCTTAAGAAATGGGTTTTTCTAAACTCGAGAATCTTCCTTGTGGTCGAAATGTGCGCATTATGACCTTACGTTTGCCTCTAGCTGGCCAGCGATATGAAACTCTTATTTCTGTTTATGCTCCTACATTGGACAGCCTACCTGGGCTAATAGGATCCTTTTATGAAGATCTTAAAAGAGTTATTCTTACTGCTCCGTGAGATGATGAAATTGTCTTGCTGGGGGATTTCAATGTGAGGTTGGGTATGAAATATCAAACATGGCGTCCACTCAGACGTTATGGAGTTGGAGGTATTAATAAGAATTACTACAAATATGTTCAGGACTGGATTCAGTGATAACTAACACGTGGTTCCACCTGAAACTAAAGTATAAAAACACATGGATGCATCGACGATCAAAGCAATCACAGTTGATCGATTACGTCATATGTAGACGTGACCCGAACGACGTCTACAAGGTTAGAGTCAAAAGGAATGCCGAGTGCTGGGCAGTTCATTGTCTGGTGTTTGCTCACATAAGGTTCGTAATTAGGCCGAAGAGGCGATTCTGTAACATCAAGTGTCCGAGTAGAATAAATGTGGCAAAGCTGAAAAGTGAAGAAAACCGCTCTTGACTTACAGAATAGGCTTAAACAAATATTGTTTGATGGTACCTGGGAGTGTTTTAAAAATGAAAGGGAAGTGGATGTACTTAGGTTAACAAAGATAAAGCATCAAGACTGGTTTATAATGCTCACATTGCACAACTGCTACAGTAAAAGCATGAACATCATCAAAGGTGGAGTGATAGCTGATTGTCACCTCAGGATCTGAAGTCTGCGGAACAGTCATACTGAGCTATTAAATCAGAGTTGCAGAGATAAATTATACGGATGAAGGATGAATGGGGGTGACGGAAAGCTCGTGATATTCAGCATGCCGCTGATGTTAAGAACAGTGCAGCAATATATAGATTGGTGAAGTCGGTGGTTCTGGCTATTCTAGTGTAACCCCATTAAAATCCAAGGATGGGACGGGGTCAATTAAGGATGCAAGCAAGCCACTTGATAGGTGGACAGAGCTGTGTATTGATCTGTTCAATCATCCGACGAGTGTTAGTACTGATGTGATAGATAGTTTGCCTCAGAGGATTGTGATTGCCGAAATGGATTTTTTTCTTACATCCAAGGAAATGGAGGAGGGTATATGGCAGTTTAGATGCGGAGAACCTGGTTGAGATGGTATACATGTATAAATCTTTCGCTGTGGTTGAAGACCAATGGCAATGCAAATTAAAAGGATTGATTGAAAATATCTGGTTTGACGGGCATGTTTACCAAGATTGATATGACTCCATTATAGTCTCTTTGTACGAGGGAAAAGGAAGGAAAGACGAGGCATCTCTCTTTTGAATGAAAGAGGAAAGGTTTATTGAACATCGTCTAGACCTATATCAGATCTTTGTTGATCCGACGAAAACGTTTGATACAATTAATCGTGATAAGCTGTGGAAGGTATTGGGTAAGTTTGGATGTCCTACTTACTTTGTTAGACTCCTTCGTGATCTGTTCGACAATATGAAATCACGTGTCAACTACAATGGTGGCCTCTCTGAACCTGTTGCAGTTGACAACGGTGTTAAACAGGGTGATATACGTGTACCTGCTTTGTTTTGCATCTATCTTGCGTTAAATCTGTCGTTGGCTTTCACTAACTGTGACAAAAATGTGTATCTTCTATTTCGCATATCAGATCGGCTGTATAACTTAAAGTGTGTTAAGACTTCGTCAAGAACATTCTCTACTGTTGTTCGACACTTTCTCTATGCAAATGATGTAGATCTCGTAGTTCACTTGCCGAATGATATGCAGGATATCATGGATCGTTTTTAATGGACGTGTAGAATCATGGGTCTCACAAAGGCTATGTTCGTCCCGGCCCCTGGAAATCCGTATAAGGAACCGGATATATTTGCTGAAGGTCACAGACTGTCTGTAGTGGATCTATTTATGTATATGAGTAGTGTTATTTCGATGGGCGAGTCGTTGATACTGAGATAAGTAGACGTATTGAACAGACTGGTGTGTCTTTTGGTCATTTAGAAAAGCGCGTGTCAGTACCACGTGATATCAGGCTGGAAACTAAGATCTCAGTGTATGAGTCCTGTGTTGTATCAACTTTGTTATATGCTTATGAGACATGGACAACTTACAGAGCTCATATTCGCCTGCTGGAGTGTTTCCATCAGAATTGTCTTAGGCACCTCCTTAATATCTGTTGGGATAGCTTTACGTCTGGCACCGAAGTGTTGGAACGAGCTGCTGTTCCAAGCATCGGGTCTCGTATCAGTAAACACAGATTTCGTTAAGCTGGTCATCTTGTGCGTCTTACTGATGACAGACTGCCCAGGCAGGTGATTTATGGGGAACTAACTGGGAATACTTGCCGAGAGAACAAACCGCGTAAGCGATTCAAAGATTGCCTCACATACAATTTGAAGTGCTTTGGAATTGATGTTCGAAGATGGGAGGAGTGGTTGTAGATAGATCAAGGTGAAGAAAAGTGATTTTTGAAGGCAGCAATTTTTTTTTAAAAGAATAGGAGGAAACACCAGCAGCTAGGCAGAGCAGCGAGGAAGAGATGGGACGTAACGCAATAATGAAAAGTTAAAATAATCAGAAAATAAAAAGTCTATAATAGAGTATATACAAATATACAGAGAAATAAAGATATAACTTGAAAATGTAATTCTAGTTTTATATATATATATATATATATATATATATATATATATATATATATGTAAGATTCTAGGAAAAAAGGAAAAATAAATAGTAAGTCATATTTCGTATTCGATTTATTGTTATTGTTTTTGTTCCTTACAACTTGCATCTTACCCGGAATTTGCATTGCCCACAGCCTTTCAAAAACTTACTACTAATATATATATATAATTATTTATAAATAAATATTACTTTCAATGTATATATAAATCATTATATATATATCATTATTATTATTTAATGTATATATATAAATGTAATTCTAGTTATATATATATATATATATATATATATATATATATATATATATATATATATATATATATATATATATATATATATATATATATATATACATATTAACTGAATGGGTCAATACAATTAAAGAGACTTATTATTTTTAGTTATTCAAAAGAAGATTATATATGCAGTTTATTAATCTTTGAATACAATCAACACAGAATTAAAAGTAGCAGTAGTTATGACCCAACGGGTCACGGATATGTCAAGTTTCTCTTTATAATATGTCTATTTTCTCTACGAAGGCTTCTTTTCTAATTTATGGCTGAAAAGAAGATTTTGTGAGAATTTACTCGTATGTTAAGATCACTCTTCAAACTTCGGATGACAACAACAACAACAACAAAAGCTCCAGGATTTCCGTACACAAAGAAAATTCCTTGAATATCACAATTTCTTGGGATAATTAATGCCGACTTAATTATTCATTTCGGTTAAATATTCGTCTTTAAAAAAAAAACATCGGAGCTGCTAAGTCATTTTCACTTGGGAAAAAATGGTGCGGATGTACTTGGAACACAGCTAAACAAACATTAAGGTGTATTTGGGCAAAACATAAGCAAAAATAACAAGGCACACGAAAGATTACCATTTCCGTGTTTACGTGACATCAAGCGGCGAGCGTTGATGACGCGTAATATCATCAACGGCTGAAAGTAACGCGTTTCAATAAGGCATTATGAATCTATAAAGATGAACAAACGTTGTTCTTTATACCATTTTCGGTGGCGAACTTGCCGGTTGCACTAGAGATGGCAACACCACCTTGGCGATTGTGTTACAATCTATGTTTAGCGATAGATGAGTACGGGGTATTTCACAGTCTATAGCATGTTATCCGGCTAAAGCCATGTCAGGGCACCACCATTGCTGCTATATGAACTATCTCCAGCCTGTGTTGACTAGCGTTTGGTGTATGAGAGTGTCTTTAGGTTACCTTCGTACCGTGCTGTAGACTCATCTGGGATCCTTGATAGCAGGGTTTGAGAAGCTTCCTCGGCCATGTCGAACCCCTAACAACATCTCAGGAAGCGACCAAACTACAGCTGTGAACCAGACGGCTAGAAGATACCCCCATAACGACATGGGAATCCCTGCTTCTGAGAAACTCGTTCCCGGTTCAGAGACACCCTTGCTTTATTGGAAAACACTAAACCGCCCGAGAACAGGAATGGGGCGATCAAAAGTTGGGATGAGTAGATAGAGCTACAAAACTGACCCAACCATCTGTGAACGTGGAGAGAAGGACCATACGATGCAACACTGCCTGGTCTGCCCCCTACTTGCCCAACCGGTGTAGCTTGAAAGATATTGCAGAGTACAACACTATTGCAAAGGACTGCATACAAATGTGAGAAACTGTCATATGACCACATGCTTCAAAGACACGCAAAGAAGTAGATAGCAGGGTTTCAATATGTTTCTTCAATACACCTATGTCAACCTCATATACATCTCTTAAATTTCTTTGCAACTTGTTGAAGTGTTCAGAACCTATGAACCGCAAGGATCCGTGGCACAACGGATAAAAATGCTAAGTTACAGTATTCTCAGGGTTTAAGTTTCAATCCCCAGTACGGGGAGTACTAAGAATATAATTACGAATTATTTCTACTCATACATACATGACTGACGGCACAAGAGCAAGCTACCTCGTAGATTAACTAAAAGTTTCCGTTCGAAATCTCGTATAGATTTCCGAGTTCAATATAAACATTCCCGAGTAGGATAAGACGCACTTGAAGAAGGTCAGAGGTTACATCGACCGAAAAATTGTGGGAATTACATCCAAGATGAGAACAGTAGTTCGAATAATCCAAATATTACAAATTATCAATCGTCATCTAAAAAAATTCCGAAACATAATTGTTTTTGTTTTTTTATTTTACCTGTTTTTTCACTGAATCTGGGCTTAAATAGCAAAGTAATTATTTGTTTATGTGTCTACATTTAGCTGAAAATTCTTGTTTTGTTTAAAAAATAAATTTGGCTTTTGAAGTTTATGATTTCATCTGTTTATGTGTGTTTTCCACATATTTAGAATTACGGCAACACCGAGTGTTAGCCAAACAGATTTTCATCTTGAGAACATATAAAATGGTGAGTAATGTTATGATTTGGCTGGCCTCAAAGAGATTTGGAGAGTAGAGTTATGTCCCCTGAATTCAAGATAGATACAATCTTGGATTAACACGTGTTACAGACCAAGTAAGACGTTTTGGACTACAAAGTAATTCTTCTTTTTTTTCACTTGTATATGGAGAAATAAATGTTAATTGTTGATTTATACAGGCGTTTATTCAATTCGTAGAATTTGGTATATTCGGACTACTATTCTCATCTTGGATATTTTTATCACAACGTTTCGGTCGATGTAACCTCCGACCTTCTTCAGGTGTACTTTGTCGAACTCAGGAATCTTTCTGTCGAACTCGGGAATCTGGACGGAATTTCGAACAGAATCCTTTATTTAATCCACGGGGGTAGCATGCTCTCGTTCCATCTGCCATGACCGAGAAGAAATCTTCAGTAATTCGCAATTCATCCTATCGCCCGTATTGAGGATTGAACCTTCAACCTTCAGATGACTGTCACTTAGAACTGAATTATACTTAGTACTTGCGGACAATTCTAGTATGAATTTTGGGAACCTATTCTTGCTTTTGATCTAACTATTTACTACTATAGATATTATCTATTATTTATAATTATAGGTTCCCATATTGTATTCAATTCTATACTGTATCTGCTTAGTAAGTCATTGTCGCCTAACATATGTGCTGCTTCTTTGAGTCGTCTTACTCTATCTATAATTTTTACTTCATCTCATAAAGGTAGATGGTTTCCCTTTTCAATCCATATGTGGTCAGCCATACCCGACTTTTTGATTTCTCCACGTATTATGGCTTTCTGGTGTTTTTCTAGCCTTACCTTTAGTGGACGACATGTCTCACCTTTGTATACTTTTCCACACTTACATGGAATCGCATACACACAGTTCTTAGTCATGACTTTTTTCCCGGAGTTCGACACAAAGATTCCCGAGTTCAACAAGGTACACCTGAAGAAGGTCGAGGTTACATCGGCCGAAACGTTGTGATAAAAACACTCAAGATGAGAATATACCAAATTCTACGAATTATCAACCCTCGTCTAAAAAATTCCGAAGCATTTATTAAATTTGTTTTTATATTCGTCTTATACAAATACAACTACTACACATCACCGAAAAAGGTCATTTCTCCTACAATGTAAATGCTGTGTCCTTGTCTTTCTGTATCTCTGTCCAGGGTGGGGGGGGGGCAATTGAAAACAAAACTCTATATCAAGATCAAATATAATATTACCACAATCGTTGTCTTATTTCTATATTAGAGATCTTACAATAAGATCATGGGGTCTGCGTTCGCGCCAAACATCCTTAATGACGTCTTACTTTATTTTATAACTTGAAAATTGAAATTTATTGAAATTTAAAAAGGAACTGATAAAAATAGTAATGTCGAGTTTTAGAGCTGGGATCAGAAGTGCACTGAGGTCCTTATTTATTTCCGGGAAATACCGAAGGCAACTGCCATTTTTATGAATTTTTTCCTCGATGCTTACAAGTGCTACAAAACTTACAAAAATGATTTGATTTACCTCGGCACTCCTTTAACTGTGGAAATGCCATAGACACCCTATCCCTCCACGAATTGACCATAACCCTCGCCCTTTAGTACCCGCGGGGGCGCGGGGGGGGGGCTTTGTTCATACCAGCCGAGGGTACGTCCTTGACATCATTCTGGCAACCTGAAGGCCTTCTTTGGTCGGAATGAGATATGGTCTTGGGTAATGCTAAGGAATGCACCCTCCCACGTTCTCTCTTTCATAAAGGGTTGGCTTATTGTCAATCGCCCGAAATGGTCCTACCGCATAATGCCGACTTGGCTGCTCAGGCTATATTTTTCAGAGCCAGATTTCACCCTCTTTTGGTACCCTGGCATTTTCCCCTCCATCAGGCATGTGCTACATCTTCCTTCGGTGGGGAGGAAGTAAATATCCTCGGGGTGGACGGAAGTGTCTACTCGATTACTATCTATATAATAATACCATAAGCAATTCCATGTCTGTACGTACGTTATCACCTTTCACATGTATTTAAAAAGAAACAATCAGCAAAGATGGTGATTGGTGATTTAATTTGATATTGCTAAGGTAAAAAAAAAAAGATCCTACTTTACGCATTTTTAAAATGAATTGTTCCAAAAATCGAATTATGTCGCCCGTCGACTAAAACAGTACAATTTTAAATAAATTCATTTCAAAAAGTGGCATTCATTTTATTGATTTGAAGAATATTTAACTGGTGATTAGTTTTTACTGTAAGAAGACAGAGAATATTTATTTTTTTGAAAATAAGTAATTGCTACAATAATAAATCAGGTACTACTCCAGATGAAGCGCCTAATTTCCGTGACTGCTCGGCGACAACGATCGGACAGTTCGCGGAAGCGCCCGAGAGCTGCCGAGATGAAAACGAGGCTGAAGCAGAGCTGAGCAATCAGGTTGCTTCCAATCATCCAAACAAGCGGTAGGAAGACCTTTCGAACCGGCCGCAAACGTATCCCTAAACGCTGACCCTCGACGAGAAAATATATGAAATTCCCCCCTCCCCCCAAAAATATACAAAAAAAACTTGCCTAAATATCCTAAGAAAAAATAACATGCTTCTTTGTTTTATGTATAAAAAAAAAGACGAAAATAAAAGTTGCCTGAATATCGTAAAAGAAATAGCATTTTCTTCTTTGATTTATGTAAAAAAAGACAAAAAATACAAATGGTTCATTTGGCCCACGAAAATTAAAAAAAAAAAAGTTTATTTATAGTTCTTCAGCTAAGGGTTGTTCATTTTATTTTTTTCATTTTTTTTTTCAAATATATGTATTTTTTTTCTTTTGTATTCTTCGTCTTATATTGTCGTCTGCCACTCTTCCATTTTATGACTTTCAGTTTTGCTTCAGCCTCGTTTTCGTCTCGGCAGCTCTCGGGCGCTTCCGCGACCTGCCCGATCGTTGCCGCCGAGCAGTCACGGAAATTAGGCGTTTCATCTGGAGTAGTACCATAAATCAATAAATAAATAAGAGACATTTTCGTTTTATTCATTTAAAGAATATTCAGTTTACAATGACAATTATTTTTACGGAAGAAAAAAGAGTGATTAGTTTCTTAATAGAATTGACCCTGGTAGACATTTATTATTTCAAAGGGAATATTAATATAAACTGTAAATTATTCAGATTGATGTAGAAGACGCCGTGAAATTTCTACAGGGTGCCGCTTGTCTAATCTTTAATATCCTTTCAACTTATGCATGTATATTTATATACGTTCACGCATTGCAAATGTCCAATGAGAATTATTCCATTGTTTCGCCCTCTTTCTTTTTTCTGCTTTTCTGACTGAATTTTTATCCGTTAATTACTTATTTTCTATTTCCACTGACGAATCCATATCAGGTGGGAAACACTTCGACGCGTCTTAATTTAGTTTGATCTTATTTTTTCCTCACAAAAATTTCGATACGGAATTAAAGAAATTCAGATCGCTACTTGGGAAAACGGCCATTTTGTTTTTTCGGAAAAAAATACGAAGACAAGGCGACCGCCCTGTGATGAATTCGTTTTCATAGTGAAAATCACATTCGATGCATTGGAGGGAGAACTTGACAGTCAGCGAGTAAGTGCCCTTGCTTTCTCTAACATTCTTCGTCGTTACCTTTAGTGTATGTTTTACGGCATATCGATCCTTTTTTTCTTTTTTATCTTTTTTAATGGAGCTTAATTTTATTTAATTTGATATTTATGCATATTAGATGCGTCCAAGAATCTCGATAATACGTGCTGTCTATCAGTTAGACTAACGTTTGAAGTAGAATTTGTGACGCTTTTTTTTAAAACATAGTTCACTCCAAACAAGGCAGGCCGCCACTGTAGCCGTAAGGGACTACTGAGAAATAGAGTGTGGGTTTTAGGGGCATCCTAAGTTGGGAGCTGTGCAGCGAGATGTCTGTTTACATTCGTTTTAAATTTCTGCATGTCAGTACAGTTGGGGAAACAGAGCAGAGGGGGGGGGGAGTTCCATGGACCGGCAGCACAAGGAAAGAAGTTATTGGAGTAAAAGGTTCTTCGACATCTGGGGACCTCCACAGTGAATGGATGGGATTTGACTGATTGTCGGGTTGGTCAAGTGAATTTACATCGAGGGGGCACTATATTAAATAGCATTTTCGTTGGTCTGTCTTAGTTAAATTTGATATAGCATTTTCGTTGGTCTGTCGCATTTTAGTGCGAAATAGAATATCGTTGGTCTGTAGCAATAAAGTGTGAAATAGCATTTTCGTTGGTCTGTCACACTTCAATTTAAAATAACACTTTTGTTAGTCTGTCGCACTTAAATTTGAAATAGTTTTACAAACCAACGAAAAGGCTAACATTAAAAATAGAATTTTCGTTGGTCTGTCACATAAAAATGTAAAATAACACTTTTGTTGGTCTGTCACACTTGCATTGGAAATAGCATTTTTGTCAGTCTGCTCACTTGAGTGTGAAATAGCATTTCTAAATGTGCCCACATGTATTTATAAAAGGCTTCGTCTGCCCAGCAGTGACGCTTAATCTTGAAATAGCATTTTTAAATATTTCCACGCAACTCCACAAGAGACTGTCCGTCCGTACAATGCATTAGCTCCTCCTTCGGGAGTTAGGGTTAGGGTTATTTTGACTGTCGCCTGAGGTGATCCTACCGGAGAATTCCGGTGGTTCGTTCTCGGTTAGTTTTGTACACAACCAAAGTGCGAGGGGGTGCCCTCTCAGCTAGGTTGACTTTTTTTCTAACCTTGCCACAGTAGTAAGCGAGGAAATAGTGGTTATTTATTCATTTTTAAAAAACGTATTTCTCTTCCAAGGGGAATAACTCGTTTTAAAAATATAAAATATTGCTTACCTCATGAATTTTGTTTAAGTGGCTTGAATAGCCGTCCTACGACATATTTATAATTTACACTTTGAATGAGGGAAAAAGATCATATCAAATAACTGCGGTCTTGTGGAACTTTCTTCCTGCTGACTGTTTTCCTCCTACCTATAGCCTTGGTCTTTTCAAGACTAAGGCCAATAGGAATCTCCTGTCTTTGCGATAATCATCTTTCGTTCTTGTTAGCTCCTTACATTAAGTGGCTTCATGCCTTGTCTGGAGCTATTTCTAGTTTTAAAAAATACTGCAAAGCAAACAGAAACATGTTGATATGGTAAAAAGTCTGTGAAATATATAGATTACACGTCTGAAGTTATGGGCTTAGGAAAGATTTAATTTGATGGAGTTCGATTCTTATTTGAGTGTTTTGCATAAGCGAAATGAAGTCCAATCTTAGAATCATAATATTTTTCATCGTTAAACCGACAATCCGTTAATCTCATTAACCCTTATCCTCAACTTACTTTTCGCCTTTATAAGTGCTGGATCATAAGTGACTTTTTGTATATCGTTATAATTTCTATTTGCTACTTATGGGTGTTTATGATCTCTACGTGATCTCTTTGAAATTGCTGTAGATCAGACTCAAAATTCCGCAATGGTGAAAACTGCGTGAAAATAAATCAAATAAAAAAAATAATTTAGTATCTTGACAGTTTTGCTATTACCTACTCTTCTTCTTGCGATTCTTTCTGTTCTGCTGGAGTTGACCGGTAGTTTCATGGTTAAGCCTGGTGGAACTAACTTTAGACACACTAGCGCACCAACCACTAGTCTCTGCCTCTCGGGCAGGGTCCAATAATGAGTCCCTAACCTAATAGGTCCCACACTGTCTACCAAGCTCCAGCCCCTGTCTGATCACCGCAATGTTGCAGCCTTGCGCTTGTTTTACAAGTATTTCAACAGAATGTGCTCCGACGAAGTTGCTGCACTTGTGTCCTCTCAACGTAAATATTTATGCCTATTAGATGCGTCCAAGTATCTCGATAATACGCGCTGTCTGTCAGTTAGACTAATTTTTGAAGTAGAATTTGTACACGCGTCGATCTGTGACGCTTTTTTTTTAAACATAGTTCACTCCAAACAAGGCAAGCCGCCACTGTAGACGTAAGGGACTACTGAGAAATAATGTGGGTTTTTAGGGTCATTTCTAAGTTGGAAGCTGTGCAGCGAGATGTCTGTTTACATTAGTTTTACATTTTTGCATGTCAGTACAGTCGGAGAAACAGTGCAGGGAGGGAGTTCCAGGGGCCGGCAGCACAAACAAAGAAGCTAGTGGAGTAAAAGGCTCTTCGGCATCTGGGGACCTCCACAGTGAATGGATGGGATTTGGCTGATTGTCGGGTTGGTCAAGTGAATTTACGTCAGGGGGCATTATTTGAAATAGCATTTTCGTTGGTCTGTCTTAGTTAAATTTGATATAGCATTTTCGTTGGTCTGTCGCATTTAAGAACGGAATAGAATTTCGTTGGTCTGTAGCACTAAAGTGTGAAATAGCATTTTCGTTGGTCTGTCGCATTTAAGAACAGAATAGAATTTCGTTGGTCTGTAGCACTAAAGTGTGAAATAGCATTTTCGTTGGTCTGTCACACTTCAATTTAAACTAACACTTTCGTTAGTCTGTCGCACTTAAATTTGAAATAGCCTTTTCGTTCGTTTGTAAAACTTACATTAAAAATAGCATTTTCGTTGGTCTGTCACACTAAAATGTAAAATAACACTTTTGTTGGTCTGTCACACTTAAATTTTAAATAACACTTTCGTTTTAGTAACTCGACAAGCAGACAAAATCACACCCTTTCACTGTAGAGGTCCCCAGGTGCAGGAAGGCTTTCTACTCTAATAGCATCTTTCCTCGAACCGCTTGCCATTTTGGAACACTCTCCCTGCTCCCTGTTTCCCCAACTGAACTAATATGCAGAAATTTAGATATAATGTTAACAAGAATCCCGCTGCACAAATCCCTATTTAGGACGTCCCTAAAAGTCTTGCCCCTAATGCACAGTTGCTCCTTACGTTTCAATGGTAGTGTGCCTTGTTTGTGATGAATTAAAGTAAAATAAAATAAATTTAAAAACAAGAATGGTCAACCGCCTCAGATTCCTATGCAGATCCACCAAGCTTAACCATGTAACTACAAGTCAGTTCCAGGAGAGCGCAAAGGGTCGCAATTTAGGACCTCTTTAAATAATAAAAAGATAAATATGCCCCTCCTCACAACACAATCGACAGAAGTAGAAGCGCTCTAGTGGTTACACAGCCTGTCCTGTTCGAGTTTTGTCAGTGCCAATATCTTTATGGAAGATATACATCCATATATGCTACTCCAGCTATTCGCTAAATAGTAAGGTATACTAGACTTCCAAGCCTTAGTAGAGTAATAAGTTTATGTAAATGAAAACTCCAAAATAACAAGTCATTTTCTGGTTATCCCGGCATTATTTTAAGTCGTCTTCAACCTCTCCTTCACATTGGATTTAAACACTTTTAGATCGGAAAAAAAATGTGACCCTCTGACCTTTTTCGCTTGAAAAATATAATGGGGACACGGATAACGGGACAATTGTTCAATCTAGGTGCGAAAGATTCTCTCTCTCTCTCTCTCTCTCTCTCTCTCTCTCTCTCTCTCTCTCTCTCTCTCTCTCTCTCTCTCTTAATCTCTCTCTCTTAATCTCTCTCTCTTTCTTTATCTCTCTCACTTACTAGCCTTAACGCAGCCGACTATTTGATCTATTTCAGTGTTATTTTTCGGGCAATATTAAAGAAAGAAAATCCTCTCGAATTTAAATGTTACCCCCCCCCCCACACCATCAATTACTTCGGTCCTTGAATCCTTTTGATCTGAAGCGATTGACTATTACAATATTTTTTTTTTACCATAACTAACTTTAGACTGTATTTAATCCGAATATTTGAGGTTTATAAATGTATCTTTGGTAGCTTTTGCGTTTTCATCGGACAGTAACCGGGGTGAAATGGGCCACCCTGCATTTTTACATATTTATCGAATCTAGTAGGAGAGTGGTATGCAACTTCAGAGCTGCATAATAATTCCCATTCCCAACCAAAACTTTGCCAATGCATTTTTTGAATATTCCAGTTGTGTGCCTGTGTCTAAACATTGTATTAGTTTATTTCATGTTTGATTGATATGTGACGAATTTGCTAATTAGAATTACCTGACTCCTGTTGCAACCCTCAACCTGTATAAGAGTCAGATACGTCCTAAGATGGAGTACTGCCATGGCCACCGAGAGTTGACAAGGCCGAGCAACTAACTTCCTGCCCCCTCTGACGTCACTTTTTTTAATAACTTTAGTAAAGGTGTTTTTTGTTTACAAGAAATAATACATTTGCACCAAGCTTTATAATAAAGTAATGGATTTATTATATTCCGTGATCATTAATTAATAAATACTGAACATTTCATTAAAATTGGTTGATTTCCTGAATTTTGATGGATTATTTAGTGAATAGAGAAGTCGAAATGCCTTCTTCTTGTCATTACGACCGTCCTTATTTTGACACGGAATGCAGTGACGTCATTTTCTAGCCAACCGGCCTGTAGTAACTCTCGGTGGCCACGGTACTGCTGCCCCATCTGGGGAGGTGCCGCTCAAAGTACAAAGTCGCCTTTGCAGTCTAGTGGGAGATGGTCTCTTCTATCCCATACACCCCGATTCACACAGAATAGGCGTTCCCAGTCTTTCTCAACTCGTTATTTCCATGGAAGGTGCTCGTCGACTTCGCTCCAATCTCTGGTTCATCCTTGTAAATCATTCACAGCAAGAACTCTGATGTTAGGTTCTATCACCACTGCTAAAAACAAAACTTTCATTTCTTTCTCTGTTTACCTGACATCAAACGGAATTTCCACGGACAGAATTTGTTTCTTAGAACCTCCCACACGTGGAACATGTCGTCACAAGATAGCTTCCCTGAGAGCTACAACATGGTCATCTCATTTCTCCTTCATTGAACAAGGCCAGAAAAGATGAGGTGTACTAACGGAACAGATACTACACTTTGCATTATGTATTTACAATTTTTTTTTCTTAAATTACATTTAAAACAAATTAGGTACAAGGTACGTGTGGGGAAGCTGAGTGTCGTTTGGTCATCCTTGGTCTATAGTGATAACAATGTCTATCCGACTTTTAACTAGGAACAGTTACCACAATACCACATTTACACTAGGGATCGTCTTACTTAAGATATCTCCAAATTGGTTTGAAATGTTATTGTTCATAAATATACATATATATAAAGATTTCATTGGAATAAAACGGGGAGTTTTGAAAGAAGAAAAAACAAACAAAAAAAAGAATTTGGTTAGTCAGATCCTCCCGAGGCTAAGAAACAAACTAAGTCGAATTTCTAAAAAAAATATATTACATTAAAGATATTTTTTATTTCTGAATACTTGACCTATTTTAACAATTATACTGTTATAATCTTAATCAATTTTGACCAACTGACAATTTGGCAACGGGTGTTTTGGTCAGCTACTTTTTCAAGTGGAGATATTTTTTAGCAATACATGAAATGAGTAAAAAAAATAATTTTAAATAAATGTAAAATACGATAATAAAAGTGTTCATTTTAAATTATTTGTAAAAACTTTTTATTTCGGAGTAAAATCGATATTTTGGATAGTTGTACTGATAAATTAGACATACCCGTAACCCGTTGGGTCACAACAACGACTATTATTAATTCTACTTGGATTCCATCCCCAAATCCATAAACTGTGACGTATTTGTTACGACATACTTCTGGCATAACTAAAAGCAATGTATCTTTACTTCCTTAGTAGTAGTAGTAGTAGTAGTAGTAGTAATAGTAGTAGTAGGAGGAGAAGGAGGAGGAGGAGAAGAAGGAGGGGGAGCGGCAGTGGTATTAGTATTATATACAGGGTGGGCCAAAATAAGGGTCCTATCTTTAAATTTGAATAACTTGAATTTGAATAACTTCCACAAAATAAAAGTTAAACTCACCAAACTGTATGTGTGTGTAGACTGACCCTTCCGAGATTTTTTGAAATGAACAAAACAAATTTTAGCCGAAAAACACTTCTTAAAACTTACAAAAACTAAAGTATTGTTTTTTACACTGTTTTGAGTTTTTTAAGCAAAAATAATGTTTTCTAAATGAGGGTACGTTCCTTAGGGCTAATACGGCTCATGCTTGCTTCGGAAGGGGTCCTTTACTTATTCTAAAAAAAAATTTTAAAAAATCAATAAATAAAAAAGTTATGAATTTTTAAAAATAGGACCCTTATTTTTGCCCACCCTGTAGAAGTAAAGTGACTTATTTTGCAATCTAATTTACAATACTTGTTTGTAGTATGTACATACCCACATGTGTAAATTAGATGCCGACGCTTTAGAAAAAAAGTCATTCATTCAGAAATATGGTACTTCTACAGTTTACGGACCGTGCTGAAATAATAACGTTATTATATAGAAGCCCATTCTTAACATGGGGAAGGGGCTTTGTTAACTATTTGGTGCTTCGCCTAACCACTTAATAAATAAAAGATACCGTAAAAACTGAATTTTACTTGAAAATCCTATCTAAAACTACAGAAGTACCAGAAATATTATAGTGTGATTGAATCAGTGGGAGATGGTGAGAGAAATACATTGATAGGTAAGAGAGAGATTAGTGATTTGTCCAGTTAATTATAAATTACGGGATAATTAGAACAATATTTTCAAACATAACTCAATTCCAGAACTAAGGTATATTTAGCATGCATTTTGTGTGATTAAAGTATATAGGAAAAAGGCGTTGATTAATTCACATTTAGTATAATAATGAATGCAAGGAAAGTGAAAAAAAAATGACAAGTTAAAATCTGTAAATAAAGTGTTGCTTTATAGTTATTAGGGTGTTACAAAAATAATGGCCGATTTCAGAAACATACACTTATTAATGAACACTTTTCACCTTTCTAATACGCTGACTTGAAACTGTTGCAGTGCTGACAGCAAATGTCTAAAGAATTTCTTTGACACTTTGGCGTCGATTTTGCTCAACAAGTGCTTGCAATTGTTCATTGTCTAGATTACACGGCCGTCCTCTACCTTCTTCATCTTCAAGGCTCTCATCTCCACTACGGAATTTTTGGAACCACCTTCGTACTCTCCGATTGCTTGTGCATTCATCTCTCCATGCTCGATTTATATTAGCAGAAATTTCGGAAGCATTTTGCCCAAATTTGAACTCCTGCAACATAAGACGGTGAAGGTCATGTTTTGGCATGTTCATCATTAAGGGTCTTCTATGCTTCAAAAATACTTTCTATCTGAAAAAAAGTTACAAATTATTATTGAGAACACATTATTATATATGTTAAAACTTACTAGAAATAAACTACAAATTCTGTGTTTAAATAAGTTTTTAAAACCCATCGCTTCAGGCAGTCATTATTTTTGTAATGACCTAATATTTAGATCTAACATGGAAAATCCGCTAAAAAATTTTGAGTTATGTTTGGTCAACTTTCCGTTTAAGTTTTGGAGGCGATTTACATTTCCTGTCAGAACCTTCGTCGTGTAAACAGAACGAATTTGTTTGTTCTCTGAATATTTTACGAGCATTTTAAAGATTTCATTGAACGTATAATTTTGTTATGCTTAACTGTACTTAAATTCTATTGTTGCTGGTCTATCAAATTTATTGGTAAATGACGTGAAACTGTCGCAATGCTAACAGCAAGTGTCTGCAACATTTCTTTGACATGCATTCTGCTCAAAAGTGTTTGCAATTGTTCATTGTCAAGATTACACGTCCGTCCTCTACCTTCTTCATCTTCAAAGCTCTCATCTCCATTACAGAATTTCTTCATACTATCCAATCGCTTGTGGATCCATCTTTCCGTGCTCTATTGATAGAAGTTTCGGAGGAAGTGTGCGCAAGTTTGAACTCATGCAACACAAGAAGGCAAAAGTCATGTTTTGGCATGTTCATCATTAAGGGTCTTCTATGCTTCAAAAATACTTTCTTTCTGAAAAAAAGTTAGAAATTATTATTGAGAACACATTAATTATTATATATGTTAAAATTTAGCAGAAATAAACTACAAATTGTATGTAAAACTTACTTTTTAAAACCCAGCGCTTTAGGCGGCCATTATTTTTTTTAGGGACCTAACAATAAGGCAAGTTGCTAATGTAGACGTTAGCAGCTACTGAGAATTAGGGTGAAAGTTTTGGGGGTCATCCTAAAGTTGGAGCTGTGCAGCGAGATGCTTGTTCACATTAATTTTAAATTTCTGCATGTTAGTACCGTCGGGGAAACAGGGAGCAGGGAGGGATTTCTAAAGGCCAGCAGTTCGAGAAAAAGCTATTGGAGTAGAACGCTCTCTGGCATCTGGGGACCTCCACAGTGAATAGACGGGATTTAGCTAATTGTCGGGTTGGTCACGTGTATTTACGTGGAGGGGAAGCCAGAGAAGCAAGTTCATTGGGGTACATTCAATTGAAGTACTTGTAAAACAAGCACAATGATGCAAAATTGCGGTGATGGGACAGAAGCTGGAGCTTCATGGATAGTGAGAGGCCTATAGATTATATACTCTATTTTGAACCTTGTCTAAGGGGGAGAGACTGGTGGATGGTGCACCATCCCAGATGTGCCAACAATACTTCATGCATTGGCGAATGGTGGCTTTGTAGAGATACCGTCAGGTGTGAGAAGTTTACTAGCACGGTAGAGGGATCCCACCTTCTTTGCAGCAGCCTTGGCAATGTCTTCAATATATTTGTTTTAATTCATGTTACCTGTAAATGTTAGGGCGAGGAGTTTGAACGGTGGACTCTTCAGTGGGGTGTTATTTCCCATGGCTGGTTGAAGAGGGTTTTTGTAGGTGTTGTAGGAAAGGAGCTTTGTCTTAGCAGCATTAATTGTTACCATCTATTTATGACCTCATTCCACTACAGATTGGAGGTCACTTTTTAGGGATTAAGCTATTGCCTCGGATATGTGCGCGTCCGTTGTTTTATTCATATGGCGAGAGTAGAGCGATGCCGCCTGCCCTCATGTCTCGCTTGCATACATCTTTTTAGCGTAGAAAAGGTCTCCCTACTGGTGTGAAGCCGGTTGCGAGCTCGCCATAAAGAATATCCTTTGAGATCCTCCCATCGTTCATTCGCCTGGCATAGCCAAGCCACTTGATTCATCGTTGGGTTATTTGAGATGTGATCCTGCCCGATGATTGCTAAGATTCTCCTGAGGTTGCGCAGGTGGAAGATGTTTAGTGTGTTCTCTTGGCGGTAGTAGAAGGCCCAAGATTTCGGTTATTCTAAATAAAATGATCGTTGATAATTCGTCACCAGGAAATTTTCATTCACAAAAAAAACTCGTAATTCAAACGTACAAAATAAACAAGTCACTAACATCATATACCTATCATATAAATGTAAACGTATTCTCCTCTAGTTGCACTAACATGGCTGAGTGTCCTCCGAGCCCTACGATCTTGGCTCAAAGTGTTCGTTTGGTTGATGTTCATGTTAGTCCAGTCACAAACGTTGTCTATTCATCTTTTCTTGTGTCTACCTTTCGACCAGCTTATTATTTAGTTATCCGTTACTGGCAATGTTGAAAATACATAAGGTAAATCTCTGTTGCTACCCGATCAGACTGACTAAAAATGCACCAAATATTGATGTTACTGTTTTTCACCTGCAAAGGCAAAAACAATGACAAGATTTTCTTCTGCAAATCAACCCAACCAAACAACATGAATAAATACTGAAATATACAGTTAAACCTCTACATACGACTGCCTCTACATACGACTGTCTCTACATACGACTGCCTCTACATACGAGTGCCTCTACATACGACTGTCTCTACATACGACTGCCTCTACATACGACTGTCTCTACATACGACTGCCTCTACATACGACTGCCTCTACATACGACTGTCTCTACATACGACTGCCTCTACATACGACTGTCTCTACATACGACTGTCTCTACATACGACTGTCTCTACATACGACTGCCTCTACATACGAGTGCCTCTACATACGACTGCCTCTACATACGACTGTCTCTACATACGACTGCCTCTACATACGACTGTCTCTACATACGACTGCCTCTACATACGACTGTCTCTACATACGACTGCCTCTACATACGACTGCCTCAACATACGACTGCCTCTACATACGACTGCCTCTACATACGACTGTCTCTACATACGACTGTCTCTACATACGACTGCCTCTACATACGACGATCTCTACATACGACTGCCTCTACATACGACTGCCTCTACATACGACTGTCTCTACATACGACTGCCTCTACATACGACTGTCTCTACATACGACTGCCTCTACATACAACGTGAAATTCGATCAAATTATCGACTCTACACCTGATGGAAAATCCAACATACGACGTTGAAATTTCGTGGTTAGCCCGCTATTCGTCTAATTCACGACGGGGTGGAGGGTTCAGTTTACAGTTCCTTCCGCTTTTGTCCCGGAACGAATTAAATTCGTATGTAGAGGTTTTATTGTATATAGAACTTGAAGCATGAAAACTTTTTCCAAAATAACCGGATTAATCATTAAATAACCCGAAACGGGTTGATATGCCATTAAAAAAACACCATCAATAAATATTTGAACATATAAAGAATTTGAAGGATTAAAACTTTTACCAAAATGACCGGATTCTTCATTAAATAACCCAAAAAGGGTTGATATGCCGTAAAACAAAACTACCAAACCAAATAACATAAATAAATACTTGAAGATATAAAGAACTTTAAGCATAAAATCTTTTACCAAAATGACCGGATTCGGCAGTAAATAACCCAAAAAGGGTTTATATGCCGTAAAACAAAACAACCAAACCTTAACCCATGAAAAATACTTGAACATATAAAGCACTTGAAGCATAAAATCTTTCACTAAAATGACCGGATTCGGCATTAAATAACCCGAAGAGGGTTGATATGCCGGAAAACAAAAGAACCAAACTATAATATAAATCAAGTCAAAATGTCTTGTAAATCACGAAAAAAGGGTTCAGAAAATGTTACTTTTTGAGCCATTTAATAAATGTGAAACCTGTGCCTGTCTCTTGTTACACAACATTTAATTCAAGTTAGAACATTTGATAAACACACGGCTTTCATTCTCAATTGAGAGGAGACGTTGTGTATATTACAATATTACAGCAGCGAAGAATATACTGTGCGTGTTTACATTGTTATGTATATGAAAATAAAATTAGGAGAGTAGAAAGTGGACCTTTGGTTTATTTTTGGCAGTCTCGAAACTCTCGCTTCCTATATTTTGTCATTTAGTCCTCACATTCCATGAGCGATGTTTCTTACAAAGGAGGAAGAATTGTTGTTTTCCGGGTGAGAATCTATCCCTTTAACACTTATCGTTGGCTAGTATTTGACCATGGAGTAGTAGTATTTTTTAAGCTCCTTACATCAAGTGGCTGGATGCTTTGTCTGGAGCGATTTCCATAAAAAATATAAATTTTAACAGGCCAAAAATGCATTAGCTGATCTCACTTGTTCTTGCGCAACCCTTAGGAACCTTTTACAGACGTTTGGGATTCCGGAGAACCCATATTGCGAAACGCTGGTTTAAAGTGCAGAATTAGGACTACCTGTCAGGATATTACGTCACGGACAGGAAGTCCGAAATGAGACGTGATGAAGAAGAGAGATCTACTTCTTTGGCCTGTGAGCTTATTGCGTTCGGTCGTTATTTTTCGACGCTCTGTCTTCATTTGCCCCCCTCCCTGAGAGGAGCAGGCAGATGAAAGCCCATGTAACATGTAACCAAATAAACATCCAAAAGTATGACGTCATTGAGCAAAGATTCTGTTGTCGTTTTTATTATATAATTGCAGCTACAAGGAGAGGGGACGATGCAGAAAACTCGCCTGTTACATCACAACTACGACTATCTTTAAAACTAGACGTCACCAACGACGAACAGCTGTTTTTGGTCTACAAAGCAGGTGTTCAAATAAGGGTCGTCTGGATTAACGAGTGTACTGACCTCAAATCTGTTATGAATTGAAATCATACAGAACTCAGAACCTCTCGTCATTTGGATCAATTTATTGCGTAGTAATAGAATTAGTATCGACTTATTTTATGCAGGTAATCTTTGGATTATTCCGACTATTGTTCTCATCTTGGGTGTTATTGTCGAACTCGGGAATGTTTATGTCGCCACATTGACACGTGGCGCAACGGATAAAGTACTACGTAATAATCAGTTCTAAGTGACAGTCTTCTTGGGTTTGAATTTCAATCCCCAGTACAGGTGATACAAAGAATATAATTAAGAATTACTTAAGGTATCTATCTGATCATGGCTGACGAAACGAGAACAATCAACCCTGTGAATTAAATAAAAAATTTCAGTTCGAATTCCGTACAGGTTCCCGAGTTCGACAAGAAGCATCTGGAGAAAGTGGGACGTTTCATCGGAGGAAATGTTGTGAGACTTACATGAAAGATGAAAATAGTAGTGCGAATAATACAAATAATATATATTTTCAATCCACATCTCAAAAGTTTCGAAAGAGTTCAGCTTTATCCTGTATTCAGTTAAAGCAGAATACATTTATCAATCTCTTGTTATTCCAATAATCAGAAAGACAGAAAAACTTCGGCTGCCACATCACAACTAGACCTCAGCAACTACTTAAGTGTTTGGGAAACGAACAACTGTTTCTGTCGACGAACGAAAACTATGAACAATCAGAATTGAGGCACTCTGGCCTCTTAAAAATTGCCTCGGCAGCCCCGTCGGCATTCCTTGGTGGGGGTGTCTCAGAAAGTTAGCAATCAACTAACTCTTTCCATCAGGGTGGACCTCCTATGACCTCCAAGGACTGATACTACAGCCCGACAGATAAAAGACCACCGAAATAGTCTAGTCTCTGTCGGGCTAGTATTCACCTCCTTCACACCGCGAGAAGATGTGACACAAGGTCGGAAGGTGGAGATTGAAGAGGCAGAGCACTCTGACCTACAAAAAGGCCTGAGCAGCCCCATCGGCATTCGTCGGTAGGGGGGCTCGGGCGATTAGCAATAAACTAATTCCTTCTCAAAGAGAGAGGATAACGCCTGGGAAAATGGACTTTCTAGAACTGCAGAGAACCATACTCAAGCCCGGCAGAAAAGAAGTCCACATAACTCAAATGGTCTAGACTCTGTCCGACTGATTGTCGAGAACGGATCCTCGACTGGTATATACCGTGTCAGCAATTAGCGTTCGTCTCAATTCTGATCGTACAACAACGTTTTTGTTTTCTGTCATGTCTGCATATTAAAATCAAATCGGTGCATTTAGATGTGGGCAGCTAGTCGAGTCTGCCGGGTTAGGGTTCGGGTTAGTCTGCCGGGAATATATTCATAAATTATGCCAAGTCTCTGCTGTGCGTAGGTTCACATCGTGAGCAAGATATTCTCTCACCGTTAAGAGGAAGAAAAAAGTGTTGTTTTTTTTTATTATTTAGTTTAGTTCTCAAGTTAACGGTAATGTGCAATAATTTACCGCTTTTATGACCTGTGCATACGGAGTTACACAGTCGACGTGATAACACGGAGATTGGCCGCTACAGCCGGCTGTCCGCACCAGAGCCTGAAAACTACGATTGCTATAATGTGGGATCAATTATCCGCTCCTTTTTATATGTAAGTTTGTATTTTTTCATTTACTTTCGCATAAAAAAAAATCGCCATTATACTTATTATCTGATAAAACATTTAATAGAATTCGATCTGTATATTCATACAAGAAAAATATGAGCCGTTGGGTCACCCATTGTGCTTGGGTTATATTGTTTGGATCAGGAAAAAGTGAGTTTGTAAATTCAGTTAAATAAAAAAAAAAAAGATTAGGGATCTAAGTAAGCGGACGCCGTTTTACGAGTCTCTCACCAACTCTATGGGGGTTCGAAGGGGAGCGACACAGTTCAACCAGATGTAAATTACTGTAAAGATTACTGTAACCAAAAGTCAACCAAACACAGAGAGAATAATGGAGTTAACTGTTGTTCTTTTTAAATACTTCGATTACTTCAGCCATAAAGAGAGGGAAGAAGGAAATATCAAAATCTCTGCGATTGCTACTATCACCATTGATGAAGACGCCGCTATCTAATGAGACGAGTATTACGTGTCAACGAAAGACGAGCAATCCGTGGGTATCAGAGAAATCTCCAATGCTACACCAAGACAACAAGTCAAGCTGGATGCATTATCTCTACTTCTTTTTTTCTAATTGTCTTTTCTATTTGTTTTTGCTGGTGATGGAGCATCTTACCAGGTACCAGACATCCACCTGCTATTTCAGATACTCTAACCGAGAGATCTTTTTGGGGTTCTAACAATCCCTTTAAGTGGAATTGTTTGAGTCTCTCTTGCACTTGGTTCACCCAGTATATTCGCCCGGTAGATTTTTTTTTTTAATTTCATGAACCCAGTGGTCCCTATGATTACTGATATGATTGAAATCTTCCTACGGTTCCAGTTTCTTTTGATGTTCTACATAAAATCTCAGTGTTTAAATTCCAAATCAGTCTCTTTCTGCTCGCTATATACAGGGTGTTTACAAAATCGATGACGTAATTTCGGTATGATGTTCTATATGTGTATATAGATCCTGAAATGCTTAGTTTCAGAGTTATAGGCTAGTAAAACAAATGCTGATCAACATTCTTTACTGCAAATATCAAACACGTACAAGATGAACACTATCTGTGCGATCGGATCACAAATAAAATAAGCCTGGGCCTTTTATTGCCACATTCATCAACAAAATCATGAAAAAATGGTATCAAACAAATATTAAAGCCGCGGGCTCAGAAAAAAGATCTGAGCGTCATGATCGGCAGATGCTCTTTTAATGGCCAACATAGAGGATCCGGTCGGCATCCTGCGAATGTTGACCCTTCTTATTTCACCAAATATAAGTTAATAATTATGATCAGCACAAATCAAAGACAAGACAGGGGAAGAAATGAACAAGAAAAGAAAATAAGACTAGTAATGGAGTGATATTATAAAAATGTTATCTGTTAGCTTAAATGCTATTTGGGTCTGACTTTTAAAATCCGACAAGATAATTTTATATGTTAGAATATATGACAACAGATGTTGTTATTGCATTACGAAATTACTTTTTTAATGTTGTCTTTTAAAGGTTTCCTTTTACGTAATAGCGTTTATGATGTCAATTATTTTTTACTCCAATAGCTTCTTTCCCTGGACCACTTGCCTTTGGAATTCCCTATCTGCTCCCTGTTTCTCCGACTGTACCAACATGCAGAAATGTAAATGTAATGTGAACAGTGAACCAAAATCTTGCTGCACAACTCCCCACTTCGGCTGCCCTCCATAAATCTAGCTTCTAATCACAGTAACCTCAGTGGCAATATGCCTTGTCTGGTGTGAATAAAAGTTTGTTGTTTTTTTTTTCAATCGAATGAAAATAAATCAAATAAATTTCTTGCTAAGGTTGTGGAACGATTGTTGGGTGATTCTATCGCTACAGAAAGTATCCCACTCCTGGCGTAATCCTTTACCTGTAGATAGGTCGGATACGTCCAAAGAGGGAGCACTGCTGTTATATTTGGGGAGGTGCCACTCATAGCAACCTTTCTTGCCTAGACAGAGTACAAAATCGGCTTTGCAATCTAGTTAGGGGTGATCTCTTCTCGTCCCTAAATCCTTTTTCACACATAAGAGATGTTGCTGGTCTCTCTCTCTTTCTTGCTCTCTCACTTTTTCTCTCTCTCTTTCTCTCTCTCTTTCTCTCTCTCTCTTTCTTTCTCTCTTTCTCTCTCTCTCTTTCTTGCTCTCTCTCTCTTTTACTTGCTCTCTCTCTTTCTCTCTCTCTCTTTCTCTCTTTCTCTCTCTCTTTCTCTCTCTCTTTCTTGCTCTCTCTCTTTTACTTGCTCTCTCTCTTTCTCTCTCTTTCTCTCTCTCTCTTTCTCTCTCTCTCTTTTACTCTCTATCTCTCGCTATCTCTCTCTGTACCAAAAAACAAACGAAACTTCCCTGAACAAAGTTTATTTCCTAGAACATCCCATCTGTGGAACAAAATACCACAAGACTGCTTCCCAACTGACTACAACATGGTCGTCTTCAAGTCTAATGTGAACAAATATTTTCGGGGTCGTCCTCTTGGATAATCAAGTCTTCATAACCAAGTTTCTGCCGATTCCATCCATCGTTTCCAATCCTCTCATAGTATTGTTAATCATCCACCTGGCAATCTCATTAACCCTCATCCTCGAGTGGCTTTTGACCTTCGTAAGTGGTGACTCATTAATGATAATGATAATTAATAATAACAATTAAATGTAATAGTTACAGGAGACTTTAATTTAATTTTTTTTTTTTTTGCTTTTGAATGGTGTCGTTTAAAGAAAGTGAAACAATTTTTTATACTAAAAAAGATGATAATTTATTTTCAAAATTAACTTTTAAGATGAAAGTTTTATTTTAAAAGAAGTTTGACGGAGATTAAAATCGTGAGAAGATGAGTTTTAAAAACTGACTTGAAGATTATTTTGGACGGAACGATTGAAGTTTTTAAAAACTCAAGCTGGCATTCCTTGTAAGAAAAGTAAATTTAATTACGTAAATAGAAAATCACTGTTTCTTTACTCTTTTATATTAATTCTCCCTCGCTAATTGGTTAGGGTTTAGAGTTAGGTTAGGTTTAGGTTTAGGTTTAGGGTTAGGGTTAGGGTTAGGGTTAGGTTTAGAGTTAGGGTTTAGGATTAGGTTTGGGGTTAGGTTTAGAGTTAGGGTTTAGGGTTAGGTTTGGGGTTAGGTTTAGAGTTAGGGTTTAGGTTTAGGGTTAGGTTTAGAGTTAGGGTTTAGGGTTGGGGTTTAGGGGTTAGGGTTTAGGGTTAGGGTTTGGGTTGGGATTTAGGGGTTAGGGTTAGAGGTTAGGGTTAAGGTTAGGATTAGGGTTAGGTTTAGGGTTAGGGTTAGGTTTAGGGTTAGGGTTTATGAGTTAGGGTTAGATTTTAGGGTTAGGGGTTAGGGGTTAGGGTTTAGGTTTAGGGTTAGGGTTAGGGTTAGGGTTAGCGTTTAATTGGTTTGTACGCCAGTGTTTTTTCTTATCTCTTTACGTTTTTTTTTTGGGGGGGTGCTTGTGATGAAGAACTGGGGAAGTCTGCAATCAACACTGGTGCTTAATAATTAGCAATGAGCTATCGACTAAGATTCATTGTGCTCATGAAACTATGTTCGTTCGATAAGTTGAAGTTCTCTACTGCTGAGTTTGAAGCCTCTTGTAAGAAATGGGGGATAAAAGCGAACCCAGACAAATGTAAAATATTTTCCTCTTCTATAAATAATATCTCAATAAACAATAAAAAGGTTGAAATAAAACGATATTTTTTTCTTTCTTGGCTTAGTTGTTCCATGATCTTAATCTGACATTAGCAGAATAATGGGAATAGAAACTTCTACGTTTGGTTGTTTTGTTTTACGGCATATCAACCCTTTTAGGGTGATATAATGCCGAATCCGATCATTTTCGTAAAAGTGTTTATACTTCAAGTTCTTTATATCTGAACATATTTATTTTGGTAAAAGTTGTTATGCTTCAAGTTCTTTATATTTTCAAATATTTATTTATGTTAGTTGGTTTTGTTGTTTTGTTTTACGGCATATCAACCCTTTTAGAGGTATCTATTGCCAATCGGGGCATTTTGGTAAAAGAAACTATGCTTCAAGTTCTTTATATCTTCAAATATTTATTCATGGTATTTAGTTCGGTTGTTTTGTTGAGGAAAATTTTAGTTTTTGTTTTTAGCTTTGCCAAATATGATCGAGTTGGCAAAGGGAAAGGAGAAAAACAATAACATCAATGTTTGGTGCATTTTAGGTCATGAAGCCAGTATTTTCAGACAGCATAATCTGGTAGCACCAGGTCTACATTTGGACGCCTAAAAGAAAAGATATGGAGCAGGAAAGACATATGAACCCCTCTGAAGTAAACGCTTTATAATGCATTAATAGTTCCTATTGCCGTATATGCAAGTGAAACATGGACTACACTGGCAGAGCATGAGAGGAACCCTAATGTCTTTGAAATAAAATGTTTAAGAACTATCCTTAGAGTAACTGTGCGAGATAGACGTAGACATCAGAAATAGACTTAAGATTAGCAGATCTATTAACAACAAATGATATTTCATTTAAGAAAGATCCAGATCAAAGAGATTGTGTCTGCCCATTTCAAAGCAGACATCTTTTCTTGATAAAGAATAAATTCAAGACATGTTTTCAAAAGTGAACAGCCAGGAATTTGGTCGTTAGTTGGCATTAAAAAAAGATAAGTAAGTTCAATGAAAGAATGGAATCATTTTGATGTCAACAGTTTTTATGTTTTCTGGATTTAATTTGACTGGAGATGAAAATCCACTGATGAAATCTTTTGACGAGATATATTGAATTTATTATTTATCAGAAAAAATGTGTGTTTTAATGGGCAGAAACAATTGTATGAATAAAGTTTTTTTCAATAGTAAATTCGGAAAACTTATTAAATAATATATATGTGGGGGGTGTAAAGGAGTAAGGCTACCAACATTTGTAAAAAAAATTTTTCAACATTTATTAATTATTTTGTTATTTTATCATTTTATAACGCGTTTCAAGCGTGGTGGGCTCTCATCAGATATGTATGGATTTACATATCTGATGAGAGCGCACCACGCTTGAAACGCGTTACAAAATGATAAATAACAAAATAATAAATAAATGTTGAAAAAATGTTTTTACAAATGTTAGTAGCCTTACTCCTTTACATATATACTTTTCTCTCGTTGGAATAGCACTGATACTGCACTACCCTCATATATATATATATATATATATATATATATATATATATATATATATATATATATATATACGAGACAAAATTAAATCAGCCACTATTTTAAATTAAAAAAATAAGAAGAAGAAGAATAAATAAAATTAATAAATAAACGAAGAACTGTTTCAATTGTCACATTTTAAAATGTAGACGTCCGTATTTTACGCTAACGGTTTGCCGGCGTATTTTTTAAGAAATTCCATTCTTTCACTCGCTTTGTATTCATTTTAGCCATTAAAGACCTGAAGATGATTCCGGAGAGAATCGAAAACGTTAGTCCAACACATGGATCCTTCATCAATTCATTCCATCTACACGTCAAAAAGATCATTCGACGAATGGAAAAAATAAAAAAAGGAATCACTAAACAGAAGATTTCTGTCGTCTTCAATCACACATGCCTGAATGAAAAAATGCTGCCTAAATACACACAATATATATATATATATATATATATATATATATATATATATATATATATATATATATATATATATATATATATATATATATATATATATATATATATATATATAGATTTTTCACTTATAAAATAGATAATTCAGTGAAGACCGGGGTTGTTCCAATAAAAACAAGCTCGATGATACTCGATTACAGAGTACAGAGCATTTATATGCGATTTTATGAAGGCTTACCAAAGCATTCCTTTCAGGACACCAATGATCACCATTAAATATTTTTTCTTACAAATATTATTTATTCAAATTAAATGTTTTTCTTACACGTGTTTCACTACCAAGCAGGTACTTGCTTGGCAGATCATCATGGAAATGAAATGTCTGGAATAAGGGTTTCAACTGCCAACAATACACAATGTGGCGTTGCAATAGTTGAGGTCACTTAAGAAGAGAAGAGAAGAGTGATGTGACGATTCCGATACAATTACCGAGTCTGTTTTAAATTCCCGATTCCGATACAATTACTGACTCCGATTCTAAATATTTAGTTATAGAGTTGACTTTTTCTTCTTTTGTTTTCATTTTCTGATTGCTGTAATAATATGTCCATATATTTTCGCAAACGTAAAATACACTTGAAGGAGGGGGAGGGGGTCTATAGATTTTAATTTTTACTGGTAGTTTAAAATCAATAAATATTTATCATTATATCAGTGAAAGCAGCAACGGTGAATTAAGTTTTGAACAAACACAAAAAAACAAAAAAACAATTTAACGAAACGTTTTTTGGTATCGAAAATAAGCACAAATCTTTCCGATTCTGATACTCCAAAATTTTTATTCCGATTAATCGTCCAAACATCAATATATATATATATATAGATATATATATATATATATATATATATATATTGATATATATATATATATATTGATATATATATATATATATATATATATTGATATATATATATATATATTGATATATATATATATTGATATTTATATATATATATATATATATATATATATTGATATTTATATATATATATATATATATATATATATATATATTGATATATATATATATATATGGATATATATATATATATTGATGTATATATATATATATATATATATACATATATATATATATATATATATATATATATATATATATATATATATATATATATATATTCATTTAGGCTAACATTATTAAATAACACGGAATGGTTTTGTTTGATGCGACTTTTTTTTTTTCAATTTTCCGAATTGTCTATCTAATGTTTCGATCAATTTGACCGAAACATTAGATAGACATTTCGGAAAATTCAAAAAATAAAAGAAGTCGCATCAAACAAAACCACTCCGTGTTATTTAATAATGTTTTCCTAAATGAATATATGCTGCCTAAATACACACACAATATATATATATATATATATATATATATATATATATATATATATATATATATATAATTTGTTATCCTTTAATTTTATTTTTCCTTTATATATTCTATTATTATTTTTTATATTTTATATTATATTTTATTTTATTCTTTATTTTTGCTCTTATTTTTATTTTTATTTTCATTTTTTTTATCTTTATAATATTGATAATGTTTATAATGTTTATAATGTTTTATTATTATTATCATCATCATCATCATTATAATCATCATCATCATCATCATCATCAGTTTATCTTTATATTCTTTTATTTTATGTTTGTAACTTATTATTTTTTCTAATATTTGTCTCTGTGTCCCCTCCTGTCAATAGATGTTCCTCTACGACGAGTTTGTTATTTTTCCTTGAATTTCTGTAAGATGTGATGCTAAAGGTGCTGATGAAGAGACGTTTTGGAGTGGCTTTGTAAACATTTTTTTTTAATTTTAAAATTAACAAATTAAAAAACAAAGTATTTCCAGAATGTTTTGGAAACGACCGTACGCCATACTAGACTTGTACTAATTCTTTGAACAATTGAAATGTTCTAATTCATTAAATCCTCTTATATATATATATATATATATATATATATATATATATATATATATATATATATATATATATATATATATATATATATATATATATAGTAATCCACAGACAGCTGTTTCGTCGTCTACGACTCATCAGTGTGGCTAGACGTAGCGAGTGTATCTACAGCCGGAATTCGCATAGTCACTGACACTTTCCGATGAGTTCGAGTTGTTGAGTTTTACCTTTCTCACTAAGCAGCTTCGATACATTCAAATAAAGTTCCGACTAGCACGGCCATTAAAAGCTGATATCTTTAGCAAATTAGATGTTCTGGTTCTAAAAGAATAACTGAAAACAACTGTTTTTGGAAAACCTTGTCGCGTCAATTGTCCAATCGGGAGTCTGAGATGAGCGGTGATGAGATTAAGAGACGAATGATTGTTGATCATGAAACAACAGCGACCAGATGGGCATATATTTGCTAGTAGTAGATAATAATGAGATAGTAATGATATAATAATGATATAATAATGATATAATAATGATATAATAATGATATAATAATGATATAATAATGAGATAATAATGATATAGTAATGATATAATAATAATATAGTAATGATATGAAAATGATATAATAATAAGATAATAATGATATAGTAATGATATAATAATGATATAGTAATGATATAATAATGATATAATAATGAGATAATAATGAGATAATAATGATATGATAATGATATAGTAATGATATAATAATGATATAATAATGAGATAATAATGATACAGTAATGATATAATAATGAGATAATAATGATATAATAATGAGATAATAATGAGATAATTATGATATACTAATGATATAGTAATGATATAATAATGAGAAAATAATGATATAATAATGATATTATAATGATATAATAATAATATAGTAATAGTATAATAATGATATAATAATGATATAATAATGAGATAATAATGAGATAATAATGATATAGTAATGATATAATAATGATATAATAATGATATAATAATGATATAATAATGATATAATAATGATATAGTAATGATATAATAATGATATAATAATGATATAATAAGGATATACTAATGATATAGTAATGATATAATAATGAGATAATAATGATATAATAATGAGATAATAATGAGATAATAATGATATAGTAATGATATAATAATGATATAATAATGATATAGTAATGATATAATAATGAGATAATAATGATATAATAATGATATAGTAATAATATAATAATGATATAATAATAATGTAGTAGTAGTAGATACTAATGATATAGTAATGATATAATAATGATATAATAATGATATAATAATGATATAATAATGAGATAATAATGAGATAATAATGATATAGTAATGATATAATAATGAGATAATAATGAGATAATAATGAGATAATAATGATATAATAATGAGATAATAATGAGATAATAATGATATAGTAATGATATAATAATGAGATAATAATGAGATAATAATGATATAATAATGAGATAATAATGAGATAATAAGTATATACTAATGAGATAATAATGAGATAATAATGATATAGTAATGATATAGTTATGATATAATAATGATATAATAATGATATAATAATGAGATAATAATGAGATAATTATGATATAGTAATGATATAATAATGAGATAATAATGATATAATAAAGTATATTATAATGAGATAATAATGATATAGTAATGATATAATAATGAGATAATAATGATATAATAATGAGATAATAATGAGATAATAATGATGTAGTAATGATATAATAATGATATAATAATTATATAGTAATGATATAATAATGAGATACTAATGATATAGTAATGATATAATAATGAGATAATAATGATGTAGTAGTAGTAGATACTAATTATATAGTAATGATATAATAATGATATAATAATGAGATAATAATGATATAATAATGAGATAATAATGAGATAATAATGAGATAATAATGATATAATAATGAGATAATAATGAGATAATAATGAGATGATAATGATATAATAATGATATAGTAATGATATAATAATGAGATAATAATGATATAATAATGATATAGTAATGATATAATAATGATATAATAATGCGATAATAATGATATAATAATGATATAATAATGATATAATAATGAGATAATAATGAGATAATAAGTATATACTCATGAGATAATAATGAGATAATAATGATATAGTAATGATATAGTTATGATATAATAATGAGAAAATAATGATATAATAATGATATTATAATGATATAATAATAATATAGTAATAGTATAATAATGATATAATAATGATATAATAATGAGATAATAATGAGATAATAATGATATAGTAATGATATAATAATGATACAGTAATGATATAATAATGAGATAATAATGATATAATAATGAGATAATAATGATATAATAATGATATAGTAATGATATAATAATGAGATTATAATGATATAATAATGATATAATAATGAGATAATAATGAGATAATAATGATATAATAATGATATAATAATGAGATAATAATGAGATAATAATTATATAGTAATGATATAATAATGAGATAATAATGAGATAATAAGTATATACTAATGAGATAATAATCAGATAATAATGATATAGTAATGATATAGTTATGATATAATAATGATATAATAATGATATAATAATGAGATAATAATGAGATAATTATGATATAGTAATGATATAATAATGAGATAATAATGATATAATAAAGTATATTATAATGAGATAATAATGATATAGTAATGATATAATAATGAGATAATAATGATATAATAATGAGATAATAATGAGATAATAATGATGTAGTAATGATATAATAATGATATAATAATTATATAGTAATGATATAATAATGAGATACTAATGATATAGTAATGATATAATAATGAGATAATAATGATGTAGTAGTAGTAGATACTAATTATATAGTAATGATATAATAATGATATAATAATTAGATAATAATGAGATAATAATGAGATAATAATGATATAATAATGAGATAATAATGAGATAATAATGAGATAATAATGATATAATAATGAGATAATAATGAGATAATAATGAGATGATAATGATATAATAATGAGATAATAATGAGATAATAATGAGATGATAATGATATAATAATGATATAGTAATGATATAATAATGAGATAATAATGATATAATAATGATATAGTAATGATATAATAATGATATAATAATGCGATAATAATGATATAATAATGATATAGTAATGATTAAATAATGAGATAATAATGATATACTAATTATATAGTAATGATATAATAATGATGTAATAATGATATAATAATGATATAGTAATGATATAATAATGATATAATAATGATATAATAATGATATAATAATGAGATAATAATGAGATAATAAGTATATACTCATGAGATAATAATGAGATAATAATGATATAGTAATGATATAGTTATGATATAATAATGAGAAAATAATGATATAATAATGATATTATAATGATATAATAATAATATAGTAATAGTATAATAATGATATAATAATGATATAATAATGAGATAATAATGAGATAATAATGATATAGTAATGATATAATAATGATATAGTAATGATATAATAATGATATAATAATGATATAATAAGGATATACTAATGATATAGTAATGATATAATAATGAGATAATAATGATATAATAATGAGATAATAATGATATAATAATGATATAGTAATGATATAATAATGAGATAATAATGATATAATAATGATATAGTAATGATATAATAATGAGATAATAATGATATAATAATAATATAGTAATGATATAATAAGGATATAATAATGATATAATAATGGTATAATAATGAGATAATAATGAGATAATAAGTATATACTCATGAGATAATAATGAGATAATAATGATATAGTAATGATATAGTTATGATATAATAATGATATAATAATGATATAATAATGAGATAATAATGAGATAATTATGATATAGTAATGATATAATAATGATATAATAATGATGTAGTAGTAGATACTAATGATATAGTAATGAGCTAATAATGATATAATAATGATATAATAATGAGATAATAATGATATAGTAATGATATAATAATGAGATAATAATGATATAATAAAGTATATTATAATGAGATAATAATGATATAGTAATGATATAATAATGATATAGTAATGATATAATAATGAGATACTAATGATATAATAATGATATAATAATGAGATAATAATGATATAATAATGATATAGTAATAATATAATAATGATATAATAATGATATAATAACGAGATAATAATGATATAATAATGATATAATAATTATATAGTAATGATATAATAATGAGATAATAATGATATAATAATGAGATAATAATGATATAATAATGATGTAGTAGTAGATACTAATGATATAGTAATGATATAATAATGAGATAATAATGATGTAGTAGTAGTAGATACTAATTATATAGTAATGATATAATAATTAGATAATAATGAGATAATAATGAGATAATAATGAGATAATAATGAGATAATAATGAGATAATAATGATATAATAATGAGATAATAATGAGATAATAATAAGATGATAATGATATAATAATGATATAGTAATGATATAATAATGAGATAATAATGATATAATAATGATATAGTAATGATATAATAATGATATAATAATGAGATAATAATGATATAATAATGATATAGTAATGATATTATAATGAGATAATAATGATATAATAATGATATAGTAATGATATAATAATGATATAATAATGATATAATAATGATATAATAATGAGATAATAATGAGATAATAAGTATATACTCATGAGATAATAATGAGATAATAATGATATAGTAATGATATAGTTATGATATAATAATAAGAAAATAATGATATAATAATGATATTATAATGATATAATAATAATATAGTAATAGTATAATAATGATATAATAATGATATAATAATGAGATAATAATGAGATAATAATGATATAATAATGATATAATAATGATATAATAATGATATAATAATGATATAATAATGATATAATAATGATATAATAATGATATAATAATGATATAATAAGGATATACTAATGATATAGTAATGATATAATAATGAGATAATAATGATATAATAATTAGATAATAATGATATAATAATGATATAGTAATGATATAATAATGAGATAATAATGATATAATAATGATATAGTAATGATATAGTAAAGATATAATAATGAGATAATAATGATATAATAATGATATAGTAATGATATAATAATGAGATAATAATGATATAATAATGATATAGTAATGATATAATAATGATATAATAATGATATAATAATGATATAATAATGAGATAATAATGAGATAATAAGTATATACTCATGAGATAATAATGAGATAATAATGATATAGTAATGATATAGTTATGATATAATAATGATATAATAATGATATAATAATGAGATAATAATGAGATAATTATGATATAGTAATGATATAATAATGATATAGTAATGATATAATAATGATATAATAATGATGTAGTAGTAGATACTAATGATATAGTAATGAGCTAATAATGATATAATAATGATATAATAATGAGATAATAATGATATAGTAATGATATAATAATGAGATAATAATGATATAATAAAGTATATTATAATGAGATAATAATGATATAGTAATGATATAATAATGATATAATAATGATATAGTAATGATATAATAATGAGATACTAATGATATAATAATGATATAATAATGAGATAATAATGATATAATAATGATATAGTAATAATATAATAATGATATAATAATGATATAATAATGAGATAATAATGATATAATAATGATATAGTAATAATATAATAATGATATAATAATGATATAATAATGAGATAATAATGAGATAATAATGATATAGTACTGATATAATAATGATATAATAATGATATAATAAGGAGATAATAATGATATAATAATGATATAATAATGATATAGTAATGATGTAGTTTTAGTAGATACTAATGATATAGTAATGATATAATAATGAGATAATAATGAGATAATAATGATATAATAATGATATAATAATGATATAGTAATGATATAATAATGAGATAATAATGATGATATAATAATGATATAATAATGATGTAATAATGATATAATAATGAGATAATAATGATATAATAATGATATAATAATGATATACTAATGATGTAGTAGTAGTAGATACTAATGATATAGTATGTAAATTCTTCTTTTATGTTATTTATTTATAAGGTGGTTTGTTTTGACATATGTGTTATGTATCAGTGCGTTTCTTAGACTGTGTATTCTCTGTAAATACAAATGCTTTTATTTATTCGATTTTAGAAGCCAGATTCCATCAAGAACCATGTAATATATTTATCTATAAAGCGCCGCGTGGTTCTCTAGCGGCGTTTATGGCCATCTATTGGAATCTGTTATTAACCTCAATTATTATTAAACTCAAATTTGTATGATCTTTTTTTTTTAACTAATTACGGAAAAACAAGTTATAAGTACGATGTAAGATAAACACATAAGATTTTATTAAAATAAAATAAATATTAGAAAGTAAAACTTTGATAAAATGACAAACAACAATGTGGAGTTATTTCCCTTGCCCAAGCAGAACCCGCTGGTGACAAATGCGTCCGAGAGATAATTTTTGTTTTTCATTTAAAAAATACTTGATAAATTTGCGTAATTTTGGGTGTACAGTCTTTTTTTCAGTTACCACGTAGGTACATAACAAAGTGTATACATTTCTTTAGCTATTTTTTTGTAAGAGAAGTATGACATGTCGGAGAGAAACTCAAGAAGCACCATTTTTTTTTAAATGTTATTATTAGAAAAAAATCTTTCATTATGGATATTTTTCCTCGCGTTGTCATTAGGAATTTACTGATTTTCCCAAAAGTGATTCTTGGATTTTACCACGAGGAAAACAAACTACAGCTAACAGCATTTTATATATGGATCGTTAGGGGTCCCTATTTACTTGCTTCCCCGCCAGGGCTAAGTTAGACACAATGTCGGGTTTTACTATGGAGAAAATCGAACTCCTCAAATAGGGCACTCTGGATTGGGGCAAAAATCAAACTTACTATGAGGATTGGCTTATTTTCGGTATAGAGGTCCCTGACAGGCAAGATGGCGGCAAATATGCTCTTTACGAGTTAAGTTTGATTTCTCAAACCAGGAGCCTTTCCTAACGGTGATTTTCTTATCCTTGCGTGATGGGCACCTTAAAAACTTTGCGATCAATTGGTGAGCAATCCTTGATCAGGGACATTTGCTTTTGATCTGACCATGTGGGACATGTTGGAGGCGTTCTTAATAGCATTCTTTGTCGATAGGTCTATCAAAGGAAGATAATTAATTTTGAAGAAAATAGAAAACACACAGGCTTTATATTCTCCACCCTAAATTACTTGTCGCTGAAAAACCGGCGGCCGCCATCTTGTTTGTGAGGGACTCCTATACCGAAAATAAGCCGGAGGAGTTCTCCTTCACTGACCGAGAACAGTATAGTACTAGAAGAGATAGTACACATTGCTTGTTACTTTATATCATATGTTTGATCTATACAACAATATATATATATAAATAAAATTGTGCACAAAATTAACTTATATATCTATGCAAGCAAATGTTATTAAATAACACAGGTATTTTGTTTGATGGGACATTTTTTTCAATTTTTGAATCGTCCATTTAGTATTTCGGTCAAATTGATGCATATAAGTTCGTTTTTTGTTACATTCTTTCTTTTCATGAGTACTTTCGATTTGATTTATCAAATCATCATCAGGCGGGGTTAGCCTTGGTGGGTTTACAACTACGTCTTTTACTGTTAATGTTTTTTTAACGGCTAGTAATTTACGACTTTAAAATAAGCGTTTGTAGTGATGAGATATTGCATGCGAACGTGATTACGTGCAATGCGTACACAATTTAAAAGGATATTGTTTAACGGCTAAATATTTGTGATGTTAATTACTACGCTAGGCACTTTACAATTGCGCGACATTTAATGTAAATGGCTTCCAGAATGTTTAATTTTTATGTTGGTATCGTGGTGTATTATTTTTGTATTATTAACTAAAATGTGTCTATATTGATAAAAGCGCAGTCATGTTTTTAGGTGTTGACAAATTCATCTTGTGTCGGAAAGATGCATGATAATCCTACGGGAAATTGCTGTGGTAGTAAAACTGATGTAACAGTTGGGTTTTTTAAATTATTGTCGGAGATACATTCTCCCAACCGGGTTTTGAAACTGATATATAACCTTAGATTTTTCTGCTGTATTTTAGGCCTTAAAAGATTTGTTAACTACGGGATTTAATGTTTTCAATTTTTAATAATAACTAATGAATCTTATTTTATTATTACAGTTAATTGAGGGTATACATCGATGCATTATATTTTTTAGAGTTTTTTTTTTCATTCAATTTAAAGTTCGGATATATTATTAAATCTACATTCGCGATTGGCTTTATGACCATCTTCCCCACAGGGATGGAGTTGGTGTCGTGGTTGTATAGGGTATTCTGCTTACTTACCTGATCTTACACGTTTCAACCGTTTTCTTTGGCGTGAAAGAACCAGTCTGCGTTGAAAAGCCGACGAACATTCACCAAGTCATTGTAAGGATTATGAATTCTTGCATAGAAATCAATGAAGACGTGTATCGACTTGTGTGCCACCCTGTCCTTCAAATGGTCATGTAGCTTTAACAATGTATTACCTAAATATCAATACATTTTTATTATTTCAAAACAAAAAACTATCATAAAAGAAATAAAATCCAGATAAACATGAAAGTAAAATGACTCCTTGGCAACGACGGATAGGGAGATATGGTTTATAATAATTTCCTAAGTATATCGTCTATTTAATATAATTTTAACGTAATGAAGGTCTTTGGTGTAGTTACAAGCTTTGGGGAAGTGCACCAGAGTTTGATCAACCCAGGAGA
>OY744519.1:18225958-18273458 GCA_963556195.1 Sepiola atlantica | reverse complement strand
TGCTGGCAAACTAAGCTATTGATGCTAATTATAACGAAAATGCACCATAGAAAAAAACTATCTCTCAAGTTATTTGAAGAAAAGGTTTTATTCCGGTTCTATCCTGTATTAAAAACCTAAATTATTAAAAGTTGTGTTTTACTACAAGAGTGGAAACGTTATTTGAAGAAAGGGTTTTATTCCGGTTTTATCCTGTATCAAAACCCTAAATTATTAAAAAAGGTTTTGGTGCCAAGATCTTAGATCCGTTGATAGACTAAGTTAGGCTGCTCTTTACCAACTTAGTTGTTTTTGACAAGATTTACATTTTAGGATCGTGTTTATAGTTAAGCGGTGCTTACTTTAGCTTCCAACCAATCAGAGTCCTTGACTTTATTATTATCTCACCGCATATTAATTTCTATAAACCAATGAATTATATTCCGATGTTTGAAAAGGTTTTAGTTCTCCTCATATCTAAATGGGTCAAACATACTTGTTATCAAATGCTAAAATATGTTAGAGATAATTAATTACCATAGAGTGGGATATATAAGTTCTACTACAGATCG
This sequence comes from Sepiola atlantica, assembly GCA_963556195.1. Classification (NCBI taxonomy): domain Eukaryota; kingdom Metazoa; phylum Mollusca; class Cephalopoda; order Sepiida; family Sepiolidae; genus Sepiola; species Sepiola atlantica. Next base: position 18,272,907 of record OY744519.1, on the reverse strand, counting down.
AGATATGACAGTAATAATGTGTCTTTATATAGGCTTGTAAGATGTGTTCTCGCGTATAAGACAGGGTTCAAAAAGAGCCTCCAATCTAATAGGTCTCTATAAAGCCACCATTCGCCAATACATACAGTATTGTTGCCACATCTGGGTTAATGAAAAACCACAAGTCTCTTCCTTTTAGACAGGGTCCAAAAAAGAACCTCTAAACTAATAGGTCTAACACTGTCTACAAAGCTCTAGCCCCTGTCCCATCGCCGAAATGTTGTATCCCTGTTCTTGTTTTACAAGTATTTCAACGGAATGTGCTCCGACGAACTTGATGCATTTGTGCCCCCTCAAGGTAAGTATCCCCGACCAACCCGACAAGCAGCAAAATTTTACCCCTTCACTTTATAGGTCGCCAGATGCCAGAACGTTTTCTACTCGAATAGCGTATTTCCTCGGACCGCTTGCTATTGGAATTCACTACCTGCTCCTTGCTTTCCCGACTGTATCATCATGCAGAAACTTAAATTTAATGTAAACAAACATCTCGTTGCACAACTCCCTACTTAGGATGTTCCTGTAGATCTGACCCCTAATTCACAGTAGCCTCTGACGTCATAGTGGCAATGTGCTTTATTTTGAGTGAATAAAAGTTTGTTTTTTTGTTTTTTAAATCTACGTATTATTGGTAGCATTTCTTAAAAGTTATAAAAAAAATAATGTGTATTTAGTATGGGTGGAGGAGTGGGTGAAGGCAAAGTGGACTTCACTCATACTCATAGCCTGGGGTTAATGTTAATGTTGTGAATGGCACCGCCCTCATTTCATCTGTGATGGCATTCTTCAGTTCAGGAATAGTCTTGGAATTCTTTTGATTGACATAATTTTAGATAACCCCATCGAAAATAATCTGGGGCGTTAAGATCCAATAAATATGAAGCTAATCCAGAATCACACCTTCTACTGATGAGACGGTCACCAAAGTTCCCCCACACATCATTTAGAGAGAGTAGAACGTGAACCCTGGGTTTACTTTCGGCCGCCATTGTAACTCTCGTTTCCATTATTTTGCCCTTTAGTCCTCACATTCCATGAGCGATGTTTCTGACAAAGAGTGAAGAATTGCTGTTTTCTGGATCGGAATCTACCAATCTAACACTCATCGTTGGCTAGTTTTTGACCTTGAAGTAGATTTTTTTTTAGCTCCTTACATCAAGTGGCTTCATGTCTTGTCTGGAACGACTTCCATTAAAAAAAATGTTTTTTTTAATTAAATTAAAAATTAAACGGCGATAAAACAAAGACTGTTGGATATTCATGACTGAAACTTGGTGTACAAGTCATGCATAGATTGAATTTTATTTGTACCAAATATGACTGCGTTGCGAAAAGGATTCATCATCATCATCATCATCATCATCATCATCATCATCATCATCATCATCATCATCAACAACCGGTTTATTTGTTGAATCAGGCCACAATTAATCCTCTGATGAGGGTGGGGCCTGATTGTCTAGTCTCGAAATCTAAGTCTTCCTCTCCACTCCTGTCTTTGGCAAGGCTTGATGGAATCCATAGGCCCTGAAGATCCACGCATCCTGGGATCTACGAAGCCCAAGACATTACCAGCAGCATTAGTGCTACTGGCACTGCCTTTCTTTTTTCCTGCTGTATTGTGAATTTTATTATTTATGAATTCATGCGTGGCATTTTGGGAGGGGAGTAACCCTGTATTACAACTTCTGGTACAAAAGTAAAAAACAATAAATATATGATTAAATAATTTTCTTTATATATATATATATATATATATATATATATATATATATATATATATATATATATATATATATATATATATATATATATTGTGATGTGTGTGTGTTTGTATATTGTTTGCCGAGCTGCCCATGGGAATTAAATCCACATATTGTCCCGAGTAGTATGTATATCCCAGGCAGCGAGTTGTCGTACTCCTCCGACATAGAGCTGCTGGTCACCCATCTGCTACTGACCAGGCTCAACGTCGCTTCACTCTAGTGATCTAACGAGAACCGGTGTGCCAACGTAATTATTCCATAGGAAGATGAAGCAGCTCTCCCAAAGCACAACCACTCTCTCTTTCGTGTAATTCAGAAAAAAGAAGAAAAAATATCATCCACCACGTACCACTACCGACTTCCTGTTGCAACACAATATCCTGACATATTACCTTAACCTTAGTTTTACTTCTAAGACAAAATTCCACAATCTTGCTTAACTATATTTTTCTGGAATTTGATTTAGAGCACTTTACAAGTACATCTAAATGAACTTCATCCTCTCGACCAACCCGCGTGGGCAACAACTCTTTAGCTTCTCTACCACTCACTTCCTCCCATAACGTAACTTTCCATACACGTTAACCTAACTTCTAACTTGACTTCTAAAGGAAAATTTCATATTCTTGCGTAATTAACTTTACGTCGAATTCTCCATTTTAACCTTATTTTTACGTTTAAATATAGCTGCGATTCGATTACAAGTTCAGATCAAAAATTAGAAAGAAAAAAATGGATAAATAATGAAATAATTATTTTTTATATATTGAGATGGGGGTTGTGTGTTTTTTTTATATACAATATCCTGTCGGGCTACCCATCAATGGTCGCCTTGGAATGGCGGCCATATTTGTTTGTTTTACAACCGACCGAACCGGTTCTCTAACATTTTGTTTTTAAAACCGGTTTCTGCTTTACATTAAACAAATAATCGACTATTATATCGCAACGGAAAAAAACGTAATAAACATGACTCAGCAAGTTGGCCTACTTAATATATTTTATTGACGTCGGCCTCCTTCGGTTCTTTTTATATTCAGACACCGTGCTAGTCTTTCTCTTCTCTATCGTTATTTCCATGAAAAGTGCTCGGCTGAAAAACATTCAACGAGAAAACTCGTCTTACTATCACCACTACTGCAAAGAACTCTCCCTTCTTCCTCTGCATACCTAAAACCAAACTGAATTTCCCATCTGCGGAACATATTACCAAGGGACTAGTTCCCTGCAGACAACAACATGATCGTTTTCAAGTCCAATGTCAACAAATACTTGTTGAATGGTCCTCTTAAGTAATTAAATTTTGGCTATCAATTTATTGTTTTGATAAGGACGTCGGATCGAAGGATCTTGGATCAACCGTTTAGTTATAATGCCGCGACACACATATACGCATACAACAACTTTACGTCATATATAGAGATATTCGGCTATCACCTGGAGAAAAATTCCTAAAAATCAAAGTTTTTCGGTTTATACTCCTAGTTTTAAGAAGCTAGCGTTAAAGAAGTCAGTCGGTTCTGTCGTAGTGTCAGTAAAAGCGTTTGTACAATTACTTTATTGACACTTAAATGTAGTAAAATTATTGATGGCATATTATTTGACCATCTTCTTTTTTAATTTTTTGGATCATCATCATCATCATTGTTTTTGATCAACAAGAATTCTGGAGATAGAACTGACTCTCAGAATTATCGCATATCAGTCTACTCCCGATCTTCGCTAAAATCTTTGAACCCTGCATCAATCGAGCGATAGTCCGTCACCTCGTTAATGCTAAACTTCTTTCTGACCATCAGTATAAATTAAGACAAGCACGGCCTACTGCGGATATCCTAACAGACATCTCTGAATGCATATACCATACACTGGACAAGGCAGGTGAAACTAGGGCGGTTGCACTTGATCTATCCAAAGCTTTTGACAAGGTCTGGCATGAAGGTCTTCTCATAAAAATTAATTACTGGACGGATATTTAATATGATTAGATCCTTCTTAACCAAAAAAAAGATCCAGGTTGTCCTCGATGGGCTTTCATACAAACAACATGACATAAATGCAGGTGTACCCCAGGGATCGATTTTTGGACCTTTATTATTTGTGATTTTTATAAACGACCTCACTGATGACATTGTGTCTGAGATGGGTATATTTGCTGACGATACCATGCACTACTCTCATCATGTGGGTAAAACGGACGCGCACATATCCAAGGCAATTACTGAATCCTTAGACAGTGACCTCCAGTCTATAGTGGAATGGGGTCATGAATGGATGGTAACATTTAATGCTGCTAAGACAAAGCTCCTTTCCTTCAACAACTACAAGAAACCTCTTCAACCACCGATTGTCATGACAAATAACACCCTACATGAGAGTAAAACATTCAAACTCCTAGGCCTAACATTCACAGGGGTCACCCTAAATTGGGATCTGTGCAGCAAGATGCTTGTTCACATTGGTTCTAAATTTCTGCATGTCGATACAGTCAGGGAAACAGAGAGCAGATAGGAAGTTCCAAAGGCCAGCAGCACGAGAAAGAAGCTATTGGAGTATAAGGCTCTCCAGCATTTGGGGACCTCCACAATGAATGGATGGGATTTAGCTGATTGTCGGGTTGGTCAAGTTAATGTCGAGGGGGCACCAGAGCAGCAAGTTCATCGAAGCACATTCCATTGAAGTACTTGTTAAACAAGCACAAGGATGCAACATTGCAATAGGACAAGGGTTGGAGTTTGGTAGATAATGAAGGACCTATTAGATTAGAGACTATTTTTGGACCATGTCTTAGAGGCAGAGACTAGTGGATGATGCACCAGCCCATATGGGGCAACAATACTTCATTCATGGGTGGATGGTAGCTTTGTAGAGATATACAGGGTGATTCATAAGACACTTAGCTATTTATTTTTGAAATTTAAAAGTTAAAAAATACGGTAATACAAGACAGAAAGTTTATTCAACAAATTCATTTATGGGAGTTTAAAATTACAGCAAATTTTCAAAATTTCCACCTTCGTTCTGCATGCATAGCTCCATTCTTTTTTGCAAGGAATGTACGACTCTTTGTAGCATATTTGATTGATTATGAAATAAATATATATAGAAACAAATATATAAACGAACAAATTTAAAATAACAAATAGCAGTAATTAGAGAGTAAGATAACAATTATCAAAAGTTCATAGTATGTTTGTGCTTCATATGGTAATCATTTTAAATAGTTAAGTGAAGTGACTTATGAATCACTCTGTAGGATAATGTCAGGTGTGAGAAGTTTACTAGCACGGTAGAAGGAGCCCACCTTCTTTGCAGCAGACCTGGCAATGTCTTCAATGTATTTGTTCCAATTCATGTTATCTGAGTGAGAAGGTTTCACCCCATGGTGCATCGCTGATGTGATCTCTAAGGGATTCAAAATCAGCCTGCTCATAGTTTCTCGTTGTTTTGAGCAACGGCTTTTCAGCTTTTGGACGAGTTTTTTAAGGTGATAAGTATCATTACCACAACGTGATCGGAGTTTCCGAGCAGGCTATGGGCATTGGCCACACCAACATCGGGTAATGAGGTCAATAACAGGTCGAGAAGTGAGGCTTGCTGGTCCACGCGATCAGGAAGGAGGGTCGGAAAAGTGACAGCTTGTGAGGGGCCGTGAACTGAGGAGAAATTAAACGTAGAGTTCCCAGCTGCATCAGTAACGCTGGAAAATCCCAACCAGTCACGGTGGTGTGCATTAAAATCCCCAAATACATCTATTTGGGCATTCAAGTCGAGTGAGAGTGCTCTGTCTAAGCTTTCAGAGACAGAGTCAAGCAGGGTACAGTCCTGGGTCAAAGGAGTAACTTTGTAAACTTGGCTTCAGTGGACTCCTGATGGAAAAAGAAGGAGGAAGACCAAAAATGAACTGGAAGCAAACAATCGAGAAAGCTTTGATCGCAATGGGAAGAAGCTGGGGGTGCCGTGGATCTGGCTTCGGACCGACAACGATAGTTTACTTTGACTGTCTCATGTGTCACAGGGCACGGGAGTTCCTGAGTCTGGGTCATGACATGAAATAAAAACCGAAACCTTGAGATCTGCAGTCGGACGTTCGACCAACTGAGCTATTTGCACATTCTTAAAACATTCATTTAACAAAATAAGTATAGCTTTTGCGTGACGTCATAGATTTATGATTTATGTCATGTTTCAAAACATGAATTCAAGCTTAAGCGATAATAAAAAAATGAATAAATAAATAAACGGATAAACATTATCAATAGCGTTAAAAATTATTTTAGTAGCCCAAAGCAATTTATTAAACTTTAACTATATATTGTATGTAGTTTTTTTCACACTTATATAATTCTAGACAAGTAAATAGGAACACCCTCTCGCAGACAGCGAGAGAAGAGGGTAACGCTGTAGCCTCATATAAATATACGACCGAAGTCTCTATTACAACGAGAGGTTTGGTATCTGTCTGTCTGAAGCTGCAACTATACCATTACGTTTTTTTTTTTGGGGGGGGTGACTTCGCTTAAGAAATTTTCTCTCAAAAATAAAGGGCCCGTTTCTGGGGCCAAGACTTAATATCTTTATTGGATACATTAATATTCGAGTGTTCATTGAAGGTTCTCTTTGTTATAAACGGGATACTATGAAACCAATGTTACAAATGTATAAATCAGCCACGAATGTTAATAATGTGTAAGGTTGGAAAGCCCCGCTCCTGTCACACCACGCGCTTCCTAACCTTTGTTTTAATCAGGACCTGCGAATCACATGTTAGATTCGCTGTTAGTGAAAACGACCTTTATTTATTTATATGTTTTTCTTTATTAAAACGATAAAAGGGAGACCAGCAAGTAATCATGGGAAATAAAAGAACGGGACACATTAGTACCACAATTTATGAACATAAAATAAGACACTTGTATAAAGTAACAAAGGCGATATTAGCAAACAACAAGTGTTTATTAATTCAAAATGATTAACTAAAAGTTCTGCTCCGCTTAAGGGGAGTTTTTGATAGAGGGGCTGGTTTTAAGACTGAGAATGGTTGATCAGTCAAGAGTTTAAAAAATTGGCAAATACGAAAGTTCAAATTAGGACGAATTAAAAATATGTAATTTGTTCTTTTTTTTCATAGGACACATACCTTTTATAGAGGTGTTTCGTGTGATAGCTCACACGCTGAGTGGAAGATTGAATCCCAGAATTAAAAAAAAAAATTTTTTTATTTATTGTCCGTCTTTCTCGGATATTTTTTAGGGTTGATTTGTCGGCTACATGAAGGATATTATCACAGGATTTGGGATCCTAAAGTCCGTCCTTCGCGGATAGCTGTTTTATGTGTGGCGAGTTATAAGTACTCTCGTAAGCTTTGTCGGGCTGGGTATTTCCTTGTGATGTCCGATAGACAGCGGTAAGATCCTCGCTGAAGATTTCGATAAATTTTCCCCAATTGACAACTAACTATGTTATAGTTAATCTTTCTTGTAGTCTTTTCTTGCTCTTGCCGGATTCCATGACAAGAATTCATCTGGTCTGGTGGAGTTTCCAACTTAATGTTGTTACTTGAGGTCACATCACTAGAAGGTACACCATTTCTCTTATGAGCAAGTGTATAGCCGCGTCGAAGTGATCTTATTTGGGCTTCGAATACTATGTCATTTTGAGTATTTGGTAAGGGTTTACTTGTAGAGTTAAGTATCCTCATGCCAGGTTGTCCTGACAAACCCTTGTACAGAGAGACCTTAGACAATCAAAGATGGTGTCTAGTAGGCATTCTGTCAATTCTTAATTCAGGGGGGAGTCAGTGTACTCTCTGTTTTGTTGTCACGAGACCATCTTCCCAGGCATTACCTCCTGTGTTGAGAGTAGGTAGTCATAATACCATCCTCCCATGAATTACCTTCTCCTTTTTTTTTGGGGGGGAATGGTAGTGTAATATCTGTTTTGTTGTCATAAGACATTACCTCCTCTTTTGGAGGCAGTGTAGTATATGTTCGTTAGTTATGATACCATCCATCCATCCTCTTCGGGTGGCTATCTCTTAGCAAAATCGGACCGACATAGCCTTGGGCATGCTGTGCTGGTGTGGCCTTGTTCTCGGTTTGTTTGAGGTATGGTCCTGTGCAGTTCTAGAAGGTCAACCATCCTAGGCTTTATCTTCTCGCCCTTTGAGAAAGAGTAAGTTTATTGCTGATCGCCTGAAGCGCCCCTTTACAGGAATTCCGACGAGGTTGACCAGGCAATTTTTCGTTGGCCAGAGTGCGGTTCTTGTTGAGCGCTGGCTTTTCAAACCCCACTTTTCCGACCTAGTGTTTGATCTTCCCGCCGTGAGACGAAGATAAATAAAATCTTTTTCGGGCTAGCGAGACATTGTCAAAATCGGCTGTTCATTAGCAAACTCAACACTTACATTTTATATATATATATATATATATATATATATATATATATATATATATATATATATATATATATATATATATATATATATACTAGCAAGAACTATGCGACAGGAACAGCGGGGGTGGGCATATTACTAGTATTAAAAATAAACACCATGGCCTGATAGTTAAAGGTTTTAATTGACAATTAGTTCAAAGTTGCTTTGATCTGGAAGTTTATTGTCGCGGAAACGCAATCTCGTAACCAACTGAGTTTAGAAATAGTTGCGAATAAGTTGTAGAAAATTGTAACGCAATCTCGTAACCAATTGGGTTTGGGAAAAGTTTGAATAAGTTGTAGAAAGTTTTAACGCAATCTCGTGACCAATTGGGTTTGAAAAAAGTTGGAAATTAGTTTTAGAAAGTTTTAACGCAATCTCGTAACCAATTAGGTTTGGAAAAAGTTACGAATTAGTTGTAGAAAGTTGTAACGCAATCTCGTTACTAATTGGGTTTGTAAAGGTTACGAATTAGTTGTAGAAAGTTTTAAGGCAATCTCGTAACCAATTGGGTTTGGAAAAAGTTGCGAATTAGTTGTAGAAAGTTTTAAAGCAATCTCGTAACCAATTGGGTTTGGAAAAAGTTGCGAATAAGTTGTAGAAAGTTGTAACGCAATCTCGTAACCAATTGGGTTTGGAAAAAGTTGCGAATAAGTTGTAGAAAGTTTTAAAGCAATCTCGTAACCAATTGGGTTTGGAAAAAGTTACGAATTAGTTGTAGAAAGTTTTAACGCAATCTCGTAACCAATTGGGTTTGGAAAAAGTTGCGAATAAGTTTTAGAAAGTTTTAAAGCAATCTCGTAACCAATTGGGTTTGGAAAAAGTTGCGAATAAGTTGTAGAAAGTTTTAAAGCAATCTCGTAACCAATTGGGTTTGGAAAAAGTTACGAATTAGTTGTAGAAAGTTTTAACGCAATCTCGTAACCAATTGGGTTTGGAAAAAGTTGCGAATAAGTTTTAGAAAGTTTTAAAGCAATCTCGTAACCAATTGGGTTTGGAAAAAGTTGCGAATAAGTTGTAGAAAGTTTTAAAGCAATCTCGTAACCAATTGGGTTTGGAAAAAGTTACGAATTAGTTGTAGAAAGTTTTAACGCAATCTCGTAACCAATTGGGTTTGGAAAAAGTTGCGAATAAGTTTTAGAAAGTTTTAAAGCAATCTCGTAACCAATTGGGTTTGGAAAAAGTTGCGAATTAGTTGTAGAAAGTTTTAACGCAATCTCGTAACCAATTGGGTTTGGAAAAAGTTGCGAATAAGTTGTAGAAAGTTGTAACGCAATCTCGTTACTAATTGGGTTTGTAAAGGTTACGAATTAGTTGTAGAAAGTTTTAAGGCAATCTCGTAACCAATTGGGTTTGGAAAAAGTTGCGAATAAGTTTTAGAAAGTTTTAAAGCAATCTCGTTACTAATTGGGTTTGTAAAGGTTACGAATTAGTTGTAGAAAGTTTTAACGCAATCTCGTAACCAATTGGGTTTAGAAAAAGTTACGAATTAGTTGTAGAAAGTTTTAACGCAATCTCGTAACCAATTGGGTTTAGAAAAAGTTACGAATTAGTTGTAGAAAATTGTAACGCAATCTCATAACCAATTGGGTTTGGAAAAAGTTACGAATTAGTTGTAGAAAATTGTAACGCAATCTCGTAACCAATTGAGTTTGGAAAAAGTTGCGAATTAGTTGTAGAAAGTTTTAACGCAATCTCGTTACTAATTAGGTTTGAAAAAAGTTGCGAATTAGTTGTAGAAAGTTTTAAAGCAATCTCGTAACCAATTGGGTTTGGAAAAAGTTGCGAATAAGTTGTAGAAAGTTTTAAAGCAATCTCGTAACCAATTGGGTTTGGAAAAAGTTGCGAATTAGTTGTAGAAAGTTTTAACGCAATCTCGTTACTAATTGGGTTTGTAAAGGTTACGAATTAGTTGTAGAAAGTTTTAAGGCAATCTCGTAACCAATTGGGTTTGGAAAAAGTTGCGAATAAGTTTTAGAAAGTTTTAAAGCAATCTCGTTACTAATTGGGTTTGTAAAGGTTACGAATTAGTTGTAGAAAGTTTTAACGCAATCTCGTAACCAATTGGGTTTAGAAAAAGTTACGAATTAGTTGTAGAAAATTGTAACGCAATCTCGTAACCAATTGGGTTTGGAAAAAGTTGCGAATAAGTTGTAGAAAGTTTTAACGCAATCTCGTTACTAATTGGGTTTGTAAAGGTTACGAATTAGTTGTAGAAAGTTTTAAGGTAATCTCGTAACCAATTGGGTTTGGAAAAAGTTGCGAATAAGTTTTAGAAAGTTTTAAAGCAATCTCGTTACTAATTGGGTTTGTAAAGGTTACGAATTAGTTGTAGAAAGTTTTAACGCAATCTCGTAACCAATTGGGTTTAGAAAAAGTTACGAATTAGTTGTAGAAAGTTTTAACGCAATCTCGTAACCAATTGGGTTTAGAAAAAGTTACGAATTAGTTGTAGAAAATTGTAACGCAATCTCGTAACCAATTGGGCTTGGAAAAAGTTACGAATTAGTTGTAGAAAGTTTTAACGGAATCTCGTAACCAATTGAGTTTGGAAAAAGTTGCGAATTAGTTGTAGAAAGTTTTAACGCAATCTCGTTACTAATTGGGTTTGTAAAGGTTACGAATTAGTTGTAGAAAGTTTTAAGGCAATCTCGTAACCAATTGGGTTTGGAAAAAGTTGCGAATAACTTTTAGAAAGTTTTAAAGCAATCTCGTTACTAATTGGGTTTGTAAAGGTTACGAATTAGTTGTAGAAAGTTTTAACGCAATCTCGTAACCAATTGGGGTTGGAAAAAGTTGCGAATAAGTTGTAGAAAGTTTTAAAGCAATCTCGTAACCAATTGGGTTTGGAATAAGTTGCGAATAAGTTCTAGAAAGTTTTAAGGCAATCTCGTAACTAATTGGTTTTGGAAAAAGGTGCGAATTAGTTGTAGAAAGTGTTAACGCCATCTCGTAACCAATTAGATTTTATCAAATCCATTGCTCTCACTGCTTTTTCTAAAGTTGATTCTGTCTATCGCTCCAAACACTTTCTCACGCCTGAAATTATTTTCTATCTTTACAAACTATCAAACCATTTTTGAAGTACTTTTGTCATATTCTATTAACGAAATGGGTTTGGAATAATTTGCGGAGTAGTGTAGAACATTTTGATTTGCATTATGTGAACGACTATCGGCATCTTGATTTTTATATTTACAACATTTTGTTTTGAATTGTGTGAGCGACTATTCTCATCTTGATTTTTATATTCACAACATTTTGATTTTAATTATGTGAACGACTATCGGCATCTTGGATGTTATATTCACAACATTTTGGTCAGGTGCATCTTTTCGAACTTGGGAATCTTTATTTCGAATGTGAGAAGCTTGATGAAATTTCGAACTGAATCCTTTTTTTAATCCGCGGGGATAGATTGTTAATAAAAAAAATAACAATTCTATAATAATAAATAGTACAATACACATGTAGACAAAATTAGGTGGAATGCTTCCAAAATTCATACTAGAATTGTCCAATAGTGTAACGGTTAAAAGTGCTAGTTAACAATCCGTTCTAAATGAAAGTTGTCTGGGGCTTCCAGGCATTACCTCCTCATTTGAGGGTCGGGTAGCATGCACCAGCAAGAAATTGTCACAATCGTCTGTTCGTTAGAAAACTCAACACTTACATTATTTATAGGAGCAAAAATATGTGACCGGAGGTGGGGACATATTTTTGCGCGTTAGAATAATGAGAATATTTAAACGTTTTTTTTTTTGGGGGGGGGTCCATTGTTTGTTTGATGGCGATCGCGTGAAGGCGACTTTCAGGATGAATCGGTTGGTGATTGAATATGTTTCTTTTTATCCCAGACACTCCGCCGTTTTGACGATACACGTTCGATAAAAGATAACTTTATGATGGAATAGGGTGAGGGGAGGGGAGGGGAGGCACGTTGACGGTCCTCATCAACCACGTGTACAAGTTTCGTGAGAGTTCTTTCATTCGTGGGAAACAACAAAAAAAAGACTTGCCTCAAAAAGAATTTCCCGGTTCGTCTGGGAAATTGTAAAACTGTTTTATCGCCATGTGAAATCTGTTGAGGGAAGGAGAGAGATGGGAGCGTGAAAGAGAGAGAGAAAGAGAAAAATAAAGAGAGAAAGATAGAGAGAGAGAGAAAGGAGAGAGAGGGAAGAGGGTGATAGGGGGAGAGAGAGAAAGATAGATAAAAAGATAGAGAGAAAGAGAAGGAGAGACAGAGTAAGGTAATATCCATGAAAAAATAATTAGTATCTATTGACAACTTGTTAAGACAACCAAAAATAAAGAGTTCGTAATGAATGAGAGTGCAGAGTGTCTCAAGAACGTTCTAGGTTTTAAAAAAACTGTTCTTTTGTCTGTAAGGGAGAATTTGAGTAAACATGTTTTTTTATGCGTAGTGCAGCGTGAGTTTGAGTGTGACAGTATGAATAAATGGGGCAGGCATTGAAGATGTGTGTATATTAGCTTATCTTTGTTTTGTCAGTTAGAAAGTGTAAGTATTAACTTGTATGTACGTGAGTTATATAAGTTGAAATATAAGTTACGACAACTTTTATCATTGTTTTTGGTTATTCTATTCTTTTTCATTTAATCGTAATAATAATTTTAAAAAACACGCACTAGCATAATACTATATATTAGCAACGATTGAGCGAAGGAGTCGAATAATAACACCGTCTCTCTCTTTCTCTCTCTCTCTCTCTCTCTCAGCTTTTCTCTCACTTTCCCTCGTCGTCACTTTTTAACCCCTTTCTTCCCGTCGTTCTTTCTATATTGACGAAGAGAGACAACGAAAAGATAAGAAGGCGGTGTCGACTAATGTGAAGTAATTTGAAGTTCAAAATTAAGAAGAAAAAAGAAAGAAAACGTCTCAAACTGGAAAAAACATTTTTTAAAAAACGAAAAAACCCCGTTGCTTGATGAGTCTTTTGTGATCGACGCCCTCTTTCTATGAAATGTTTTATTTTATCCGATGTGGAGATGACGAGCTTCGCGAAAAATTACAGTTCAATTCTGAACCATTATTCATGCATAAATTTATTTCCATTTCAGTTTTGGAAAAGGCAACAGGAAAACGCAATCGATGTTTCCAGGTTACTTACCAACTTCCCGAACACAAGAGCGATCGGCCGTTCAGCTTCCAATATTGGCAACGACTTCGTAAGTGTAGGATTTCCGGTGTAAATTTCTCCAAACTCTCTTTAGAGTTCCTTCAAGAGAGTATCCAATAAAAAGTACCATTGTTGATGTCCACTGCGAGCAATGGTACCTTATATTGAATACAAGAATTATTTTTTGGTCTTTTGTTTTGTTTTTAGACCTATCTATCTTGCATTTTAACTTACCGATGGGTGTACAAACCACCATACACCCGCGCCGCCATCATCGTCATTGTGAACCCAGGTTGTAAATCATCTGCGGACGCCAATGTTTAGTTTCTAATAGAAAATAAATAGTAAGTTTTGTAAACCAATTTGTAAGGAATAAGATTTAATTTAATAGCAAAAATACATTTAAAATGGTGATAGTCTCGGCCAGACCTTGGCTGAGCCGAATGTCGGACGTTTTCCACGAAGTCAAGTATGTTGAAGAAGGACATGTTATTTCCGTATGCGTGAGAGAGAGGGCGAGAGAAAGAGAGAGAGAAATTCCTTGACAAAGAGTCACGTGGTTTCGTTGACTTCTGATCTGAGGACCCTTGATCTTTAAAAAAAAAATGGCATTAAAACATTTCCATTCGTAAACGGTTAACATTAGGTAACACTGCTCCAGGCCCAGAACTTCTTAGCTTCTATTGACTATATATATATATATATATATATATATATATATATATATATATATATACTGCTGTGTCGTGGTCGAACCCTTGTTGGTGATCTATCTGTGGACACAAAACTACTCGGGTGCAAATGATTAATTTTTGATAAGGTATATTTAAAAAAGAGAAGAAATGTCATAGAAACGTATTTTCGTATGCGTCACAGAGAGAGAAGGAGGGGGAGAGAGAGAAAGAGAGAGAGAGAAAGAGAGAGAGGGGAATTGAGAGGGGCAGATAGATAGACGAATAGGCACACCCTGTGTGCTGATCTCAATTGGGAAAAGCATGCCATAAATAGAGAAATAGACGAAAATACAAAATTAACACATTACTTTCAGAATTAGGGGTAAATAGCTTCTATCTTTATATATATATATATATATATATATATATATATATATATATATATATATATATATATATATATATAAAGATAGAAGAAATAAGAGTGATAAACATGTAACGAATGTCTAAATTTATTTCAAATTTCGATTGTTCAATGCAAAGTGTATTCTGTAATAAACTAGTGTTTATTATTCTTTCCTTAAGCCAAGGCTTTTCAAAGATCGAGATCTTATCATCAGAGGAGAAATACAGATAAGTAAGTTGGCTGTAGAAAAGCCAAAGTTCAAATATTTGAAAAATATTATTAAAAATGTAGTGAAAGAAAAGTTCAGTAAAAAAGATATGTGGTTTGTCCAGGTGGTAAATGTCCGTTGAAAAGGTGTCCAATGAAGAGGAGATTTTGGAGGAGACGAAAAAAAATTTTTTCGTAAGGGCGGTATGGAGAAAGTGTTCAAAATTAAGTAAATCCAAGCGCACTTAAATGGAATTGATTAAGGAATTAATAATAAACACTAGTTTATTACAGAATACACTTTGCATTGAACAATCGAAATTTGAAATAAATTTGGACATTCGTTACATGTTTATCACTCTTCTCTCTTTATAATTGCTTTATCTCGTATATTGACCCTAACCTTTTCACTATAGGTTCCATCTACTAAAAGTTTACTTTTTGTTTATATTTGATCCTGTATATATATATATATATATATATATATATATATATATATATATATATATATATATGTAAAGGAGTAAGGCTACCAACATTTGTAGAATGTTTTTTTCAACATTTATTTATTATTTTGTTGTTTTTTTCAACATTTATTTATTATTTTGTTGTTTTACCATTTTATGATTTTATATATAACGCGTTTCAAGCGGTAGCCCGCTTTCATCAGATATGAAAATCCATTTGAAGAAATGTCTTTCGATTCGAGCAAATGTTGTTTCATTTGAGGAATTTGTTATTGTTTTTGCGCATGCGTGGGTTTGCGGGTGTGTGGGTATCTTTGATTTTTATTTTTATTTTTTATTTGTCATTTTTCCTGCTTCTCTCGGTCAAGTGCGTGTTACCCATCCATGATCCATCGGTCATCCCAGCCTCCTAGGGTGCGGAGAATTTCTTTTGAAATTTAATACTTTTTATTGCTTTTTGTCGTCTCCAAAAATGAAGTGGTGTCTGCGTGCGTGCGTGTGTCCGTATGCGTGTGGTCTAATCTTGAGTCTTGTGAATAGGTGAGCGATACATACACACACACACACATAAATACGCACACACACACCCATGCGCGCGCGCACACACAGGCGTGTGGTTATAGTGACAGAGAGGGGGATAAAGGTTGAATTATATACACATACATACATACATACACACACACACACACACACATATATATATACATACATATATACATATATATATATATATACATACACATATACATACACACATACATACACACATACACACACATATTTGCAAAAGATAAATTAATGCAAACGGTCCAAATAGATTTGAACTTGGTTTGGCCGATTTCATAGTTCGGTATTTTATGTGCAAATTTAATGTCTATTGTAAATGATTCATTTAACACAAGTTGCTATTTGACTCATAGCTGTGTAGAAGTGCGCAATAAGAAGTTGTGTACTAATATTATCTTCCTTGAATAAGAATTTTCCAGTCTATAGATAACTATAAATAGTTATTTATGTTTGTACTTAACTAGAGATGGATAAAGTGTGATCAAAGTGTGTGTTGTTAGAGTTATGATCTGTTTAATGTTGGATTAAATTTAAGTATGAAGTTTTTTCTTGTGTTAGTAAGTAAGTGTAGTCTTGGCTTTGGAAAATTGGCATTATTTTGAATTTTCCTCCGCTGCATGAGTGCACATGTTGGGAGACGAATAATTTACGGTTTTCTTTGATTTTAATGTTGCTTTTATGTAAAGATACTCTATTATTAAATGTTTTCGTCGCACCTATATAAGCTTCATTACATGTTGTACATTCTAACACATAGACAACGTTCTTGGAGGTGCAGTTAAGGTCTTTTTTTATTGTGAATGTTTGTGTTGGGTTTTTAAATGTGTATGAGTTCCCCTCCATTATTATGTCACAGACCCCACATCTTTCCTTGTTGCATTTTGTGACTCCTTGTATTGTGTGTTGGTTGAGTTTAGATGAGGTTAAAATTTGTTTGAGGTTTTTCGGTTGGCGTTTGCTTTTTATTATTTTTGTTGTTTTTAATATGTCGTTTAGTTTGTTGTTATGGTTGAGTAGGGTTAGGTTTCTTGTTATTTCTGTGAATAATTCTGGATTGTTTTTGTTGTGTGTAGAGATGTATGCCAATATTTGTTCTTTGTTTCGTTTTTGGGGGATTCGTAATTGTTCTAATGGAATGTTTTCTGCTAGTTGTATACCTTTATGTATTATTTGTAGCGGATATCCTCTTCTTTTTAAAGTTTTCCGTAGTTCCTCCAGTCGGACAATCCGGAGGTCTTTGTCACTGACTATAGTACAGATCCTGCGTGCTAGGGAGTAGGGTATAGATTTTAGGCAGCTTTTGGGGTGATGGCTTCTAAAATGGAGATATTGTTGGGTGTCTGTGGGTTTGTGGTAGATGTCTGTGATTATGTGAGTGTTTTTAATTTTAATGAATACATCTAAGAAGGGTAGTTCTGTTTGACTGTGTTCAATGGTGAATTTAATCTTGGGGTGTAGGTTCTGTAGTATGCTGTGTAATTTATTGATGTCCCCCCCATGTGGGTTCCCAGAGGATAAAACAATCTATATATATATATATATATATATATAGTCATATATTATATATATACAGGGTGGCGCAAAAGTCACGCATTAGTTTGAACCAGTAACAACTTTCACATTTAATCAAATTTTCTCCTTATTTTTCAGAATATTACAGATATAAACATTGATAATTTATCATGGAAAAATATAGCACTGAACAACGAACCAAAATTATTGAACTTTACTTCGGAAACCATCGTTCAATAATCTTAACCCAAAAAGCCTATCGTCGGCATTATAATGTCAGACAATCTTCCAGTCAGACCACAATTGATCGTCTTGTGGTCCGATTTCGGCAGCAGGGTTCAGTGAGTGATCTTTCACGATCTGGCAGACCACATTCAGTACGGACAGCGGAAAATGTAGCACTCGTTGAGGATAGCATTGCTGAAAATCCAGACACCTTAACTTGAAGACGAACCACTCAGATTAGGATGTCCAGAAGGTCACTTCAAAGAATTTTGCGTGAATTGCATCTGTTTCTATACAAAATTCAATTGGTACAGGCATTACAACCCACAGATTTTCAATTACGCGTAGCTTATACTGTTCACATTCAGCAATTAGCCAGAGAAAAAAAATGAGTTCATCCATAAGCTGATAATGAGCGACAAAGCCCATTTTAATCTGAACGGATTCGTAAATAAGCAAAACTGCAGAATATGGGCCACTGAAAATCCAAGACCCGTTCATCAGCGTGAATTACATCCACTAAAATGTACCGTATGGTGTGGTGTTACCTCGGAAAGAGTGATCGGTCCATATTTCTTTGGAGACGAAGAAGGTGTCGCGGTGACGATAACTGCACAGCGATATCAACAAATGATTGAAAAATTTTTAAGGCCAGCTGTTCAGGACAACCCAGAAATGTGGTTCCAACGAGATGGAGCTACTGCCCACACTGCCCGACAAAGTATGGCGCTCTTAAGGGGATTGTTTGGCGAGCGCTTAATTAGCAGATTTTCTGATTTTAACTGGCCTTCACGTTCACCGGATTTAACAGCCCCTGACCTTTCCCTTTTGGGGTTATCTTAAGGAAAGGGTATATGTGAACAAGTCTACAACGATTCAAGAGCTTAAAAACAATATCAAACATGAAATCCAAGAACTAGAGCCAGTTATTCTAAGGACTGTAATGGAAAATGCCCTAACTAGAGCCCGTCTTTGTGAGGCCGAAAATGGTGCCCATTTAAAGGATATTATTTTTAAAACCTACTGCAACAAAATTACCAAGTAAATGTATTATTTATCAGAAAAGCCTAGTAAATTACTTGAAATGTTGTAGTTTCTATCACCTAAACAAACCAATGCGCGACTTTTGCACCACCCTGTATATATTATATGACTATTTATATCATATATATATATATATATATATATATTATAAAATATGAAACTAAAAGTATACTTTTAGTAGATAAAACCTATAGTGAAATGGTTTAAGAGTTAAGGTTATACGAGATAGAGCAATTATAAAGATAAATGAAAGAAGAGGGATAAACATGTACGAATGACAAATCTATTTCAACTTCGATTGTTCAATGCAAGATGTACTCGGTAAAAACATGTTTATTATTCTTTCCTTAAGCCAAGGCTTTTCAAAAATTTGAAAAAATATTAAGCATTTTTTACACGCACACTCTCACTCCCATTACTTAATATTTTTTCAAATTTTGAATTTTGGCTTTTCCACTGCCAACTTATCCATCTATGTAATTCCTCTGATGATAAGATGTTAATCTTTGAAAAGCCTTAGCTTAAGGAAAGTTAGAAGGAAGACATTTTAGAATGTTATCACTAGTGTTTAAATTGTCTTTACCTGCATCCCCTGATGCATCCCCTGATGGGCCTGAAAGTACTTGGAACACCTATTATTATGGCAGATTCATTAGTCAATTCCCCACCGAAACAAAGACCCTGATTCAGCAAATTCAGGCATACTGCCTAAATATTATATATATATATATATATATATATATATATATATAGAGAGAGAGAGAGAGAGAGAGAGAGAGAGAGTAGTGCAGCATCAGTGCAGTTCCAACGAAAGAAAAATGTATATTTAAAGAAGTGAGGCTACCAACATTTGTAAAAAAACTTTTTTCAACAATTGTTTATTATTTTAATATTTTATCATTTTATAATTTTGTGATTTTATGATTTTATGATTCACAAAATAATACCAACATTTCTGAATTTCTTCCATTCTTTTCTCCAGTTTTTTGGGGGACTGTTCCTAGTGTTCCTACGATTATTGGTATTATATTGACTTTCTTCATGCTCCATATTCCTTTCAGTTCTCTGGCAAGTTCTGTGTATTTCTTCGTTTTTTCGTCTCTTTGATCTTCACTCTGTGGTCTGCTGGAATGGCAAAGTCTACAATTTGGCAGACCTCCATTGGAAGAGTACAGAGAGTATTGGGACCTTGGGGAGGCTTATTGCCGTCCAAATTTAAGAGAAGACCAATGGTCATTACCAGCGATAAATCAATGGTTAGTGGATGTTGCGATACTGCAAAGTCATTGGCAATGGTTATAGAAAAGAGGTTGAGAGTGCTGGAAATCTGGGGAGACTTTTCTCACTCCAGGGAACACCACCGGTTATTATCAGTGAGCAATCACTGACGATGACCTGTGTGAGAACTCCTAGTGAGTACAAATAATAATAATAATAATAATAATAATAATAATAATAATAATAATAATAATAATAATAATAATAATAATAATAAACCCAAATGAAATACACACATGTGACACCAGCTTCGGTTGGTACCACACAAAGTGTCCATAAAGACTCAACTAGAGCAAGGAGGGGGAGCATCAACCTGACCTTCATTGGAATGGTGTATAGAGTACTAGAACGTTCGCGAGGCTTATTTTCACTCAAACACCAACCGTTGGTACCAGTGATAAACTAATGGT
This sequence comes from Sepiola atlantica, assembly GCA_963556195.1. Taxonomy (NCBI): domain Eukaryota; kingdom Metazoa; phylum Mollusca; class Cephalopoda; order Sepiida; family Sepiolidae; genus Sepiola; species Sepiola atlantica. Next base: position 18,252,738 of record OY744519.1, on the reverse strand, counting down.
AAATGGCTGTTACAATAACGCAAAATGACTTGCAATGGTTATCGAAAGATACTGAGGAGACTTGTTGTCGCTGAGACTTCAGTGAATACGACTTGTTATTGTCAGCGAGCAATCACTGATAATGACTTGTGTGAAAACTCCAAGTGAGTAAATAATAATAAAAGTTCAAATTCATAATAAAAAAATCGCATTCATAAAAATAACAAATTGTTGTGTATGGCAACATGATATGACTTAACATTGACAATATACAAACACATATGACAGGTATTTAATTTAGAATACGTAACAAAAAAAAAACATGAAAAAAATGGATTTGGGCTTATTAGGTTAATTAGTGAGTGGGCAGGTAAGGGGTTAAGATTGATTTTCGGAAAGACATTGGTTTAGCTTAATCGGGCACTGATTTCGGGTACTTACTAGTAATTTTATTAAAGTGTGTGTGAAAGACTTAACTTTTTACATGTTGCCATTTTCATATGTTGCCTTTTTACATGTTGCCTTTTTCATATCTTGTCTTTTTAACATGTTAATTTTACCTCTTTTTTTCACATGTTGCCTTTTTGCACATATTGTCCTTTTGAAATGTTGTTAATTTTACATATTGTCTTTTTTATATGTTATTAATTTTTACACATTGCATTTTTACAAGTTACTTTTTAACATGTGGCCTTTTTCACATGTTGCCTTTTCACAAGTTACTTTTCAACATGTTGCTTTTTTCATACATTGCTTTTTCACAAGTTACTTTTTTACATGTTGCCTTTTTCACATGTTGCCTTTTCACAAGTTACTTTTCAACATGTTGCTTTTTTCATACATTGCTTTTTCACAAGTTACTTTTTTACATGTTGCCTTTTTCACATGCTGCCTTTTCACGAGTTTCTTTTTAACATGTTGCCTTTTTCACACGTTACCTTTTCACATGTGGCTTTTTTATCTCACATTCTTTTCACGTTTCCCTTTTTAACATTATTATGTGTTGCCTTTTTCGCATGTTGTCTTATTCACATCTTGCCTTTTTACATGTTTCTTTTTCACACGTTGACTTTTCACATGTTGCCATTTTGACATGTTGTCTTTTCATGTTTTTTTTACATGTAAAAAATGTAAAAAAAGACAACCCCTGAAAAAGGCAAGGTGTGCATAAGACAACATGTAAAAAGGCAACACGTTATTTTTACATCTTGACCTTTTCAGGGTTGTCTTTTTTTACATGTGTCCGTTTCACATTTTGAATTTGTATATGTTGCCTTTTTCCATGTTACCATTTCATACGTTACCTTTTCATATGTTTCCCTTTTCCATATGTTCTTTTTTACGTGTTTTTCACATGTTGCCTTTTTGAAATGTTATTTTATGTTTCTTCTTTTACACCTTGCCTTTTGTACATGTGCCTTTTTTCAGTTGTGGCCTTTTTTAGTTGTGGCCTTTTCCACATGTTGCCTTTTTTACATTCCTTTCTCATGTGTTGCCTTTTTTTCTCATGTTACCCTTTACGTTTTCTTATTTGTATTTTTCCATTAATTTATCATTTCAGAACTTAAACGGACGCACCTCGCTTCAATGGCGGTGGCTTTAGTGTCATGTTTTGCCGGTTTCGTACTTGGTATTTTAATGTGGAATTGGGGCAGCTACCGATTAGCTATCACCGCCAGTGTTTTCATGGTCATCACGGGTAAGTAAACTCTAAGCCAGCAGTTTCCCATTTAATAACCAGATAGATATTAAAGCAAGTAGCTGATATATCCAACTTTGCCTGTGTATCAAATATGTAAAACATAATTTAAAAATTGGGATGTTTACTAGTGTTGGGACGATTAATCGGAATCGGGAATCAGAATAATCGGAACTTTACGGCGTATCGGAATCGGAATCGGAAAAATGTGAGCCTAATTTCCGGTTCCAAAAACGATTCTTTTAATTTGTTTTTGTTTTTGTTTAAAACCTAATTTATGATAACATGATAACTATTTATTGATTTTAAACTAGCATTAAAACTAAAATTTATAGATCATAATAACGAATTTATGTGAAAATGGCACCGGGAAAATGGCACATATAAAAATAGCACAGATAAAAATGCCATGAATGGATGAATAAGACAAAATGCACAAGTGAAAAATATAGATGAAAATCTCACATTATCAAAATCTTGGATACAATACATAAAGAGAAAACATTAAGAAGGTTGTCAAATTAAAAAGAAAATTATATCTATATTTAAAATATAGATATAATTTTTCACTCAACTACATTATCGTCTGCTCTCTTCCAGTCTCAAATCTCGTCTGCTTCTTCAATTTTCTTTTTCATCTCCCCCCTTCTATCTCCAAACCTCTCACTCAACTACATTATCATCTGCTCTCTTCCAGTCTCAAGTCTCGTCTGCTTCTTCAATTTTCTTTTTAATCTCTCCCTTCTATCTCCAAACCTCTCACTTAACTACATTATCGTCTGCTCTCTTCCAGTCTCAAGTCTCGTCTGCTTCTTCAATTTTCTTTTTCATTTCCTCCTTCTATCTCCCAACCTCTCACTCAACTACATTATCGTCTGCTCTGTTCCAGTCTCAAGTCTCGTCTGCTTCTTCAATTTTCTTTTTCATTTCCTCCTTCTATCTCCCAACCTCTCACTCAACTACATTATCATCTGCTCTCTTCCAGTCTCAAGTCTCGTCTGCTTCTTCAATTTTCTTTTTCATTTCCTCCTTCTATCTCCCAACCTCTCACTCAACTACATTATCATCTGCTCTCTTCCAGTCTCAAGTCTCGTCTGCTTCTTCAATTTTCTTTTTCATTTCCTCCTTCTATCTCCAAACCTCTCACTCAACCACATTATCATCTGCTCTCTTCCAGTCTCAAGTCTCGTCTGCTTCTTCAATTTTCTTTTTCATTTCCTCCTTCTATCTCCAAACCTCTCACTCAGTTACATTATCGTCTGCTCTGTTCCAGTCTCAAGTCTCGTCTGCTTCTTCAATTTTCTTTTTCATTTCCTTGTTTTATCTCCAAACCTCTCACTCAGTTACATTATCGTCTGCTCTGTTCCAGTCTCAAGTCTCGTCTGCTTCTTCAATTTTCTTTTTCATTTCCTTGTTTTATCTCCAAACCTCTCACTCAGTTACATTATCGTCTGCTCTGTTCCAGTCTCAAGTCTCGTCTGCTTCTTCAATTTTCTTTTTCATTTCCTTGTTTTATCTCCAAACCTCTCACTCAGTTACATTATCGTCTGCTCTGTTCCAGTCTCAAGTCTCGTCTGCTTCTTCAATTTTCTTTTTCATTTCCTTGTTTTATCTCCAAACCTCTCACTCAGTTACATTATCGTCTGCTCTGTTCCAGTCTCAAGTCTCGTCTGCTTCTTCAATTTTCTTTTTCATTTCCTCCTTCTATCTCCAAACCTCTCACTCAATTACATTATCGTCTACTCTGTTCCAGTCTCAAGTCTCGTCTGCTTCTTCAATTTTCTTTTTCATTTCCTCCTTCTATCTCCAAACCTCTCACTCAACTACATTATCGTCTACTCTGTTCCAGTCTCAAGTCTCGTCTGCTTCTTCAATTTTCTTTTTCATTTCCTCCTTCTATCTCCAAACCTCTCACTCAATTACATTATCGTCTACTCTGTTCCAGTCTCAAGTCTCGTCTGCTTCTTCAATTTTCTTTTTCATTTCCTCCTTCTATCTCCAAACCTCTCACTCAATTACATTATCGTCTACTCTGTTCCAGTCTCCAGTCTCGTCTGCTTCTTCAATTTTCTTTTTCATTTCCTCCTTCTATCTCCCAACCTCTCACTCAGTTACATTATCGTCTACTCTGTTCCAGTCTCAAGTCTCGTCTGCTTCTTCAATTTTCTTTTTCATTTCCTCCTTCTATCTCCAAACCTCTCACTCAATTACATTATCGTCTACTCTGTTCCAGTCTCAAGTCTCGTCTGCTTCTTCAATTTTCTTTTTCATTTCCTCCTTCTATCTCCAAACCTCTCACTCAACTACATTATCGTCTACTCTGTTCCAGTCTCAAGTCTCGTCTGCTTCTTCAATTTTCTTTTTCATTTCCTCCTTCTATCTCCAAACCTCTCACTCAACTACATTATCGTCTACTCTGTTCCAGTCTCAAGTCTCGTCTGCTTCTTCAATTTTCTTTTTCATTTCCTCCTTCTATCTCCAAACCTCTCACTCAATTACATTATCGTCTACTCTGTTCCAGTCTCAAGTCTCGTCTGCTTCTTCAATTTTCTTTTTCATTTCCTCCTTCTATCTCCAAACCTCTCACTCAATTACATTATCGTCTACTCTGTTCCAGTCTCAAGTCTCGTCTGCTTCTTCAATTTTCTTTTTCATTTCCTCCTTCTATCTCCCAACCTCTCACTCAGTTACATTATCGTCTACTCTGTTCCAGTCTCAAGTCTCGTCTGCTTCTTCAATTTTCTTTTTCATTTCCTCCTTCTATCTCCAAACCTCTCACTCAACTACATTATCGTCTACTCTGTTCCAGTCTCAAGTCTCGTCTGCTTCTTCAATTTTCTTTTTCATTTTCTCCTTCTATCTCCAAACCTCTCACTCAATTACATTATCGTCTGCTCTGTTCCAGTCTCAAGTCTCGTCTGCTTCTTCAATTTTCTTTTTCATTTCCTCCTTCTATCTCCCAACCTCTCACTCAGTTACATTATCGTCTACTCTGTTCCAGTCTCAAGTCTCGTCTGCTTCTTCAATTTTCTTTTTCATTTCCTCCTTCTATCTCCAAACCTCTCACTCAGTTACATTATCGTCTACTCTGTTCCAGTCTCAAGTCTCGTCTGCTTCTTCAATTTTCTTTTTCATTTCCTCCTTCTATCTCCAAACCTCTCACTCAGTTACATTATCGTCTACTCTGTTCCAGTCTCAAGTCTCGTCTCCTTCTTCAATTTTCTTTTTCATCTCCTCCTTCTATCTCCAAACCTCTCACTCAACTACATTATCGTCTGCTCTGTTCCAGTCTCAAGTCTCGTCTGCTTCTTCAATTTTCTTTTTCATTTCCTCCTTCGATCTCCCAACCTCTCACTCAGTTACATTATCGTCTGCTCTGTTCCAGTCTCAAGTCTCGTCTGCTTCTTCAATTTTCTTTTTCATTTCCTCCTTCTATCTCCAAACCTCTCACTCAACTACATTATCGTCTGCTCTGTTCCAGTCTCAAGTCTCGTCTGCTTCTTCAATTTTCTTTTTCATTTCCTCTTTCTATCTCCCAACCTCTCACTCAGTTACATTATCGTCTACTCTGTTCCAGTCTCAAGTCTCGTCTGCTTCTTCAATTTTCTTTTTCATTTCCTCCTTCTATCTCCAAACCTCTCACTCAGTTACATTATCGTCTGCTCTGTTCCAGTCTCAAGTCTCGTCTGCTTCTTCAATTTTCTTTTTCATTTCCTCCTTCTATCTCCAAACCTCTCACTCAACTACATTATCGTCTGCTCTGTTCCAGTCTCAAGTCTCGTCTGCTTCTTCAATTTTCTTTTTCATTTCCTCCTTCTATCTCCCAACCTCTCACTCAGTTACATTATCGTCTACTCTGTTCCAGTCTCAAGTCTCGTCTGCTTCTTCAATTTTCTTTTTCATTTCCTCCTTCTATCTCCAAACCTCTCACTCAGTTACATTATCGTCTACTCTGTTCCAGTCTCAAGTCTCGTCTGCTTCTTCAATTTTCTTTTTCATCTCCTCCTTCTATCTCCAAACCTCTCACTCAACTACATTATCGTCTGCTCTGTTCCAGTCTCAAGTCTCGTCTGCTTCTTCAATTTTCTTTTTCATTTCCTCCTTCTATCTCCCAACCTCTCACTCAGTTACATTATCGTCTACTCTGTTCCAGTCTCAAGTCTCGTCTGCTTCTTCAATTTTCTTTTTCATTTCCTCCTTCTATCTCCAAACCTCTCACTCAGTTACATTATCGTCTACTCTGTTCCAGTCTCAAGTCTCGTCTGCTTCTTCAATTTTCTTTTTCATTTCCTCCTTCTATCTCCAAACCTCTCACTCAGTTACATTATCGTCTACTCTGTTCCAGTCTCAAGTCTCGTCTCCTTCTTCAATTTTCTTTTTCATCTCCTCCTTCTATCTCCAAACCTCTCACTCAACTACATGATCGTCTGCTCTGTTCCAGTCTCAAGTCTCGTCTGCTTCTTCAATTTTCTTTTTCATTTCCTCCTTCGATCTCCAAACCTCTCACTCAGTTACATTATCGTCTGCTCTGTTCCAGTCTCAAGTCTCGTCTGCTTCTTCAATTTTCTTTTTCATTTCCTCCTTCTATCTCCAAACCTCTCACTCAACTACATTATCGTCTGCTCTGTTCCAGTCTCAAGTCTCGTCTGCTTCTTCAATTTTCTTTTTCATTTCCTCCTTCTATCTCCCAACCTCTCACTCAGTTACATTATCGTCTACTCTGTTCCAGTCTCAAGTCTCGTCTGCTTCTTCAATTTTCTTTTTCATTTCCTCCTTCTATCTCCAAACCTCTAACTCAGTTACATTATCGTCTGCTCTGTTCCAGTCTCAAGTCTCGTCTGCTTCTTCAATTTTCTTTTTCATTTCCTCCTTCTATCTCCAAACCTCTCACTCAACTACATTATCGTCTGCTCTGTTCCAGTCTCAAGTCTCGTCTGCTTCTTCAATTTTCTTTTTCATTTCCTCCTTCTATCTCCCAACCTCTCACTCAGTTACATTATCGTCTACTCTGTTCCAGTCTCAAGTCTCGTCTGCTTCTTCAATTTTCTTTTTCATTTCCTCCTTCTATCTCCAAACCTCTCACTCAGTTACATTATCGTCTACTCTGTTCCAGTCTCAAGTCTCGTCTGCTTCTTCAATTTTCTTTTTCATCTCCTCCTTCTATCTCCAAACCTCTCACTCAACTACATTATCGTCTGCTCTGTTCCAGTCTCAAGTCTCGTCTGCTTCTTCAATTTTCTTTTTCATTTCCTCCTTCTATCTCCCAACCTCTCACTCAGTTACATTATCGTCTGCTCTGTTCCAGTCTCAAGTCTCGTCTGCTTCTTCAATTTTCTTTTTCATTTCCTCCTTCTATCTCCCAACCTCTCACTCAGTTACATTATCGTCTGCTCTGTTCCAGTCTCAAGTCTCGTCTGCTTCTTCAATTTTCTTTTTCATTTCCTCCTTCTATCTCCCAACCTCTCACTCAGTTACATTATCGTCTGCTCTGTTCCAGTCTCAAGTCTCGTCTGCTTCTTCAATTTTCTTTTTCATTTCCTCCTTCTATCTCCCAACCTCTCACTCAGTTACATTATCGTCTACTCTGTTCCAGTCTCAAGTCTCGTCTGCTTCTTCAATTTTCTTTTTCATTTCCTCCTTCTATCTCCAAACCTCTCACTCAACTACATTATCGTCTGCTCTCTTCCAGTCTCAAGTCTCGTCTGCTTCTTCAATTTTCTTTTTCATTTCCTCCTTCTATCTCCAAACCTCTCACTCAGTTACATTATCGTCTGCTCTGTTCCAGTCTCAAGTCTCGTCTGCTTCTTCAATTTTCTTTTTCATTTCCTCCTTCTATCTCCAAACCTCTCACTCAATTACATTATCGTCTACTCTGTTCCAGTCTCAAGTCTCGTCTGCTTCTTCAATTTTCTTTTTCATTTCCTCCTTCTATCTCCCAACCTCTCACTCAGTTACATTATCGTCTACTCTGTTCCAGTCTCAAGTCTCGTCTGCTTCTTCAATTTTCTTTTTCATTTCCTCCTTCTATCTCCAAACCTCTCACTCAGTTACATTATCGTCTACTCTGTTCCAGTCTCAAGTCTCGTCTGCTTCTTCAATTTTCTTTTTCATTTCCTCCTTCTATCTCCAAACCTCTCACTCAGTTACATTATCGTCTACTCTGTTCCAGTCTCAAGTCTCGTCTGCTTCTTCAATTTTCTTTTTCATTTCCTCCTTCTATCTCCAAACCTCTCACTCAGTTACATTATCGTCTACTCTGTTCCAGTCTCAAGTCTCGTCTGCTTCTTCAATTTTCTTTTTCATTTCCTCCTTCTATCTCCAAACCTCTCACTCAACTACATTATCGTCTGCTCTGTTCCAGTCTCAAGTCTCGTCTGCTTCTTCAATTTTCTTTTTCATTTCCTCCTTCTATCTCCCAACCTCTCACTCAGTTACATTATCGTCTACTCTGTTCCAGTCTCAAGTCTCGTCTGCTTCTTCAATTTTCTTTTTCATTTCCTCCTTCTATCTCCAAACCTCTCACTCAGTTACATTATCGTCTACTCTGTTCCAGTCTCAAGTCTCGTCTGCTTCTTCAATTTTCTTTTTCATTTCCTCCTTCTATCTCCAAACCTCTCACTCAACTACATTATCGTCTGCTCTGTTCCAGTCTCAAGTCTCGTCTGCTTCTTCAATTTTCTTTTTCATTTCCTTGTTTTATCTCCAAACCTCTCACTCAGTTACATTATCGTCTGCTCTGTTCCAGTCTCAAGTCTCGTCTGCTTCTTCAATTTTCTTTTTCATTTCCTCCTTCTATCTCCAAACCTCTCACTCAACTACATTATCGTCTGCTCTGTTCCAGTCTCAAGTCTCGTCTGCTTCTTCAATTTTCTTTTTCATTTCCTCCTTCTATCTCCCAACCTCTCACTCAACTACATTATCGTCTACTCTGTTCCAGTCTCAAGTCTCGTCTGCTTCTTCAATTTTCTTTTTCATTTCCTCCTTCTATCTCCAAACCTCTCACTCAGTTACATTATCGTCTACTCTGTTCCAGTCTCAAGTCTCGTCTCCTTCTTCAATTTTCTTTTTCATCTCCTCCTTCTATCTCCAAACCTCTCACTCAACTACATTATCGTCTGCTCTGTTCCAGTCTCAAGTCTCGTCTGCTTCTTCAATTTTCTTTTTCATTTCCTCCTTCTATCTCCCAACCTCTCACTCAGTTACATTATCGTCTGCTCTGTTCCAGTCTCAAGTCTCGTCTGCTTCTTCAATTTTCTTTTTCATTTCCTCCTTCTATCTCCAAACCTCTCACTCAACTACATTATCGTCTGCTCTGTTCCAGTCTCAAGTCTCGTCTGCTTCTTCAATTTTCTTTTTCATTTCCTCCTTCTATCTCCCAACCTCTCACTCAGTTACATTATCGTCTGCTCTGTTCCAGTCTCAAGTCTCGTCTGCTTCTTCAATTTTCTTTTTCATTTCCTCCTTCTATCTCCAAACCTCTCACTCAGTTACATTATCGTCTACTCTGTTCCAGTCTCAAGTCTCGTCTGCTTCTTCAATTTTCTTTTTCATTTCCTCCTTCTATCTCCCAACCTCTCACTCAGTTACATTATCGTCTGCTCTGTTCCAGTCTCAAGTCTCGTCTGCTTCTTCAATTTTCTTTTTCATTTCCTCTTTCTATCTCCAAACCTCTCACTCAACTACATTATCGTCTGCTCTGTTCCAGTCTCAAGTCTCGTCTGCTTCTTCAATTTTCTTTTTCATTTCCTCCTTCTATCTCCACACCTCTCACTCAGTTACATTATCGTCTGCTCTGTTCCAGTCTCAAGTCTCGTCTGCTTCTTCAATTTTCTTTTTCATTTCCTCCTTCTATCTCCCAACCTCTCACTCAGTTACATTATCGTCTACTCTGTTCCAGTCTCAAGTCTCGTCTGCTTCTTCAATTTTCTTTTTCATTTCCTCCTTCTATCTCCAAACCTCTCACTCAATTACATTATCGTCTACTCTGTTCCAGTCTCAAGTCTCGTCTGCTTCTTCAATTTTCTTTTTCATTTCCTCCTTCTATCTCCCAACCTCTCACTCAGTTACATTATCGTCTACTCTGTTCCAGTCTCAAGTCTCGTCTGCTTCTTCAATTTTCTTTTTCATTTCCTCCTTCTATCTCCAAACCTCTCACTCAGTTACATTATCGTCTACTCTGTTCCAGTCTCAAGTCTCGTCTGCTTCTTCAATTTTCTTTTTCATTTCCTCCTTCTATCTCCAAACCTCTCACTCAGTTACATTATCGTCTACTCTGTTCCAGTCTCAAGTCTCGTCTGCTTCTTCAATTTTCTTTTTCATTTCCTCCTTCTATCTCCAAACCTCTCACTCAACTACATTATCGTCTGCTCTGTTCCAGTCTCAAGTCTCGTCTGCTTCTTCAATTTTCTTTTTCATTTCCTCCTTCTATCTCCCAACCTCTCACTCAGTTACATTATCGTCTACTCTGTTCCAGTCTCAAGTCTCGTCTGCTTCTTCAATTTTCTTTTTCATTTCCTTCTTTCTATCTCCAAACCTCTCACTCAGTTACATTATCGTCTACTCTGTTCCAGTCTCAAGTCTCGTCTGCTTCTTCAATTTTCTTTTTCATTTCCTCCTTCTATCTCCCAACCTCTCACTCAGTTACATTATCGTCTGCTCTGTTCCAGTCTCAAGTCTCGTCTGCTTCTTCAATTTTCTTTTTCATTTCCTCCTTCTATCTCCAAACCTCTCACTCAGTTACATTATCGTCTGCTCTGTTCCAGTCTCAAGTCTCGTCTGCTTCTTCAATTTTCTTTTTCATTTCCTCCTTCTATCTCCCAACCTCTCACTCAGTTACATCATCGTCTGCTCTGTTCCAGTCTCAAGTCTCGTCTGCTTCTTCAATTTTCTTTTTCATTTCCTCCTTCTATCTCCAAACCTCTCACTCAGTTACATTATCGTCTACTCTGTTCCAGTCTCAAGCCCGGTCTGCTTCTTCAATTTTCTTTTTCATTTCCTCCTTCTATCTCCAAACCTCTCACTCAACTACATTATCGTCTACTCTCTTCCAGTCTCAAGTCTCGTCTGCTTCTTCAATTTTCTTTTTCATTTCCTCCTTCTATCTCCAAACCTCTCACTCAGTTACATTATCGTCTACTCTGTTCCAGTCTCAAGTCTCGTCTGCTTCTTCAATTTTCTTTTTCATTTCCTCCTTCTATCTCCCAACCTCTCACTCAGTTACATTATCGTCTACTCTGTTCCAGTCTCAAGTCTCGTCTGCTTCTTCAATTTTCTTTTTCATTTCCTCCTTCTATCTCCAAACCTCTCACTCAGTTACATTATCGTCTACTCTGTTCCAGTCTCAAGTCTCGTCTGCTTCTTCAATTTTCTTTTTCATTTCCTCCTTCTATCTCCAAACCTCTCGCTCAACTATATTATCGTCTGTTCTGTTCCAGTCTCAAGTCTCGTCTGCTTCTTCAATTTTCTTTTTCATCTCCTCCTTTGCATACGGCTTCTCACCGTTTCCCTTCTTAAGCCAAACTCACTAGCGAAAAAGAAAAAGAAACAAACAAACAAGATAGACATCCGCGGCGAAACACCATGTAGTCTCCTCTCACTTCTCTCTCTCTCTCTCTCGCGCGCCTGCCTAGTGACGGTGTCAAGAGAAAGACAGAGAGAAAAAAGCCGAAAGAAGACCTTTGGTATGATATACTTTAATTGCCATACCATCGCTATCTCTTTCTCCCTCTCTGTCTGTCTAATATTACACTCGTTCGTGTCGCGACCTTTTTGGTTTGTGTATATTTAAAAAAATCTTGTTGCATTATTCTGTTTCAAACCCAACTTCTTAATATTCTTCTTTTGAAATTCTTTACCTATGTTTATGTTACGTTAGCTCACTGTCATAAACGTTATTAGTCTCATGGTTGCCATATTTAAGGTAATGTCTATTATCATAGTAACAAAAGGAAAACAAGAAATATGGTTGTCTTGTTACTAATTCTATAATTGATGTGCTTAGTTCAATTTAATTACTTAATTTCATTTTTTTTTCTTTCAAGGATTCATGATCTCTCTAGGAATGGCCGTTTTCCATGCGGTCGAATTCATTGAGATGAACACAATAAAAGACCCGGATGAAAAACTCTTTCGAAAATATTGGCCACTTGTAAGCAAATTCCTGTCACCCTTTTTTATCTTCTGACCATTTTGTCAATTTTAGATTGCTAGGCGTTAGGGTAATATTTAGTTTTATACAAAGGAGGCAAAGAGGGAGGGGGGAAGCCCTTTGTGAAAATTCAGATACTTCCGATTTTTCTGAAATTTTAACAATAGGTATTAGACCTGAATTAATAAATGTTCCCAAAATTTCAGTTTTTTAGGGGACATAATATGGGCAGAATCTCCAATTTGAAAATTGAAATATTTCAAATTTGATTCGTAGCCATTAGACACCAATTAAGTAAGTTTCCCTGAATTCAATTTCTTCTTAACCTTGATTTTTTTTAATTTTCTAGAATCAAAATCATGTAATAGATTTTGATCAAAATTGGAATAAGGATCCTAGAAATAAGGTTTAGTGATTTAAATCTTCGTAAGAGGCATAAAAGTTGTTCAAAACTGTTCTGTTTGGGTAATTAATTTACGCGTCCTGGGATGGGTATTCTTCTAGTAAGGCTATAATAAATACTATTTTTAATTAAATATTTTTACTTGATATATTTTAAGAAGATTATAATAAAACCTCCTCATCATTAAGCATTTAGTAAATATAAACATTACCGGCCCATTTGCAGAATAGTCAGAGTGTTCGCCAATGGGCTGGGAGACCAGGGTTCAATAATCGGTCAAGTCATACCAAATACTTAATAATGGGATTTGACCCCCCCCCCCACTGCTGAACACTTAACAGTATAAAGTGAGGATCAAGGGTAAGTGGAGTAGTCCTAGGAAAGGAGTGGTGCCCTCCCCTACATCTCAGTGTAGTAGCTAATGAAAAGGGATCCTTTGCCCTTGATTATGGTCGACCATTTTATTATTTAATTAAACATTTTTAAAGAATAAGGCACCACGCAAAATGGATTGCATTATGCTCGGCATAAGTCTACATGAAAGAAAATAAACACTTGGATCAGACAGCAAACTGGAGTAAAAAGCAGCATCATCACCATACGAATGGTTAGACATCGATGGGCAGATCATCTTTCAAGATCTACATACAACAGATGGACATTTAGAGCAAAGAAATGGACCCCGAGGCAATGAAAAGGAATAAGAGGTAAGCCAAAGACCCGTTGGAGAGACGATCTTAACAGCAAACTGGGTCCTACGTGGCAACGCCTAGCGAGGGACAAAAACAAGGTGGAAGGAAATCAAAGAGGGGTTCCTCCTCCTCCAGGACTGATCAAAAACCTTGATGATGATGATGATAGTGATGACGACGACGACGACGACGACGACAATTTTAAAACATCTATAATAAATACACTATTGATAGTCTCGCCTTCTTGAATAATTGAGCACTCGATTGGATTTTTTCTACCAAACAAAACCAAGAATTATATATATATATATATATATATATATATATATATATATATATATATATATATTCTCTTATGTATATTTTTCTTATGTAATTTCTTTTTCTCGATTCAACCTATATGGTGAATGCTTTGAATGTTTCAAATGTTTGATTTGTTATTCAATTTGCTGTCATTTTTCTATTTCTGAAGTCCTTTTACTGGTGTTGTCTTTTAGTACTGAAATCTGATTTTTTTTTTTCTCTCGTATGTGATGTTATAATCGGCGCTGGCGAAGGGCGTTTTGGAATCATCAAAAATAATGAAAATTAAAATATTTCCAAAAAGTCTTGGAAACGACCGTACACCTAATAAGTTGGTTTTGAATTCTTGGAACAATGTTCAAAGTTTTTTTGATCTCAATTAACTTTATACGTACATAACAGTAATCTATTGACACGTGTTTCTGGCTCACAGCTGTCATCATCATGGCTAACCTGGACAATGATATATATATATATATATATATATTTGTTGTTGTTTATTTATCTATGGACGTATACGTTTTTTCAATCAAGACTCATCAGCATAGAAGTATGACTATTCACTACCGATCACACGATTCGAAACCCTGGATTACAAGTATTTTTCAACCCCAATCCAACATCGCTAACCGATAGGCCAATTTTGAACAGCTTATAAACAATGATAATTTTAACACATTTAAAAGCGGCGAGACATACAGGCATTCAACTTCTATAAGTGAAGGAATGATGCATATAAAGCAAGTGACGTCACGCTGTGTTAGTACTACCATTTACAGTGCTCTACTTTTTTACGAGGAGCTTCAAATATAAATATTTGTTATTGTTTATTTATCTATGGACGTATACGTTTCGTCTCTTTTTCAATCAAGACTCATCAGCATAGAAGTATGACTATTCACTACCGGTCACACGATTCGAAACCCTGGATTACAAGTATTACAATCCAACGTCGCTAACCGATAGGCCAATTCTGAACAGCTTATAAACAATGATAATTTTAACACATTTAAAAGCGGCGAGACATACAGGCATTCAACTTCTATAAGTGAAGGAATGATGCATATAAAGCAAGTGACGTCACGCTGTGTTAGTACTACCATTTACAGTGCTCTACTTTTTTACGAGGAGCTTCAAATATAAATATTTGTTATTGTTTATTTATCTATGGACGTATACGTTTCGTCTCTTTTTCAATCAAGACTCATCAGCATAGAAGTATGACTATTCACTACCGGTCACACGATTCGAAACCCTGGATTACAAGTATTACAATCCAACGTCGCTAACCGATAGGCCAATTCTGAACAGCTTATAAACAATGATAATTTTAACACATTTCAAAGCGGCGAGACATACAGGCATTCAACTTCTATAAGTGAAGGAATGATGCATATATATAAAGTAATAATAAACAAATCCAAAGTTACATTCTTTACAAGTTTATTATATTCTTATTTTACAACAAATAATTTTTTTTTAAAAGTCCTTAAAACCATGTTGTTTTTTAAGAAATAAGTCCTATCATTAAAAGGAAGAAAAACAATAAATTATTAAACATTGGTTAACATTATTAATTTGAAAAAAATATTAAAGCCGTTTATGAGTTCTGAAGGACACCAAAAAATTCCATGTATGAAGAAGCAGAAAGTATTTGTAATAATGAATCTATGGATAAATTATGAGGTGTTAAAATGTTATTCATGGGAATAATATTACATTATAATAATATAAGAATCCAGAAAAAATGGTGACTATAGCCAACATCTAATATATTTGAAGATCAATATATGTAAATGCATTATGCCTCAAATTGTCTTCCCTGACATTACTTTCAAATATGATAAAGTTTGTTCAGAGTTAAGGTTTTTTAGGGTTTTTTTATGGAAATCGCACCAGACAAGGGATGAAGCCACTTGATGTAAGGAGCTAACAAGAACAAATATGGTTATCACAAGGACAAGAGATGCTTATTGACCTTAGTCTTGAAAAGACCACGATTATAGGTAAGAGGAAAACAGTCAGCAGGAAAAGAGTTCCACAAGCCTGCAGTTCTTGGAAAGAAGCTACTGAAATTGGAAACTATATTACAATGAGGTATCAAAACAGCGAATTGATGGAGACCACTAGACCAACGAGTCAAACGAGCTGGAACAAAAGAAGCAGGGAATAAATCACATAATTCTTAAGAACACATGCCATAATAGTATTAATAGCAACATCACGTCTGTGAGAGAGGGTGTAGAGAAGAAGAAAGGGTAGCACCAATCAAATTACAGATACGTTTCTGCACCTTATCAAAACCCTCAAATGGAGCAGAGATTCACCAGCCCAAATATGACAACAGTACTCCATACATGGTCTGATTGTAGATTGGTAGAGATAGAGAATAGCCTCAGGTGTGAGAAAGTGTTTGGAGTGATAGAGAGAACCAGCTTTACGAGAAGCAGAAAGAGCAATGGATGTAATATATGAACTCCAAAAAAGATTTTGATGAGAAAGAAAGACCAAGACGTTTCAGTATCAATTTCTCCTCAAGAGCAGAGCAATCCATGAGAATCTCAGGAAGAGATTAGTTAATAATAATTAGTTAATAATAATTAGTTAATAATGTTAATAATAAAGAAAAAGAGAAAAAGGGGCTGCAGAAAAATGTCTTTAACTTAATACGTCCCACACTGTCTACTAAGCTCCAGCCTCTGTCCCATCGCCGCACTGCTTCAGCCCTGTGCTTGTTTTACAAGTACTTCCACAAAACGTGCTCCAACAAACTGACTACACTTGTACCCCCTCAACATAAATCCCCCCCCCCCGACAAACCCGACTAGCAGCAACCACCTCCCCCGCCTTCACTGTCGAGGTCCCCAGATGCTCAAACAACTTATTATCATTATTATTGTTATTGTTATAAATATTATTTGATATGCAAATTACCATATCACAGTGTAGTCTTAAGGCTAATGTATTAATATTATTAATTTATTCATGTATATATAAGTGAAATTAAAGCTGAATTGTTTCTACATTTGATTATTGGGGAAGTGGTCGTTTGATCAGTACCACTAGAGAGCCATGCATTTTAAAACTGTCCTGTTTTTAAATCTCTGAAACAGTTACATGGTAAACAACTGATGATCCCCCGTTTAATATTTCACGCTCAAGTTAAGGTCCGCTGTGTTTGTTTCACTGTTAGATACTTAAATCCCTTTTTTTTGTGAATTTTCCAACGGTAAGTCAGCTTATGAAAGTGCTAAGTCTGCAGTATTTTGGATTTAGTTAGTATCCATGGGAATTTAAACTGTATTTTCTTTCTTTGTTTAAAATGACTCAAAGTGTGTGTGTGTGTGTGTGTATATATATATATATATATATATATAGTCTAAAGAGACTATATATATATATATACACACACACACACACACACTTATATATGGGCTGAACAAAAATAAACAATTAAAAAATAAGGACTAAATGTGTATGACGATTCTTTAGTCACAACTTTTTAATTTTTTTTCTTTCTTTCATTATTCAGTTTATCAAGCACGCATCTGTGAGATCCTATGGCTGGTCCTACATGCTCGGCTGGGTGGCTATGGCCCTATCTGCCATCCCGGCTACCCTCTATGGCCTCATCGCTTTCCAGATGAAAGGGGATGAATATCATGATATATCCGGGGATCGAACCATGCTCTCGGAGTACATGGGCAGCGTTTCGACCATCTCTCGTCCAGTGAGTTCTCGTTTTAAGACCATAACCCTAACCCTTACCCATAACCACTTACATCGACCGCGTAAACATTACCCTTTCACCTATAAGATCACACAAGAGGTTAATATCGATAGAGAATTAGAATAGAAATTCATGGCTTATAGATATTAAAAATAAAACATTAAAAAAATAGAAACACAGACAATTTTCTTTACTTTTTTCATCGCTAGCTGCCCATACCTGGTATTGCCCGGGATGCAATATAATTATTTTAATTTTTACTTTTTATTTGTGTTCACATTTTTTAAATTAAGGTAGACAACTCCTATTATATTCTTCCCGACCACTGTACCTGGTACGGCATTCACCCAGGAGGAAGTTTCATGGGAATATTAAATTCACAAGCGGTCCCCAGTCGCATGTATATCTAGGTTAGGGGAGATGACGACGTTAAGTTTTTGCAGAGAGGTGTCGACGTCCTCCTACATACATCGCCTGGTATTCCCAAATGGTCACCCATCTGGTACTGGCCATGTTCAACGTTGCTTAACTTTGGTTATCTAACGGGAACTGGTGTGTCAACATGATTACGCATATTATATTCTTCACTGTAAAATGTGTTATCTCCTTACTAATTGTTGTAGACCCGTGCTAGGGGTCACAAAGATAACAACCACAAATTGTGACAGGTTAAAATATACAATGTATTTATACCATAGCAATACAGTAACGCCACTAAATGTGGTAGGAGATGACCGGATTCCTACCATGCGGTAAAACATGATAGGGATGTCCTTTATTTAACACCTACCCACTATAGGAGTATGTGACACACGGTTGGAAAGTGGGATTTGAAAAGCCAGCGCCCGTAAGGTGAGCGCTTTAGCCATTAAAAATTGCCTGGGCAGCCCCGTCGGCATTCCCCGGTAGCGGCGCCTCAGGCAGTAAGCTATAAACTTACTTCTCCCCAAAGAGGAGAGGCAAAGCCTGGGAGGGTGGACCTCCTAGAACTGCACAGGACAGACCCATAGACCGGCGGAATCATGCCCCGAAGGCCAAGACAACACCGGTCTATAGGGTGTAGTATCCATCGGAACAGATACGACACGTGGTACGAGGACTCTCACATGATAGGGATGTCCTCTGTTGAGTCTTTGCAACCATGGTATTTATTATAGATGGTTGCTTCCATTAGTTCTTCAATAGGGGTGATTTGTACTCCACAACACCCCCCTCCCGAGCTTTTCATTCCCCTGGAATGATCGTATAGCTCTTTTTTCTGGGATTGATCTCTATGGGATCGATCCTTTTTCTTTTTCTGGAAGACCGGCGTTGTCCAACTGCTTGTGGTGTTACCAGGTC
Source organism: Sepiola atlantica (assembly GCA_963556195.1). NCBI lineage: Eukaryota > Metazoa > Mollusca > Cephalopoda > Sepiida > Sepiolidae > Sepiola > Sepiola atlantica. Next base: position 18,234,444 of record OY744519.1, on the reverse strand, counting down.
GAACGTGTCATATATATGGTCCATTACTTCTTCTTGTTCAACAGGAGGTTGTCTGTCGTCATCAGTGACACGTTTCCGAATTTGGTTCAAATGCTTCTTGTAAGTGAATTTTGGACCTTCGATTATGTAAACCATCCGCCCGATCCTCTGCTTGACCTTTCCTAGTTCCCACATCATACTATTATTTTTATGTACCTGGAAAAATACCTTTTCCCCAGGTAAATACCTCTTTTTAGGAACTGTAGTATTCGGCGGTTTTACCTGTTTAGGCAAAAGTTTCTCGAAGACCGGCCTAATTTTCCTCGCAAACATTAACTCTGCCGGCGACATCTTTGATGGAGCGCTTTCATTTGGCGTAATTCGGTACACCTGTAAAAACTGTTGTAACGCCTTTCCTGAGGGCGTTCCTTTAACTTTTTTCAGGGCTCTTTTTAGCGTGTCCACGAACCTCTCTGCCTGACTGTTCGATCGAGGATGATAGGTTGGAGTTGTTATGTGGTTGACCTGGAAATCCTCACAGAAACTTTTAAAATCTGCTGACGTGAATTGCGTGCCATTGTCCGACACCAAACAATCGACCACACCAAACCTAGCATACAATTCGTGAAAAGCGCTGATTGTAAAATCCGTCGTTGGACTCTTGCATCTAAATACCTCAGGCCATTTTGAAAAGCTATCAACAACTATTAAGTAATAGTTTCCCTCCAATGGACCTGCAAAGTCCACGTGTATCCTTGACCATGGATGGTCAGCTTTAGGCCACGGGCTAAATTGTATTGGGGGCGCTTTTGCAGCCAATGCGCATCCCTTACACGACTTTACCATGTCTTCAATATCAGTGTCCATGCTCTTCCCGTAAACGTAGGACCTCATGGGGCTCTTCATTCTAGTAGCCCCAGGGTGCCCCGTATGAAAATCCTTTAAAATTTTTTTCCTCAGCGTGGCTGGGATTACCATCCTTTCTTGGTACAACAGTACCTCATTGCACATAGAATAAACTTCCGCCGCCGATTCATCTGATTGAATTTTTTGTTTCGTTTCTTTGATGAACCTATCTTCTTTAGCCTCCCTTATTATCTCTTTCAAAGTCACTGGTAATTCCCTGATCGTATTGCACAGTATTTGTGTATAGTCCTTTTCACTTTGTAGTGACGCTATTACTGTGTCCTCCAGCGGTTCCCTTGATTTCGGGATTAATCGCGACAATCCGTCAGCGTGACCTAACTTCGCAGATGCAAGAAATTCCATACTGAAATCGTAATTTAGCAGGATGGTCGCCCATCTTTGCAGTCTGTTGGCTGAGTAAGTTGGTATCCCTTTTTTTGAACCGAAAATGGTTATAAGCGGCTTGTGATCAGTTTGTAATTTGAATTTTCGACCGTGTAAAAAACGGTGGAATTTTGTAACCCCGAATATGATCCCCAGTGCTTCCTTCTCAATTTGGGAATAATTCTTCTCGGCTGGCAGTAAGGTTCTCGACGCATGGGCGATCGGTTTAGTGGACCCATCTGGCATTTTATGTAGAATGCATGCCCCTATTCCATAAGCACTTGCGTCGGTTGCGACAATAATCTCTTGTTCTGGATTGAAATGAATCAGAAATAAATCTGATGTTAGTACATCTTTTAACTGCTTAAATGCCGACTGGCACTCCGGCGTCCAGTTCCATTTTTTGTCCTTTTTTAATAGTTCATTCAAAGGCGCGCGCAATTTATGCATATTCTTAATAAAAGTTTGATAATAGTTAACGAGCCCTAAAAAACTTTGCAATGTAGTTACATTATGAGGCTCTGGCATGTCTTTTATTGCTGTGGACCTATCCGGGTCGGGTTTTCTCCCATCCTTATTTAATATATGACCCAGGTATTTTATTTGTTCCAAAAAAATTCACATTTTGCCTCCTTCAAAGTGAAGCCGTATTCTTTTATTCTGTCAAACACTTGAAATACATGATCTCTATGTTGTTCAACATTTTGACTACGTATGAGAATATCGTCCAGATAGCCTATTGAAAAATCCAAACTGCTTAGCAAAGTGTCAATTATCTGTTGGAAAATAGCAGGTGCTACTTTTATCCCAAATGCTAATCTATTGAATTTAAAAAGACCTATGTGTGTTGAGATACACAAAAGTTTCGAACTATCGTCTTCTACTGGTATCTGTAGATACGCCTCGCTTAAGTCTATTTTGGAAAAAAATTTTCCGCCATTTAACTTAGCGAATACTTCCTCTGGGTTTGGTAACGGATAGTGGTGGTCCTTGAGCGATGCATTCAATCCGGTAGAGAAATCTGCGCATACTCTGATTTCTTTTGATTTTTTTTATGTATACGGTGGGGGCTGTCCACTCACTATAGTTAATATGGGTCAAAATCCCTGTGTTAACTAGTCTTTCCAATTCTTCTTCAATTTTTTCTCTTGAAGCGAACGGTACGCTACGTGGTTTTTTGAATATTGGTTTTGCTTCATCCAGCAATTCGAATCTCGCTTTTATTTTCATGCAGCATCCAAGCTTTTCAGAAAAAACACTTGAAAAAGATTTTTTTAGATCTTTTTTTAGTTTGTCGGCTTCGGCCGTTAAATTTTCGACTTTTTGACAAAAATCACTCATTGGCGAGTCCCATAATTCAAATTCTTGGATCCAGTCAGATCCAAATAAATTTGATGTGTTCCTAAGAACGAATACTTTTAGCTTTTTTGTCTTTCTTTTTAGTGAAACATTAATAATTAATTCACCCTCAAAATGTATCTTTTCACCAGTTACCGATCTTGCGACTTTATTCGTCTTCATCATCGTGGGCTTACCTAATTTCTTCCACGTGTGAACATTTATAATCGATATATCCGACCCTGAATCGAGTTGCAGATTTACTTCTCTATTTTCGATTCTCACCGTTACATATTTCCTTATGTTCTCTGTTGGTGAAGGGTCCCTTTTTGCAGTTTTTATGTAGCTCTTTTTTTCTACTTTTGCTCTGCAATATGAGGCCTTGTGCCCTGCTCGTTTGCATAGGTCACACGTTATTTTCTTATGGTACCAACATGCATTGTACCCATGAGGTCCTCCACATTTACTACAAGGGGTCCTAGGCTTTTGTCTATCCTGATAATTTTGTGAAGGGTTCTTTTTGCCTCTTGGTTGGTAATAGCTGGCGGGTGAGTGTCCTTTATTTTTGGAGCGTATCTTTTTAATGTGAGCGATACCTGCTTCCTCTATGTTTCGGGAATCTTGTTTCACTGCCACGAACCGCTGACAATCTTCAGCCAGTTTCTGAAGCGTTAAATCAGGTTCTAATTCCAGTTTATTTAGAGCACGACGTCTTATATCGGCGTCTTTTGTGGTTATCAAACCTTGTGTGAATATTAGGCATTTAAAGTTATCTGCCATTAATGATGACAACTTGAAGTCGTCACAGTTTTTATTAACTATAGACGCAAAAGTCGTATAGTCCCGATTCTCCTTATGTGTAATATTCATACATTTCCATCTTTTATGGAAAAGGCTTGTCTTTGGACAGTATAACTCCATTAACAGTTTGACTGCCTCGTCAAACGACAATTCGTTGGTTTTTCTTGGCAAAATATAATCCACGAATTTGTTATGTTCGGATGCACCCAACTTCCGTAGTAATAAACGAATCTTCTTTTGATCCGTCCATGAACCACAATCAATCTTGAATAAGTCTTCAAATCTTCTGAAGTATGCTTCAAACGTTAGGTCTTCCTCAGGAGCATAGCGAAATGTATCAATGGCTGACCAGATCGCATTTTGCGAAAAAGCCGTAGTTTTCCTGTCCGTTGTCCTTATTCATTAAAACTTGCGTTAACAAATCCATTTTTTTATCTGATTGGTTTTGATGCTCTAAATGTAATTTTTTCAATTCCAATATTTGTTCGTTCATTTCTTTCTTTTCTTCCGCGGCGTATTTCATCATTTCTTTTTTTTCTCTACCCTGTTTTTCCTCAAAGTATTTTATTAAACTTAACTGCTTCTCGTCATTTTGTTTCTGTACTATCAATTGTTCTTCTCGAAACCTTTTTTCAAGTTCTAATTGTTGATTTTGTTGAAGTTTTATAATTTCTAAAATCTGTTTTGAAAAATCCTCCATTTTTTTTTTTTTTTTTTTTTTTTTATATGACAAAAATGCGTTTTCAGAAACAAACCAATTCTTTTTCTCTAGTACCAACTCTACAAAAAATTTTTTTACAATTTTTGTATCTGGTTATATTGACGAGTATTTCCTTAATTTATTTTTTCCTTGTGTGGCAATTTTCCACTAGAAAATAATTCAGCGTTTGTGTTTATACAGAAAAAAGTTTGACCTTTTTTTTTTTTTCTTCAATTTTCTTTTCGTAACATGTAAGTATTTAGTTCAAATCCTTGTTGAACGTACACTTTTTTATTCTTTTACAAAGAATTTTTTTTTTCTGTGAAAAAAAACGAGTTCATAGCATTTATTTAAATATTGACCATAATTTCCGCTTTAAGTGCGTAACAGAATATCATATTTTCTCATTAACACAAAGTGTTATGCCGTACCTGCTTGTCGAAAGTGTTTTTTTTTTTCAACGTGATAGTCAGTCAGAGAAAAATTTATTTTAATCGGAAAAATCCGACGTAACTTTTAATTTTGCGAATACTCGCTTTAGCCAAAATAAAATATACTATCATTTACTTGCTGTATTTTCGTAATTTTTTTTTTCAATGCTAATGCCTTTTTAAGACAATCTTTTTAGAATGAACAAATGTTTTTTTTTGTACTTACTGAAACTTTGAGTCGTTTTTTTTTTCAGTTGTCGTAAATCCACACCATTTATGAGTTCCGTTTTAACTCGTAGTTTAGGCTTCTTGTGGCTTTTTTTTTTTCAACAGCAAGATAAGACTTTTTTGACGACGTCTTTTGTTGTTTGACTTTTTTTTTTCAAGTAAATCCTTGCCCGAATCTTAGTTATTTAGTTTTTTGTCGAATGATCCCGTAACTTTCTTGAGTAATCCTGGTAGCCAGTTGTCGTGACTGGTATAACATCAAAATCCTCACGTTTGTTCTTTACTAATTTCTTCGTCGCCAGTGTTGTAGACCCGTGCTAGGGGTCACAAAGATAACAACCACAAATTGTGACAGGTTAAAATATACAATGTATTTATATCATAGCAATACAGTAACGCCACTAAATGTGGTAGGAGATGACCGAATTCCTACCATGCGGTAAAACATGATAGGGATGTCCTCTGTTGAGTCTTTGCAACCATGGTATTTATTATAGATGGTTGCTTCCATTAGTTCTTCAATAGGGGTGATTTGTACCCAACAACACTAATATTTTTAGGTGATTATTTAAAAATGTTTGATATTATCTACGTGTAACTTGGGACTTTTTCCCGTGATGTAATTTTTTTTTTATACGTAGCTCTAGTTCTGTTCCTAACTTTCAATGGAATTTCCCATTTCCTTACTCAATCTTAAAGTGGAAAATTCCCGATTCTAACCTTATTTTTACACCCCCTGCATCCAAATATTGCTCCACTAGTACAAGGATAAAATTCTAGACGAGTTGATTTTATGCCAATTTTATTTCTTGCCTTTGTTCATTTATTTTATTTTTTTTTCAGATCTTTATAACCCATCATTTCAGGGCGTCCATTATAGAATGGATCCTGATTTGGTGCTACAGTCTTCTATCCTGAAAGAGTGCTATTCTTTTCCTTTCAGATCTTTCCTAGAAAACCATTGAAGTATCACCATCACCTGTGAAAAAAAGACCCTGTATTTATGTTTACAAAGTGTGAAGTTTCCTTGCTATTCTGTCTGTCGCCTGGAACCATTTTCCGGTCAACCGTCTGAAACACCAAAACCCCCGAAATTGTCGCTTGTAATACCAGCTCAATTTCGGTTGATAAAAAAATAATTTTAAAAAAAAAACTGTTGTCTTCCTAAACTTGTTTTAGTGTCTTTTCTTTTTCTTCTCTTTATTTCACTTCACTCTACATCTTCTTTCTGTCTGTAAGAAAGAAGAATGGAATGAAAGCAAATAAGGACCGATAACTCTTAATAAAATAATAAGATACATTTTACTTGGCTGATTTTTCTCTTAAGGTGACTACATAACGATTTCTATTAGGAAACATGCCGAATCAGATTAAGTGTGCATGGTTGACCTAATGGATAACATCTCTGACTATAGAATCGATCTAATGTTGGTGTTTAGGTTTCACGGCATGTCAACTATCATTGGATCATTTTACGTTGAAACAGTATTTAGTTGGGGCATGATTGATCCGGAAGAAAGTCAGAATGAAGAACGTAACTTGGTAGAGATAGTTGCATCTGATTGAAATAGAATATGGAATAAGAAAAGGGTCACTATCTCATTGAACGTAGGTGTGTTGCTTGTTCATGTGGTGAAGAGGTGATGGTTACATAATCCCAAACCTAATCACAATCTCACCGCTGATCACGTAGACCGATACAAAATAGTCTGCTACAGGTTCTCCTCTGGGATTGTGTTCGTCAGTTCAAATAAAAGGACCAGAGATCTCTGCTGAAACAGAAATCAACTTTGTAAGCAAGAACAAAGGGAACAAATATTTGCTTGTAGTTACCAATTTTAGTTGGAGGGTTAGGGTGAGGGTTAGGGTGCTAATAACTTTATTAGTATTTTAGCTGAAGGATGATTGGTTAGGAAGAAAGTCACGATGAAAGACGTAACTTGGTAGAGTTAGTTGTATATATCTGGCCGCATCTGACTGAAATAGAATATTGAACAAGAAAAAGGGTCACCATCTTCACGGATAACACCAAACTCCTCCACTAAAATATGAATCAACTTTTATTCGAAGGGAACACTGGAACAAAAAGAGAGTTGCTAGGTCAGCCGGCTTTTGTTGATAAACGAAGGCTATAGCCTGGAGTTCCACATCTCACCTGCACGCTTCTGGCACAGGACGAGAACAGGATGGGTGGGGCATCTGATGAATCTGACAAAATCTTGGGAACTGACTTGTATCTTCCCGCTGATGAGGTGCGCATGTCATTGGGGTTGCTAATCGCCTGTGTATCGATGTGACAAGTATCCGCCGGCCCTACGAGTCAGGAAGACTCCGATAGTGAAAATGCCATACGGAGAGAGGACCCTACGAAATGGAGCGAAGGTATGAACTAGTGTGAATTTTGCTTAAAATTGGAATTATCAGCACCTCAAGACAAGGCGCCGGTGAGCCTGAAAAAAATTTGTAACCCGTCATGGCCAATTTCACATAAGAGCCCGGGGAGATTGTCCAGCTGTTGAGAACAAACATTGAATTTTTGTCGAGTCGTTTTGTTGTCATTTTTCGAGGATACGTCTAAAATACAAACCCCCTCTATAAATGGAGTTAGAAGGATTTAATTAGTTGTGACAAGACAAAGGGAACTAAAGATTGTCTTAGCGCGTCGTGGGCGAGCTATGACGGGATACAGAGATATCACCCACAAGCTTTTCAATATAACAAGATATGACTTCGCGCTCGGGAGTTATTCGGCAGAGTGAGTTAGCAGAGTCAGTCAGTCAGTAGAGCCGGACAGGACCGCGAACAGGCACACGTGAAAGAAATTCTGCTGCCCGCTCGTCGTAAAGAAAGAACGCATGCTGTCCGACTTAGAGAAATATTTTTCACGGCCAGGTAACAGTCACTTGTCGCTCACACAGAGAAAGATTAAGGAAGTGGAATTTAGATTCTTCCTATTTTGTTTTACTCGTTTTATACTTGAGTACTGGACGGTCTTGTTTTGTAACCAACCAAGTGTAAATTGATATCGTAATTTCTTTGTTGAATAATTATTTTTCCTAAGGAAAAGGCAAAAACCCAGACTGAGTTAACTGTCATTATTTGTTGTTTTTTTGTTCTGCTTGAATGTCGCTTTCTTCTGCAGAGATAACCGGTTACTGTCCGCCCTATGATCGCTCGCTGTTTTAAACAGTCACGACGTGGGAAGTGTGTTGGTAACTAGACAAAAACCCTCAATATCGGCGTCTTCATCCAGACAACAAATTCAACAGATCAACGCCCAGTGACCGATCGATCTCAGGATGGCCAGACCGGTGACGACATCACATCGTCTGACGAGAGAAGGAGGGTTGGGGTACATCAGTACAAATGTTTGGTTTGCCATATCGTATTTGTTAACAACTGCATAATGTCACATGTTGCTCGGCCATTAGAATCTCCATGCCGGTGCAATCTCAATTTATTCATTTTTAAATTGAATTAAGGGAAAATTCTGTGCCAAACTCACAAGAAAAACAAACTCTGATACATTGTGTATAAATCAGTTGTGCTCTGGATGCGTATGATACTGCTGCGGAAAAAGACCCCTCCACACATCTTAGTTTAGTTTCAATGTATCAGCCAAGATACAACTGAGATCATTTGTCAGTTGAGACATCACAGGCGCTTGGTTGAAGTCAGCTCATCTTGGGTCTGCGCCAATCTGCTCTGATCGTCTCCTC
>OY744519.1:18180958-18220958 GCA_963556195.1 Sepiola atlantica | reverse complement strand
AAAACCTGAAAAATAAAAACCTAGTTTACTTACCCTCTGATAAAGGTAAGGAATTCTGTATCATCTCTCAAGACTCATACAACATACTCGCTCTCGAACATCTTAACAACAACAACCTATACACCCCCGCCCCCAACATTTCAGCCACATTAGTCCAAAACTCCATTAACAACACCTGGTCCCAAATCTGTCTCACACGTAACCTCCCCAAAAAATACAAAATCAACTTCACCACCAAAAATAGCAGACTTCCCACCTTCTACCACCTCATTAAAACACACAAGACCAACACACACACACAAATTAGACCTATAGTCTCTAGTATTGAAGGACCACTCTATAAAATCTCTTGGCTTCTCTCTCAACTACTCAAACCACTACTCTCCACCTTCCCCGCACATGTCAGCAGCTCCGACCAAGTAATTAGCAGACTACACTCACTCCAACACCAACAACTACAAACTAACAACTATATATTTAGCCTAGACGTAATCTCCCTCTACACCTCAATACCCGCACACCCAGCCATAGACCTCATCACCGACCACATATCTTCCTCTGACAACCTAGAGCTCTTCGGACTAACACCTACTGACATTCACAATCTCTTATACATCATCATCGACAACACATACTTTACCTTTCAGCAGCACACTTTCAAACAAATCTCCGGCCTCCCCATGGGTTCTAGCCTTTCCGGTCTCTTAGCCATCACCTACATGAACCGGTTAGAACAACGAGCACTTAACTCCTGCCTCTCCTATATATTCTTCTCCAGATATATAGATGACATTCTAATCCTTACATCCTCTCAAGACGAAGCCACACAAATATTCAACACATTCAACAACACCGACCCCCACATACAATTCACCATAGAACACCCAAACGAGTCCGGCTCACTCTCTCTCCTTGATTTCAACCTTAACATCACCGAAGATGGCTCTATACACACTAACTTCTATAGGAAACCTGCCTGCAAAAACCTTTTCATACACTATAAGTCTGCCCTGCCCACAAAAGCCAAATTAAGTTATGCCCATAATGAAATTACCCGAATACAAAATAAATGCTCTTCTGCTGCTGACAAAATATCACACACTAAAAACTTCCACCAAACCCTCCAAAATAATGGCTACCCCGCCCCCACCATAGCCCACCTAAATAAGCCCAAAACACGTAGACACCGCACCCTCGCTAACACATGCTTCTTAAAACTCCCTTTCTTCAGCGATAAGATCACCACCTCCATCCGCAAGGCAATACATAAGGAAAACCTTAACATACAACTAACACATACTGGCACCTCCTTACGCCAACATCTATCTAATAAACACACTAACCACACACCCGAACCCTGCTCCCTGGCCAATTGCCCTATCTCCAACACAGGTCTGTGCCTTCGCACTAACTGTGTTTACAAACTACAGTGTAATAAATGCAAAAAATTTTACATCGGCAACACTACAAGACTGCTACACTTGCGCATAAAGGAGCACTTGAATACCCGTATATCCTCTTTCCACAAACACATAGAGATTTGCTCAAACACTCAGCGCGATATTCACGTCTCCATCTTAGCGTCTGTCAGAAACATCGGTGACCTTAGAATCACAGAATCAATCCTCATCTCCAGATTAAACCCCTCACTCAATCAACGTCACGAGCTCTACTCACCTTTCATTCTATAATATCTACCCCCCATCCACCAACCAACCCCCATATCTAACACTTAACAGAGTCCGTTTCCACCACTTCAATCATTACTCACCTCCCATAATAAACTCACCATACACCCAAACAATCAAACAGGCCCCTCCCCATATGAACTTCCATCCTTACACACTTTCAACCACAAACCAAAAACCATATTCAGCATACTCGTCTAACCCACCAAAATAAGTCACTCCATAACCTAGCATTATTAATTAATAAATCCAAACACATATAGAATGTATACAAATAACATGCAAATATTAAATAAATAATTCATAAAATAAATTAAACAAGTAAATAATAATAATAAAAAAAAAAAAATAAATAAATAAAAAAAAAACAAAACAAAACAAAAAAAAAAAAAACAAACAAACAAATATGTAAAGAAATTGATGAATATATATAGATAAACAATTAAACAAACAATAATACATAGATATGTATATATATATGTATATATGCATTTGTGTATATATGTTGTATATATATACTAATATTGTTATACAGATCTCCACCAAAAAAAAAAAAAAAAAAAAATTTTTAAAAATTAAAAAATTAAAAAAAAAAATTAAAAAATTAATTATAAAAAAAATATTTTAAAAAAATCCAGAGTTACTCCCCTTTATCTTATAATAAATATCTCAAGTTAATAAGTTAATTCGTTAATCTAATTTGACGAAACTCACAATTAGTAATTAATAACACTTCTTTAATAGATGATAATCGAAATCGATAAGTAGATAGATCTAGAATATTTAAAATATGAGACTAATTACTTTAATTTATATTAAAATTCTTAAATTACGATAGAAAGATAAACAAAATAAAAAATACGAAGATAAAACAAAGTAAATATTCAAATATAAAAAAAAAAAAAAAAATTAAAAAAAATGATACAATATATATTATCAAAAAATAACAGTTTATCGAACACCATACACCTAACCAACATTACACTAATATTCTAAACACCAATCATATATTTAACATAATATTAAAATAAAACTTAACTTAATTTATATTCCCTGTGAAACTGTTTTTTTGCTGCGGTCTATATCTGGCAGCCATTTTGTTTTGTATTATTCTCTACACAGTCGGAGAAGAATAAAATATTATTCTTCTTCTGGTCTAATTATTTTTGAAAAAGGGATGTCTTTTCCCGAAATATCAAATAGTGATTTTTAATCACCCGGACAGCTAAAACACTCTTGCTGTTATGTAAGAAAAAAAAAAAAAAAAAGGAAAAAAAAAAGGAAAAATAAATAGTAAGTCTTATATCGTATTCGATTTATTTTTATTGTTTTTGTTCCTTTCCTTTCAACTTGCATCTTACCCGGAATTGCATTACAGCCTTTCAAAAACTTACTACTAATATATATATATATTTGTGTATATATATATATATATATATATATATATATATTTGTGTATATATATATATATATATATATATATATATTTGTGTATATATATATATATATATATATATATATATTTGTGTATATATATATATATATATATATATATATTTGTGTATATATATATATATATATATATATATATATATATATTTGTGTATATATATATATATATATATATATATATATATATATATATTTGTGTATATATATATATATATATATATATATATATATATATATTTGTGTATATATATATATATATATATATATATATTTGTGTATATATATATATATATATATATATATTTGTGTATATATATATATATATATATATATATATATTTGTGTATATATATATATATATATATATATATTTGTGTATATATATATATATATATATATATATATTTGTGTATATATATATATATATATATATATATATATTTGTGTATATATATATATATATATATATATATATATATTTGTGTATATATATATATATATATATATTTGTGTATATATATATATATATATATATATATTTGTGTATATATATATATATATATATATATATTTGTGTATATATATATATATATATATATATATTTGTGTATATATATATATATATATATATATATATTTGTGTATATATATAATTATTTCCACAATCAGACAACGCCGCAGCCCACAACCTATGAAAAGAAACAAACCGGAAGTCCTAGACTCGAGTCTAGGACTTCCGGTTTGTTTCTTTTCATAGGTTGTGGGCTGCGGCGTTGTCTGATTGTGGAAATAATTATATATATCATCTCACATTCAAGAAATCTAATATATATATATATATATATATATTTATTTGTGTATATATATATATATATATATATATTTATTTGTGTATATATATATATATATATATATATATATATTTATTTGTGTATATATATATATATATATATTTTTATTTGTGTGTATATATATATATATTTTTATTTGTGTATATATATATATATATATATATATATGACCAGAAGGGTCATCTACTTTCTGTTTTAATGGATGATGGCATCCCTTCGTGAGGTCATCCAATGTGCATGGGGACAAACAAGACCCACCAAGTTTTAGTAGTAAAAAAATAAAAAAAATAAGAGCATAATATTTACGGACTCTCTTCAACCTCTCTTTATGTCTGTCTGTAAGAGAGTCCGGTATAGAGGCGTATTATACGTCCCCTTTGTTAGGATTTGAAACCAACGGTACCGATATTGTCCTGATCTTCTGTAATACAAGCATTAATATATATATATATATATATATATATATATAGTAAGCAATGAAAATATATATGGCAATCAAGCTACACAGAGGCTCCCGTGTTTCATCCCCGGGGGGAATCGTCAGGCTAAATGCATGGAGTTATTTTTGTCAGGTGTTTTTATAGTTCGTCCGTTTTTTTAATTAATTTAATAATGTATCCATGCTTGCTAGGTGTTGGGATATTCTTAAGTGATGTTTCTAAGTTAATTTTTTCCATATAATTTTTTGACCTGACGATTCCCCCCGGGGATGAAACATGGGAGCCTCTGTGTAGCTTGATTGCCATAAATATATTTTCATTGCTTACTACCTAGCTCTACTTACGTATCGAGCACTGTTGAAGTAAATACTGAAAACTGACACATAAAAAATTATATCTCCTTATAATATTTTATGTGGATACATGAAGTACTAATATCTAGCTCCTCAAACATTTGAGCACTCTCACAAGAATTTATTTCACCACTAAAAAATAATATGGAAAAAATTAACTTAGAAACATTACTTAAGAATATCTTAACACCTAGCAAGCATGGATACATTATTAAATTAATTAAAAAAACGGACGAACTATAAAAACACCTGACAAAAATAACTCCATGCATTTAGCCTGACGATTCCCCCCGGGGATGAAACATGGGAACCTCTGTGTAGCTTGATTGCCATATATATTTTCATTGCTTACTACCTAGCCATACTTACATTGTTGAAGTAAATACTGAAAACTGACACATAAAAAATTATATCTCCTTATAATATTTTATGTGGATACATGAAGTACTAATATATATATATATAGAACAATATTAATTTGAAGTAAATATTAAATTATTTTCCCCTACATACGCCAGCGTTTCAAGCTTTCGCTCTCATCAGTGTAAGGAATGATGATCTCAGATGGTCGTAAGGTTCAAACCAGGTTACAGAATCACCCTAGACTCCGCAAGTAAGCGTCATAACCAAATGGCCACGAGGCATTACCACGTCGAGAAAGGGAATTTAAGTTCTATTTATGCGAAGGGAGGCACATATAGAAAGACTCTCTGGAGAGTGTTCAACGGACGTTGTCGGAGATTTTATATATATATATATATATATATATATATATATATGTATGTGTGATTTTTTGAAGGCTTACCAAAGCATTCCTTCAGAAGACCAATCATCACCAGATGAAAAAGAAAGAAAAAGTCTTTTGTGATGATTGGTCTCCTGAACGGAATACTTTGGTAAGGCTTCAAAAAATCACATATAAATGCTCTGTACCCTGTAATCATGTATCATCGAGCTTATTTTCATTGGCCTAATACCGTCTTTCACTGAATAATCTATCTTATAAGTGAAAAATCTAAAAATATATATATATATATATATATATATATATATATATATATAAGAGGTACTTCCTTCTTGTTACACAAGTAAATGTATTTCCCTCTCCCTTTTGTCACAGGAGTAAAAGATTTGCCACAAGGAACAATCTTAAATGTTATGGGGAAGGGAGAAAGCAAATAGCAAATTAGACGACGCCTCCCCCCACACGACTGTCTGAAATGAATTTAGAAAGGAATCCTTCGTTATTTTCATATAGAGACGTTTTTTTCTTTCTTCTTTTATACGAATTGATACAGTGTTTTTCTTTTTTCAAACTTTTTTCTTTCTTATTCCTTTTTTTAAATTTCAACGATTTAGACGTTATTTTATACGAATATTAGTGCAAACACTGGCGAAGGATTTTTTTTTTCCAGAATTTTTTATGGGTGTTCACTCGTAATAATAAGGATACTATAGCAATAAATTATTTTTAGTTATCGAAGAAGAATGTCTTAAAAGGGTTGGCCTGACAAACCCCTGTACAGAAAGACCTTAGACACTCGAGGACAGTGTGTAGTAGGCATTCAAGTTCTCTCCTTAAAGATATGTCACAGGTTATGCTCGAGATAAAACTTGCTATACTGTATTTCATTTTTATGGTTTTAAATTATAAAATTTTCAAAGCAGCTTTTCAAAAAAGATCTTTCAGGCGGACGAAACATGTTCGTCACAAACAAATGATATACATGTGTAAATTACTTTAAATTTTTTAGCAAAAAATAGAAATGAGATTCTGTGACATTTCGCACATTTAAAATTTTCAAATGTTAATTGTTTAGTTTTTCATAATATCCATATTTCAAAATATATATATATATATATATATATATATATACTTAAACTTTAACCTTTTTATCTCTTCATAAGTATAATCCTTAAACCCATTTTCTTTAGAAGACACATTATTAACCCTCAAAACAGTAACGGCCAAATATACGCTACTCATAAATATTGACTCACGGGATTTATATAGAAATATTTTTTATTTTTTTATATTGATATATTTTTTATATTTTTAAATCTCAACTGTTACTTTTCACCGCCCCCCCTTTTTTCAAACCTTATTAAACCTCCCTTACACTAAATTTAAACAAATATACATAACACTCTAAGCAAATAACGCGTCCAAACGAGAGTGACATGTGATTTCACATTCCAAAACAGATGACAACATAAGCTGAAGAGAGCCGGATGGCTAAGTCCTTCTGAGCTTGAAACCGACGGTACTAATTTTTCTGTATCAAAAAAATAAATATATATATATATATATATATATATATATTAAGCTTTTTTAAAAGCAGTTGTATAATAAAAATAAGTCAAAATCCGTCGGCAACCACCATCATTTATTTTACTATGTCAAATATTCATTTAAAGATATACTATTTTTCAAAATAAAAGTTAGACAAAATTATTTTCAAAAATTTTAACAATTTAACGTTTTCTTAATCTTTTAGCACAAATATGTTTTTAATATTTATGCATAAAGTGTGAAAACGAAAATGTAACGAAATGTTCACTCGTGACTGACTACACTCACACTACAGTTCAGGCGCGTCTTTGTTTATATTAGCAATACCCACCGACCATAAAACAGTTTGTAGAGAGGCAATTACTGTGTGGTTCAAGGGGTTGAAAAGATTTTTGTATCAATCTAGACAATCCGTCCGCATGACTGATTTTTGAAGATGGAAGATCCTCCATTTTGTAATTGTAATTTAGGAGAATTGTTTCTGTAGTTAGTTCACAGTATGAATTGGTAAACACTTTTTTCAACCCATAAATTGTTAAGAGTGGTTTATGGTTGGTTTGTAATAAAAATTGTCTTCAACGAAACTTTGTGACTACAAAAATAATACCCAACGTTTTCTTTTCGATTTGTGAGTAAATCTTTTCTGCAGGCAATAATGTACGAGATACATGTGTGATCGGTTTCAGCGAAACGTCGATCATTCTATGTAAAATGCAAGCTCCAATGCCGTATAAACTAGTAGTAGCTACAACGAGTGTTTTTCCTTCTTCAATAGTTCGTTAAGAGGCGCTCGTAAAATTGTGCATGTTTGGGATAAATACGTTGTAATAATTCAGTAACCCAAGGAAACTTTGCAATGACGATATGTTTTCGGGAGCTGGCATATTCTTTATCGTACCTGCTCGCTCTGGGTCTGATCTTCTATCATCCTTGTCTATTATTTCACCCAGATATTTAATTTGTTCCATAAAAAATTCACATTTCTCCTCCTTCAATTTGAATTCTTTTAAATACTTCATACACATGTGATTCTCAGTACTTTTACTTAGCAATACTCATCGGCCATAAAACAGTTTGGATAATCATGGATTTCAAAGTAGTTTTACTAAAATAGTCATATTTTAAAAACCAAAGCACTTTAAGTCGTACAAAATATCACCATTTTTTCAGAAATTAATATCCTTTCAAATGCATTAATAAATAATAATCTACATTATATATTTAAGAGTTTTCAGCAAATAAAGTAATAAAAATGTTAACGCCATTTTCGGCCATTTACGTCAGTTTGTTTTTTTGTTTTAACCCCCCCCCCTTCTTTTAAAGATATTGTACCATTCGTCTTTGGTAATTTCGTCATGAAATTTGGAAAACAACCAGGAAAAATATCAATTTCAATTATTGTCAGAGGTACGAAATTAATTGATCTATTATTTTTTTTTGTAATCTTAAAAATAAACCTTCAACATGACGTGTATGGAACATTTTTTTAAAACTATTTTTCGTACCCCAACTAGTAAATAAATCAATCTTTTATCTTTTTTTATGCATTAAAATTATAATTGTATGTTGTTTTGTATTTCGGTAGTAGTACTTTTAAATTACCTTATCTGAAAAAATATTGTCCCCTTTTGAGCGAAAGTCAACAATGGCTGCTAGTATTGCTGATATAACAATCAATCAGCAGCAGCAGCTAGCTATAAACAGTTAGCTTTGTAAAATTCGTTTACAGAACTTTTGAAAAAAAAAAAAAGAAAGACAAAAATACTGCAGGAAGTTCATCGGGGGCACATTTTGCGTACGTACTTGTAAAACAAGCACAGAGATTCAACTCTGCAGCGATGCGACAAGGACTGGAGTTTGGCAGATGGTGTGGGACCTATTAGGTTAGAAATTTTGTTTGGTACCTTGTCTAATCGGTATCAGTGATTGGTGCACCAGCCCAGATGTGGCATCAATATTCCATGCACGGGGAAAATGGTGGCTTTGTAGAGATATAGGATACTGGCAAGTGTGAGAAATTTTCTAGCCTGGTAGAGGGAGTTTACCTTTTTTGCAGCAAACTTGAAAACATCTTTCATGTACTTATTCCAATTCATCTTGCCTGAGAATTTCAGGCCAAGGAGCTTGAACGTTGACTATCGGCCATGACAATCAGTGGTTGAAAAGGTTTCTTATAGTTGTTAAAGAAAATAAGCTTTGTCCTGATAGCATTAAATGTGACCATCCATATTTGGCCTCATTCTACTCCAGGCTCCCCCCCCCCCCGGGGGGGAGGAGGAATTTTCTAAGGATTCAGCCGATGCCTTTCAACATGACATGTATGGAACATTTTTTTTTAACTATTTTTCGTACTCCAACTAGTAAATAAATCAATCTTTTATCTTTTTTTATGCATTAAAATTATAATTGTATGTTGTTTTGTCTTTCGGTAGTAGTAATTTTAAATTACCTTATCCGAAAAAATATTGTCCCCTTTTGAGCGAAAGTCAACAATGGCTGCTAGTATTGCTGATATAACAATCAATCAGTAGCAGCAGCTAGCTATAAACAGTTAGCTTTGTAAAATTTTTTAAGGATTCAGCTGATGCCTTTGATGTGTGCACATTCAATTTACCCTCATGCTGGCAATTAACGTGCTATGTCATCTCAACTATGATTGAATAGGAGCGGTCATTTACAAAGGTCAGGAATAATATAGGCCCAAGTATCGACCACTGGGGTACACCCACGTTGATGTGATGTTTTTTTAGATGTACAACCATCGAAAACGACCTGGATCTTTCTTTTAGAACGCCTTTGTATGGAACTTTAAATTTTTAGCTTTAAAATAATCATAAACAATTAGAACAAATAAGTAGTTTTTATTTTATTTCAATTTTTTAAATTTTACTTTACATCAAGATTGACAAGGTTTGGCCCAAGGGTCATGTATAGCCCCCTATATGCATGAGAAATATCAGACTGTTTGTCATGTGACATAAGATTTCAAGTAAGATTTTCAGTTCCGGTTTGAATGCGAGTGTCAGGTCTTGCTAGATAGAGGCACCCCCCACCTCAAGATAGCCACCTCAACTCTTTGCTAAGGAAATAAACATCCATGAGATTAATAAAATAAATTCATTGTAAAAACGTAGTTGTCGTCATTCTTCTTCGTGTACTAACATGTTTCAGCTGTCTGTCCTCCGAGAGAACAGCATCACCTGCGTGCCCCACAAGAAATAGAAGCAAAAAACACGATACTTCAATATATAATTGACCGTGGTCGAATAGGTAAACGAATGGTGTACGTAAAATGGAGGTTTAGGAACAAGGGGCAAGCGAATATTATCGGAATGAAAGGGAGATATATCTAAATCAGCGATTTGTAACCGTCATTTTATTTTTTATTTTTTTTAAATGGAGTAAAATTTGAGTGTTAGTCGACCAACTGTCATAAGCTTTAAGAATGTAGTTGAATTTTGATAGAAAACAAGTGTGGTTTGTTGTTTTTCTTTTTTTAATTTAAAATTCTTTTTTAATCACATGAAAACATTATGGGTGTCACTACAGCAACAGAAAACGGCCAGAAAAATTTTTGATATTTAATGTTTAAAAAATATGGTTCACAAAGATTTTTTTTTAATTAGTGGACATTCGTGACACATGTAACGTTTTCATGAAATTTTTTTTTTTAATTAAAAAAAATCTTTTTTTAAATAAAAATTAAAAAAATAATCATAAAACCCCCAAAAAACTACTTGTTTGTTATCAAACTGCACTAATACTCTAAGATTGTATGACAATTGTAACACGCACATCAAAAATAGAATTATTTACAAAAAAAAATAATAATAATAAAACCAAGTATTAAATTAACAAAATTATCCCAATTGAAATAAACAAATTTTTAATTATCAATTTTTTTTTTTTTTTTTTTTTAAATGGAATCTTTGGAGAAGATCTGATTCATATAAAAAAGGTTATTTAATGCAAAAACAATAACTATTGTAAAAGATTAATTCGGTACAATTTGTTGAATACAAATTGTTGTTTTAACCATAACAAGGGGGTAAATTCAGAGTTCATACCTTTCCCAAGCATCTGATCACTTAATTTGATAATAATAGAGCTGATTCCATAGTCTGCAAGCGTATCCATTACACCAATATTACATCCCCCCCCCATCCTCCATAACAGCCAATCGATATTGTTCGTTACCATAAGTGGATTTTGCTGAAGTGCCATTTCTTTTTTTCAATAAATCAAACTTTTTAATTACATCTCTTGTCCCCAACCCCATCACATTCTTTATCTGTTTTGGTCTTCCTGAGAATCAAAGAAGTCCTTTAAAGTAGCGCCATCTAACTGAATCAGAAGTTGTTCTGTGCCATCGTACGACTGTAAAAGAAAAGAAAAAAAACGTAGACATAAAAATGAACACCAGAATATTCAAATGAAGTCAGATAATAAATCATTTCATAAGTTATAAGGTGATATATCATAAATTACCTCCCTTTTTATAAATTATCTCCCTTGAGTTAGAATTCTACATTGTATTTACTTTGACTAAGAACTCTCCAGTGTATAAAATAGACTTATCTATAGACGGAAGATAATCTTACACTAACGAGTTCTGAAATATTTTTCCCACTTTGTCTTATTAGTCAGACCACTGTTAGAGAGTATGGTGTCCAGCACCTGATGAAAGTTCAATGACTGATAACTCGAATGATGTAGAAACTACAGGATCTGCTCTACGAAAGCCGACTCGAAAAGCTAAACTTTTTCTCCCTTGAGCGCCGATGTTTCCAAGCAAATTGTTTAGTTTTAGTTTTGGATGATGCCCAGTACTCCTGTTAGTCCCGGTACTCCTGCTAGTCGTCAACATAAACAAAAGTAGTTCCATTTATGAAAGCCGACTCAAGAAACTTGACATTTTCTCCCTTAAGCGCCGACGATTACGCAGTGATCTCATTTTGGCCTACAATTTCCTCAATGGTTATTACGATATACCTCACGACCTATTATTCATTCCTGCACAAGAAAGAGGTATATGTGAACACCACAAGAAACTATTTCACCACCGATTTCAATTGAACTGGAGGAGGGCTGCCTTCTCAATCAGGATCCCTAGACCTTGGAATAGACTCCCAAGAGAGGTAATAAATGCGCCTACAACGCAGCAATTCAAGGTGAATTCGTACAGGTGCTTCTGTATTCTCTTCTGTGTAAATTTCTACCACTCTTTCTTTCCCTACATGACAACTGAAACATGCTCGTTTTATCATTTGCCGAATTAATTGAATTTAATCATTACGGTCCTGTACTTTAACACATTTTTGTTGCTCTACATAAAATTGAACATAAAATAGAAAACATTAACTAACATGTAATTCCACTAATTATGAAGCTTTATAACTGGTCGCCACTGTAGACGTAAGGGGCTACTGAGAATTAAGTAGTAGGTTTTGGGTGTCATCCTAAGTTGGGAGCTGTGCAGCGAGATGTCTGTTTACATTAGTTTTAAACCTCTGCATGTCGGTACAGTCGGGGAAACAGGGAGCAGGGAGGGAGTTCCACAGGCCGGCAGCACGAGGATAGAAGCTGCTGGAGTAGAAGGCTCTCCAGCATCTGGGGACCTTCACAGTGAATGGATGGGACCTAGCTGATTGTCGGGTTGTTATAGTGCATTTGCGTCGAGGGGGCACTAGAACAACTAGTTCATCGGAGCACAATCCATTGAAGTATTTGTAAAACAGGCACAAGGGTGCAATATTGACAGGGGCTGGAGCTTGGTGGATAGTGAGGGACCTATTAAGTTGCCAACTCTTTTTTGGACCTTGTCTAAGAGGGAGAGACTAGTGGATGATACCCCAGCCCAGATGTGGCAACAATACTCCATACATGAGCGGATGATGGCTTTGTAGAGATACAGGATAATGTCAGGTGTGAGAAGTTTACTAGCACGGTAGCGGGAGCTCACCTTCTTTGCAGCAGCCTTGGCAATGTCTTCAATGTATTTGTTCCAATTCATGTTACCTGTCAAAGTTAGGCCGAGGAGTTTAAATGTTGAACTCTCAGGCAGGGTGTTATTTACCATGACAATCGTTGATTGGAGAGGTTCCTTGTAGTTATTGAAGGAAAGGAGCTTTGTCTTTATGGCATTAAAAGTTACCAACCATTTGTGACCCCAATCCACTACAGCCTGGAGGTCATTTTCTAAGGATTCAGCCATTGCGTCCGTTTTGCCCACATGATGAGAGTAGAGCGTGGTGTCGTCAGCAAATATAACTATCTCAGACTCGATGTCATCGGGGGAGGTCATTTATGAAAATCAGGAACAATAAAGGTCCAAGGATGGATCCCTGGGGTACACCTGCATTTATGTCATTTTGTTTAGATGAACAGTTATTGAGGACAACCTTGATCTTTCTTTTGGTTAGGAAGGATCTAATTATATTAAATATTCGTCCAGTAATACCATATGAGTGAATTTTTAGGATGGGCCCCTTATGCCGTACCTTGTCAAAGGCCTTAGATATATCAAGCGCTACAGCCCTAGCTTCACCTGCCTTGTCCAGTGTATGATATATGCGTTCAGAGATGACCGTTAAGATATCTGCAGTAGATCGTGCTTGTCTAAATCCATACTGGTGGTCAAAAAAAGTTTAGTATTAACTAGGTGTCGGACTATCGCTAGATTGATTAAGGATTCAAAGATTTTAGCAAAGATTGGGATTAGACTGATTGGGCGATAGTTCTGAGGATTTGTCCTATCCCCAGAATTCTTCAAGACTGGTACCACAGAGGCAATTTTCCAGCTATCAGGGAAGCAAGATTCAGCAAGGCATTTGTTGTAGAGTTTGGAGAGGACAGGGGCCAGTTCTGAAGAGCATTTCTTTATTACTATTATCAGTATAAGATCAGGCTCACATGTTTTGAAGGTGTCAAGGTTTTTTATGATGACCCTGACCTGAGATGACGTGATGACCAGGTTTTCAAGTGTGGCTTCAGTCCGCAAGGGGAATTTTGGAAGATGGTGGTTTACTGAGTCCAAAGTGGAGTTTAAGGCAAAACGCTGGGCAAGTAGTTCAGCCTTATCAGCTGCCATGCAAACGACATCATTTTCGTTTGATAGCGGTGGTATCGTGATTGTCCATTGTTCACCACACTATTATAGATTTTCCAGAAATCACAAGTGCCTAGTTTCTGTGACTGAATGCGTTTTTTGGTTATCTCTGTATACCTTCTCTTTGCTTTACAATTATTTCTTGATTCTATAAATTTCTGTCTATTCGCAGTTGACTTATGGCGGAAGAACTTTCAGAATGTTTGCTGCCTCTCAGCAATGGCAGCTGCACATTTCGAGGTAAACCATTGAGGAGAGTGAGGTTTGCTGAAGAATTTTCGCATGGGAGCACAGGCTTCAATGCCCGCTTTAACTCATTTGCACACTGATCAGCAGGGAGTGAGAAGGTTTCCCTTCATGGGGTGTCGCTGATGTGATCTCTGATTGACTCAAAATCAGCCTGCTCGTAGTATCTGGTTGTTTTGAGCAACGGCTCATCAGCTTTTGAACGAGTTTTTAGGGTGAGAGCAATCATAAGCACAACGTGATTTAAAACTTAAAATCCGTCTTACCTTCTTGGACCGAATCAGCTTGTGATCTTTGAATTCGGTCAGCTGCGAACGTAGAGCGACATCACTGTTCACCAAGAACGATTCCCTACATTTGCGGTAGAGTTCTTGGAATGAGATTCCTGAAATTAAATCAATACAATTTTGAAAAATTACAAAAAGAAAGAAAATGTTTTTTGTTTTTAAAAAAAAAAGTGAATTAAAATTTAATAGAACAGATTTTTAAAATTATTTTTAATCCTTGGTATCAAAAAAACAAACTTACGACAAAGGGAGGAAACTCTTTGCGAGCAACAAAATCAGAGTTACACCCTTTGTTACGTTAAACTTTATGACATGGATTGTACAAGATGGTCAGGATGAGCGTATCATAAGGTGATCTCCACGTGTGATCTCATCCCAAGCTATCAATATATATATATGTGTAATTTACTGTTATAGGATCAATAACCAGAGTACTCAATTACTTGTGCCAGAGCAAATTTATATTTTTTTTAATTTCAATTGACACTATACATTAGTTGGATCTTCTATTGATACCTTTGGTTTCATGAAAAAAATGGAAACTCAGCCCGCAGTGCTAACATACCGAAAAAACATTGAATGAAGGTATCGATGAGAGATCAAACTAATGTCTAGTAGAAATTGAAATAATATCTCTCTCTCTCATATATATATACTATGAAACGAAAGAAAAAAAAAAGAAAAAAACTCTCTGACGAGGAATATTTTATATTCGAAAGCTCAGTTTAAGATAAATAAATGTTATTTATTTATTTTCTACAAATTACATTGTTATGGTTTTTCAAAAAAATGTTTATACCTTTACGAAACAATGGTTTATAATAATGTGTCTACTCCTATCTACGTATATATATATATATATATATATATATATATATATGAAACTCAATGTTTGTGTGTTCCCTATAGAAAACAAAGTTAGAAAATCTACATAAAATCTAAAAGTGTAGTCTTATGTAAAATTTATCGGGGAAGACAATGGAAGTGTTCCCGAATCTCTAAGTGTCCTCCTAACCTGTTGTTTGGTTGTTTTACAACATATCAACCCTTTTCGGTTTATGTAATACCAAATCTTGTCATTTTGGTAGAAGTTTTTATGCTTCAAGTTCTTTACATCTTCAAATATTTATTCATGGTGTTTGGTTTGATTGTTTTGTAAACGAAAATTGTTGTTTTTGTTTTTGCAGAGCAGGATTGAGTTTTGCAAAGGAAAGAAAAAAGGGGAAAAAGAAATTAAAAAATAACATCAATGTTTGGTTTGGTTTACGGCATAACAGCTATCTTGGGGTTATTTAATGCTGACTAATGTTGTCAAATAAAGTCCCAAAGTCAATTTATTTTATATTGTTTTGGGGAAAAAATAAATAAATTGAGATTAAATTTTTTTGAACAGTACAACTCTTAATGATTTTGGTCAGATTTTGGTCAGATTTGTGCCTTTAAACAGTTCCTTTAGATTTTTCGAGTTGTAGTATTTCCTTCGGCTTTGTTGTAGATCCTGGCAGTCTATTAATATATGTTTGACTGTAAAAGGTTCTTAGTATGATATACACATTGGGGACTCTTCACCTTTCAATAAATGTTTGTGGGTAATATATGTATGTCCTATACAAAGTCTGGCTACTATAACCCCTTCTCTCCTTGCCTTTCTGTAGCCTAAGGGCCACTCAACAAAAGTTGGCCAAATCTTGTGTAATTTATTACTTTTGCATTCATCCCAGAATTCTTGCCATCTTTCTTTGATTAACCTGTTTATAGAGGGTTGAAGATCAGTGTATGGAATCCTAGTTTTGGTAGGTATCATGTTCAGCGATTCTTTTGCTGCTCTATTCGCTTTTTCGCTTCCACAAATGCCGATATGACTCGGTATCCAGCATAATTTAATTATACATTGCTTCTCGTTATAGATAAAGGTAATCTTTTTTACAATTTTTTGCGATTAAAGGTTAATCCATTTTTTTGTTCTTCAGCGTTGTGAGCACCGATAGGGAGTCGAAGAAGATTATGAATTTATCTGTTTAAAGTCATACCCAGGACCGGTAAGTATAGGGAACAAATTGTTATCCTTTTATGGAGAGATACTGATACGGCAACTGCCTGCAAGTTTGATTTTAAAGGGATTTGCTTTTGTGGTATTTTGTTATTTACAACAATGGAGGTGCTTCCTGAGGCTCTGTCATTACTATTGTGGATATAATTATATGAGGTATGATTTCTAATATCTATTTCGCCATTTTCCTTGAGTTGAGTATCTTAAAGGCAGACAACTTCTGGCGATAAGTTTTTCATAAATATAAGCAATTCTTCATAATTTGGTTTTATACCACGGATGTCCCACTGTAAGATCTTATGAGTCATGAGGGGGGGGGGGGGGTATGATTTGTTTGTAGAGGTTTGGGGGTGTTCACCCAGTTCCATTTTCTCTGGTATTTTGGGGGTTTTTTTAGGTTTTTTCCTGGTTCTTCATTTGGTAATTTTATTTCTAGTTTGTGCCTAGATTGGGATCGTTGTCGTGATTTTTCGGATTCTAGGTTTGTTTGATTTGATTTTGTTAGGGCTTTTTTTTTTCTATAAATTATTTTTTGATTATCGTATATTCAAGTAAGATTATTCTTTGTAGGTATTCTTAAATTTAATTATAGAATTAATGAATTCTGTTATTAATTAAAAGACATTTATAGCCTATATCTAATTTCATCGAAGTGGATGACACTAATTCAAATTAAAAAATTTAAATTTCAACCGTAAAACAATGAAAAGTGCAGGGGGAATAACTCTGAGTGGGACTTAGTTTCAATTTAAAATAAAATTAATATCATGTCAGACTTAAAAGAGAAGTCTGTGATTTAATGTCAAATGAAACCCTTTATTTAATCCACTGGGGTAGATGGTTTCCGTTCATGACCGGGTAGAAGTGTTATTTATGTTATTCTAAGTTACCAGAATTGAAGACTGTCACTTAAAATTGATTGTTAGCCAACGTTTTTAACCATTATGCCACGGGTTTATGTAGACAATTATAGTATGCATTTTGGGAGCCTTAAACTTAATTTCGTCTAGATGTCATAACTAAGAATAACATAAAATTAACATTCTTATCTAGTCATGACTGATGGAATGAGAACAATCTACCCTCATGGATTAAATGAAGGCTTTAGTTCGAAATTCCATTCAGGTTTCAAAGTTCGACATAAAGATTCCCAAGTTTGAAAAGATGCACCTGAAGAAATTCGGGGGTTGCATCGGGCAAAACGTTGTGAAAATAGCAACGAAGATGAGAATAATAGTCCGAATAATCTTAATAAAAAAAATTATCGATCCTCATCTAAAAAATTCTGAAACAATTCAATGATCGTTTTGATCTTAACAATTCAATGATCGTTTTGATCTTAACAATTCAATGATCGTTTTGATCTTAACAATTCAATGATCGTTTTGATCTTAACAATTCAATGATCGTTTTGATCTTAACAATTCAATGATCGTTTTGGTCTTAACAATTCAATGATCGTTTTGATCTTAACAATTCAATGATTGTTTTGATCTTAACAATTCAATGATTGTTTTGATCTTAACAATTCAATGATCGTTTTGATCTTAACAATTCAATGATCGTTTTGATCTTAACAATTCAATGATCGTTTTGATCTTAACAATTCAATGATCGTTTTGATCTTAACAATTCAATGATCGTTTTGATCTTAACAATTCAATGATCGTTTTGATCTTAACAATTCAATGATCGTTTTGATCTTAACAATTCAATGATTGTTTTGATCTTAACAATTCAATGATCGTTTTGATCTTAACAATTCAATCATCGTTTTGATCTTAACAATTCAATGATTGTTTTGGTCTTAACAATTCAATGATCGTTTTGATCTTAACAATTCAATGATTGTTTTGATCTTAACAATTCAATGATTGTTTTGATCTTAACAATTCAATGATCGTTTTGATCTTAACAATTCAATGATCGTTTTGATCTTAACAATTCAATGATCGTTTTGATCTTAACAATTCAATGATCGTTTTGGTCTTAACAATTCAATGATCGTTTTGATCTTAACAATTCAATGATTGTTTTGATCTTAACAATTCAATGATTGTTTTGATCTTAACAATTCAATGATCGTTTTGATCTTAACAATTCAATGATCGTTTTGATCTTAACAATTCAATCATCGTTTTGATCTTAACAATTCAATGATCGTTTTGATCTTAACAATTCAATGATCGTTTTGATCTTAACAATTCAATCATCGTTTTGATCTTAACAATTCAATCATCGTTTTGATCTTAACAATTCAATGATCGTTTTGATCTTAACAATTCAATGATCGTTTTGATCTTAACAAATAGTTTAGGGTTAGGATTATGTGTTATTTCGTGGAAAAATGTTGAGCATTAGTATTCAAATGTTCTTTTCCTAGCTTTTCTTTCAGGCTGTCTAAAGATACAAGCTTCCTGACCAAAAATACACCAAACATTGATACTATTGGGTGTTTTTCTTTCCATTTACAAAACTCAAATCATTTTTGCAAAGTCAAAAACAAAAACAACATTTTTCCTCTACAAAACAACCAAACGAAACACCATGAATAAATACTTGAATATATAAAGAACTTGAAGCATAAATACTTTTACCAAAATGACCGGATTCGGCATCAGTGTAGTTTAAAAAAGGGGAAAACCCCACTGCAGCCATATTGGCTGTGTTTAAAAAGCCACGTGTTGATCATTTATATCAACGACAGTCAAACGATGAATACCTCTAATTCAACTGTTGATTGCAAGCAGCGTTTTAGAAAGGAAAAAGAAAAAAAGCTAAGTTATAATTTCCTAACGGTCTTTATATTAGATACTTTCATATAATTACGTTGCTACGTCTAGTTAAAATACATCTTTCCACATAGTGCAACGACAAAATTACCTTTTATAATGTAACGTCATAGCTAAAGTTCCTCTTCGTCGGACCTACTCCATAGTAGATAAAACCCTCCACACACCATAATGGTTGGTGAAATGTCTCTACAACTAATTTTGCTGATAATAGTGGGAGGGAAATTTATCTTTAGTCCTTCACAATATTTAGAAACTGGTTACTAGACTTAATCTACATATATACATGTATATATATATTTATACATGTATATATATATTTATACATGTGTGCATATGTGATCGGAATTTTTTTTTTTTTTTTTTTTTTTTTACCTGCTGGGGCTCGGAAATACCCGACTAGCAGATGGGCGCAGGCTATTCTCTCTCGGAGTGATGGACTCGTAGACCTTGCCAGGCCATCCATCTAAGAGAAGGAAAACTCTGATGATAAAACCTTGCTACCAACCATATGTCTTGGCAACAAACTGTTGGGGAGGGAGGCCTCCTTAGTCTTGGTCGACAACCTTCCTAGAGCTGGACTCTCGAACAAAGTATCCGGTTTGCCAACCTATAATTGCTTAAGGAGTAGATGGGCTCTGCCTATCGCCCGGCCTTTGGCACTCCTTTGTCTATTAGCCAGGCGTAGAGGTACAAGCACTGGGATGCCTCTAAAGATGCCTGGTACTTGGCCTTGTTTCCTGACTAGGGCAATGGACACCGTCTCTCTTTCTCTCTATCCGGGCAACTTGGGGAAAGTTTTTTGTCACTAAGTCTTACATGGCTAGTCTGGGTCGCTCTTGTCCCGACAGGTTGATGGTACAGGTTAGACAGCTTGTCTGGCTGCTGTTTCCGACTGGTAGTTAGGAGCCCTAACTCTTAGGAAGCGCTAAGAATGGCTGTTCTGTCAACAGTTGCATAATATCGTGGGTAACTGTACGTGCCATGTCGCGCATGGATAGGGACCCTGCAGTTATCCTTGGTGGGCTTTCCCGAGGCCACAACCCCCATGGACCAAGTCACGACTAATGGACTGGCTGTGTGAGCTTATTTGGCACCTAACAAGCACCCACTTTGCCCTCACCACTCTAACTCAAAACAAACATGAAATTACAAAATAAAAAAAAAAAAACCTAAACCAGACACCCAACAAAAAGTATCTTCGCCTCAGCCCTTGAGGCTCGCATTCACAAATATCCGAGGACTTAGAACCAACATTAACGACGCGGAAACTTTTCTCTTGACAAACTCCTCGGATATCTTAGATCTAAGTGAAACGAACCTTCAATCGTCAATTCCCTGTCATCACTTTGACATGACTGATTACCTTCCACTCTACTGTAAGGACTCTGACAAATATATGCATGAGCTAGGAGTTTATGTTCGGAACACCCTCCCCTTGACTAAAGAATATAGGTTAGAATCAGATGACCAAACCTACATGTGCTTTAAATTGACCTTACATCACAGAGTCAGTTACTTATATTTCTTATATAGTTTTCCTTCGACCCAGGACTGTTCACTACTTGACTGTCTCCAAAAGCATAGATAGAGCACTCTCACTTGACTCAAATGCCTAAATACATGTATTTGGGGATTTTAATGCACATCACCATGACTGGTTGGGATTCTCCAACGTTACTGATGCAGCTGGGACCTCTACCTTTAATTTCTCCTCAGCTCACGACCTCTCACAGGCTGTCACTTTTCCAACCCGCCTTCCTGATCGCGCAGACCAGCAAGCCTCACTTCTCAACCTGTTCTTGACTTCACTACCTGAGGCTTGTGTTGAGAATGCCCATAGCCCACTCGCAAACTCTGACCACGTTGTGGTAATGATACTTATCACCTTAAAAACTCGTCCAAAAGCTGAAGAGCCGTTGCTTAAAACGACAAGAAACTATGAGCAGGCTGATTTTGAATCCCTCAGGAGCACATCAGCGATGCCCCATGGGGTGTAACCTCACTCCCTGCTGATCAGTGTGCAAATGAGCTAACAGAATGGGTAAAAGCAGGCATTGATGCTTATGTCCTTACAAGAAAATTCTCCTGCAAACCCCATTCTCCTCAATGGTTCACAGCAAAATGTGCGGCTGCTATTGCTGAGAGGCAGAAGGCATTCCGAAAATTCGGCCACCATAAATCAACTGCGAACAGACAAAAATTTGTAGAGGCAAGAAATGATTGCAAAGTAGTGATAGATGAAGCAAAGAGGAGGTATACAGAGATAACCAAAAAACGCATACAGTCACAGAAACTAGGTACTCGTGATTTCTAGAAAATTTATAATAGTGTGATGAACAATGGACAATCAACAATTCCCCCGCTATCTGATCACAACGATGTTGTATGCACAGCATCTGATAATGCTGACCTACTTGCTCAGCGTTTCGCATTAAACTCCACTCTTGACTCGCCAAACCATCCCCTCCCTAAATTCCCATTGCGGACTGAAGCCACACTTGAGAACCTAGTCATCACCCCGTCTCAAGTTAGAGGCATCATAAAAAACCTTGACACCTCCAAATCCTGTGGGCCTGATCTTATACCAGTAATAGTAATAAAGAAATGCTGTGCTGAGCTGGCCCCTGTCTTCTCCAAACTATACAACAAAATACCTTACTGAATCTTGTTTTCCTGATAGTTGGAAAATCTACTGCAGATATCCTAACGGTCATCTCAGAACGCATATACCATTCACTGGACAAGGCAGGCGAAACTAGGGCGGTAGCTCTTGATATATCCAAGGCCTTTGACAAGGTCTGGCATGAAGGGCTTCTCATAAAACTGCACTCATATGGTATTACTGGACAAATATTTAATATAATTAAATCCTTCCTAACAAAACGAAAAATCCAGGTTGTACTCGATGGCCATTCTTCTAAGCCATATGGCATAAATGCTGGTGTAACCCAGGAATCTATTCTTGGACCTCTACTGTTCCTAATTTTCATAAATGACCTTCCTGATGCCATTGCGACTGAGATAGGAATATTTGCTGACGACACCACTCTCTACTCTCGTCATGTGGGCAAAACTGACGTGCACATATCTGAGGCAATGGATAAATCCTTGGAAAATGACCTCCAGTCTGTAGTGGAATGGGGTCAAAAATGGATGGTAACTTTTAATGCTGCAAAGACAAAGCTACTTTCCTTCAATAACTACAACAAACCTCTTCAACCATCGATTGTCATGGCAAATAAGACCCTACCTGAGAGTTCATCATTCAAACTCCTCGGCCTTACATTCACAGATAGCATGAATTGGAATAAATACATCGAACACATTGCCAGGGCTGCTGCAAAGAAGGTGGGCTCTCTATACCATGCTAGTAAACTTCTCACACCTGACATTATCCTATATCTCTACAAAGCCACCATCCGCCCATGCATGGAGTATTGTTGCCACATCTGGGCTGGTGCATCATGTGCTAGTCTCTCCTTCTTAGACAAGGTCCAAAAAAGAGATGCTAATTTGATAGGTCCTTCACTATCCACCAAGCTCCAGCCTCTGTCCCATCGCCGCAGTGTTGCTTCCTTGTGCCTGTTCTAGAAGTACTTCAATGGATTGTGCTCTGATGAGCTTGCTGCTCTGGTACCCCCCACAACGTAAATTCACTAGACCAACCCGACAAGCTGCCAAATCCCATCCATACACTGTGGAGGTCCCCAGATGCCGAAGAGCTTTCTACTCCAAAAGCTTCTTTCCTCGTGCTGCTGGACTCTGGAACTCCCTCCCTGCTTCCTGCTTTCTTGACATTATTGACATACAGAAATTTAAAACTAACGTAAACAGATATCTCACTGCGCAGCTCCTAATTTAGGTTGAACCCCTCCCTCCCTTTTCTTTTTTCTCAGTAGCCCCTTACACCTACAGTGGCGGCCTGCCTTGTTTGGGGTGAACTATGATAAAAAAAAAATTTCTTAAAAGATAGATCTACAATGTGAAATCTGACCAGAACCGACACACCAGGCCAGAGGATTTGCTGAAAGCACTACATTTGCCCAGGTTATCCTAAAGATAAATCGGTTATGCTGTTACAGTTATGTGGAGTATTCACACTACTGGATAAAATGTTGCAAAAGCATGGATGTCTTGAATCGCAGGAAGGTTGACGAGCCAAGGAAAACTTAGAAGCAAATGATTAGACAAGACTGTACAAAGTGGAATTTGGAGACAGTAGAGCCACTGAAGTGTGTGGACTGAAGAGTGAGCTTGCAAAATATCAAAAAATGTCTGGGCAAGAATAAGTGACATTAAACAAAGGAAGAAATGTGAAAGATATTTATTTAGATAAAGAAAATAAATTGCAAAGAATTTATCCTAAATTTACTGTAGTTTAGTTGTTTCCCTGGCATCGCTGCCATCATTTGGCCATCAGAGTAATCTCCCTTTGTATGAAATCTTTTGTATAAATAAACGGTGAACGCTGACGTGTTCTTTACGAGCTTGATGATGAAAGTGGTAACAACGTGTTCTTGCATTTGTTCTCTTCATATCTTATCTTTCTGTTTCAGCTCGGGAGTCGAGAGAATAGTACTATTTTACCAACTACTGAAAGGGATGAGAATTATTTATATTTTTTTCCGCAAAGTTTTCTGTAGCAGAAAAAAATTAATCTTCCACCTCTTCTTTCTCTACTTCGTTATCTTCTTCTTTCTCTTCTTCTTCCTCTTTCTCTTCTTCTTTCTCTTCTTCTTTCTCTTCTTCTTCTTCTTTCTACGTCGTCCCTCGTAGACTACGCTCTCAGCCTTCTGCCGTCTTGCCTCCAGCGACCCGTTTTTATATCAAACTGGACTCTCGTCTCCGCGAGAGAACACGAGATTTCACGGGATTACCTGGCGATATTAAGCCTAGGACGCCATCTTGCCGCTCTTTGGGCGGTCCAGCCCTGCAGAGCGCGCATCGAGACCGTTTGCCAGGTAATCCCATGTTTTCACAATTTATAACACACCCCCCCCTGATCTCATTATCACAGAAAGAGCAGGGAGGCCGTGTCCTTTTTCTTCGAGTGCTTCTTCGGGGAGGGGGATTCGGGGCCTCATCGTCATCCGTGCTGTCTTCCGTGGCAGGAAGGTCAGCGAACCTGAGGCTGCGCATCGCAGCATTACTGTCCGGGCTTTCATCAGCAGTAGGAGGGTCAGTATATTCAAGGCTATCACTCTCAGTGTCGCTGCGCGATGAAGCCGTCATGAACCAGAATGATGGTTCGCTGGTCACGGATTCAATGTCATTATCCTCGTTAAATGGCAGCTGCGTTTGGAATACCGATCTTAAGTCTTTAATGTGACGGGGTACTCCATCAACTCGCACCGCCTGCGGGCTGATCACTTCAGTGACACGACCGGTTCCGTAACGAGTCGTGCACTGGCCTCGGGGTTTTTTAACCCAAACGACATCTCCTTTTTTCATTTTCTCCTGTGGAGGTTCTGGTTCGGGCAGTAAGCTGCTCTCCAAACCTCTCGCCCTGACATGGTATGTATGTAGCGCATTAGCTGGCGCGGTGGAGGGTGAAGTATCGTCCTTAGGGGTGACGTTATACCAATAGACTGCTTCAGTCACCGTACACCCCTTCCGCGCTGCGATGGTCTTGATAGTCCTATGGTTGCGCTCAATAATTCCGTTCCCACTGGGCACATGGGCACACCGAAAACGCAGACGGACACCCCAGCCATCTACAAACTGTTTGAACGGTGCACTAACAAAAGCGGGGCCATTGTCGGTCAATATCTCAGAAGGAGGGCCACGCTCAAGGAACACACTTTCCAACTCATGGACAATGGCAGCCGTATCCTGCCGGCGAAGGGACCGCCACAATGCAAATCGGGACGGTCCGCAGTCAATAAGGGTCAAGAAATTCCCCCCGTTGTAGTGAGTTATGTCCATCGCAATCCTATCCCAGTTATACTTCACACCGAGTGTGCCCTTCTTCCACCGGACAGGTGCTGGGTCGATCGATTGGCAGGTGTTGCAACTTCTCACAACAGATTTCACAGCCCTCCGTGACACAGAGGGGTCAACCAACCTGGCGAAGTAAAAGGTTCGGTTTACACCAGGGTGCCCGCTTTGGCAATGGACATCAGCGATACGCTCTGGGCTGAGTCTACGTCCCACCGCAGCACAATTTACAGGTGCTGGTTCGTTCACTTCTTTCTGCAGGTCCAGCCAACGGCGAGGCACTCTGGTCAATCGATCCGCTCGATTCAAACAGGACTGCACCAGTGTCACATCTATGACCAAGTTGTATTCATTGATGGTTTCGGTTAGGGTAGCAAGCCGCCTCCGGATTAACATTTCGGCCGATGCCTTCGTTGCCAGCCGTGCTTTTCCGTTCAAGGCATCGGTCATCCACCGATGCACACACGTGGAATCCGTGATAACGTGGAGGACGCTAGCCTGCCACTGAAGCGCTAGATTGACTCCTTTCAGTGTAGCATCGAGTTCAGCTAGGTTTATGTGCTTAGCGTCATTCTCTGGCCGGAGCCAGCAGGCATCTTCTACTATACTTCCGTTGACTGCCAGAGCAACGCCAAGGGCAAGTGAGCTGGCGTCCACCCAAACTGTAAACTCACTCCCATCGACGCACCAGCTCCCTCGTACAGGGTCATCATTGGTCACTCTGGCCACAGCTTCCACCAGCATGCTTCGCAGGGAAGGATCACGCACCTCATCGTCCCATCCTGTTGACAAAGAAGTTGCCCGTCGCTTTATAGCCGCCACAGCCACTCGGAGCCACCCACACACAGGGAAGTGACCCACCAGTTTTCCACACACGGAAAACGTGCTCCGACGTGTGATGGTAGATGGGATTTCCGGGATTTCACCGCCCCTTCCCCATTGGAGGCCATCTGCACTTCCGCTCACCTGCAGCCCGAGCACTTTCGCCCCATCCTGCAGCCGCTCCGGTTCCTTGCACGACAACCCGAAGTGCTCAAAGTGTTCTTTGACCGCCTGGGCAGACAGCAGGCTCTCATTGACAAAAATATCGTCTATATAAGACGATGTCGCCTGTTGCACAGCTTTATCCTGACGCCGGATCGCCCGCATGATCGCCGTCATGATGCCCGGGGCTACATTCAAGCCGAACCCCAGCCTGGTCAAGCAATAGCGAGTTCCTTTGATTACCACCGTCTGGAATGGCCACAGCGATTTCTCAACACGTATTTGTAGGTAAGCTCTTCGCAAGTCCAGTATGGCCGCTTCCGCACCCTGCCGTCGCCACTCTCGCAGTTTATGAGCACAAACGTCAGCCCCCGAAGTGTACGGGTCAACATGTTCATTGAGTTCCCGGTAATCAAGAACAGGTCGAACTTTCTGCTTGTTCTCTTGTCTGATAGCCATCAGGGGAATTAGCCCCCGCGGGGGCCCGAGCTCATCCTCTGGGTATGGAATTAACCAGCCGTTATCCAGCCACACTTGAAGTTCTGCCTCGTACTGCCCCCTAAGCCATGCAGGAGGGGGATACTCTGTCAGCCGATTCCGCAAAGACACTGGTGGCTGGTCGCCCGCCCACTTCCAGGACGCTGTCCATGTGTTTGTGCCCTTGTCATATTCTGCGTGGAAATCGGGTTCGTCAAGAGTGATTGCTGCACACATTTGTTTGTCTGGTCGAGGGAA
Organism: Sepiola atlantica; assembly: GCA_963556195.1. Lineage (NCBI taxonomy): Eukaryota > Metazoa > Mollusca > Cephalopoda > Sepiida > Sepiolidae > Sepiola > Sepiola atlantica. The sequence goes on along the minus strand of OY744519.1, from coordinate 18,193,739 downwards.
TCTCACATCACCGACGCTGTTTACAGTAATTCCGCCTAGCTGTGTAATAGTGTCCATTCCAAGGAGAAGGACATATCCGAGCAGCTCCCCATCGACCACCAACACCGTCACAGCCACCGGGGGGCCATTGTCAATGCTGATATGAACAACACTGGATCCACAACACACTAATGAGCCTTTGCCGACAGTCAGGACGGGGATCTGTCGTTTCTTCCATGTGGTGCAACATTCCTTTCGAAGGAGGGTTTGGGTACAGCCGGTGTCAACCAGCGCTGAACGTTTACACCCATCAACTTGAACTGTCACTGCAGGAAGCGCTTTGTTCAATGCCGCTTTGGGGAGGGTGCTAGCGCTGCGGCGTCCTCCCCTTGCCCGTTTCCCGGACAATTCCGTGCTATGTGGCCTGGCTTATTGCATTGGTAACACCGTATTACTTTTCGTGCTCCATAATTTGGGGTGCGCCTTGTGCCGCCTCTGCAGTCTCTGGAGAAGTGGTTGGGGCCACCACATGTATAGCATCATAGGCCCTCTGCTGGCGAGTCCAAGGTGTCAACCGCTGCAGAGACCAGTTCTCGATCGTCCTTCAAGATGTTTCGTGCTCTCGCCAACAACTCCACCAATTCAATCTCTGCGAGTCTCAATGATGCTCGCAGCAGTCGGCTTGCATCGTCCGGAAGTCCAGACAAAAAGGCGCATGCCAATATGCGGTCACTCGCACCGCCGAAGGGAGCAGCAAGCTTTTTCAAGTCGGCCATGTAGACGTCCACTGTCTCCCCCGGCCCAAGCCGGCGTTCGGAAAATTGCCTCCAGGCAACAAAAGGATCTGCACCAAATGCCCCGTGCAGCGCCTGTGCAATCTGCTCCATGGTCGCATCATTACTGAGCTGCTGGTACACGGCGTAAGCCCCCTTAGTGAGTCTCAATGGGATGACCATAGCTGGGTCTTTAATTTTGCACAACCGGCAAACACGCTCGGCCTTCTCCAGCCATTCGACCACCGATGGACCAGCAGGAGAGCCGTCGAATTCCGGAATCAATCTGATGTCGAATTTTTCCATAACAATGCCAAAAATAGCTTGTAGCAGAAAAAATTAATCTTCCACCTCTTCTTTCTCTACTTCGTTATCTTCTTCTTTCTCTTCTTCTTCCTCTTTCTCTTCTTCTTTCTCTTCTTCTTCTTTCTCTTCTTCTTCTTCTTTCTACGTCGTCCCTCGTAGACTACGCTCTCAGCCTTCTGCCGTCTTGCCTCCAGCGACCCGTTTTTATATCAAACTGGACTCTCGTCTCCGCGAGAGAACACGAGATTTCACGGGATTACCTGGCGATATTAAGCCTAGGACGCCATATTGCCGCTCTTTGGGCGGTCCAGCCCTGCAGAGCGCGCATCGAGACCGTTTGCCAGGTAATCCCATGTTTTCACAATTTATAACACATTTTCTAATGCCTACATCACTGGTTTTATCTCTTTTATACAATACACAGGCAACACCAAGTAACCCTGCTAGTTTGTGAAGGAAAAAAAAGGATTCAAACCGTCTTACCTCCGAAAGTGTGGGCGTTGTCTTGATTTTCCAATTGGTAACGAGCAAGCAGCATGAAGATTCCTTTCGCATTGGACGTCAAACTGCGCATGATGTGAGTAAGAGAGCTGAGAGCCAAATTGCCCGTCTGTTGAACCATTAGAGAGTTCTCAAACGACGTCTCTTCCTGGTACGGCATGTATGTGGTCACTTGGCACCAGAGCCAGTTGAACCTCAAACACCGACTATGGTCCCAAACTAAAAGAGTTTGAAAGAAAAACTTTTTTTAAATAAATAAAACGTTTTATATTTATACTGGTTAAGAAACTGTCTTAAGATGAGCAATATAACATTGACAGTATTCACTTCGGCTATGAGCAAAGTGTAGTATCTATTCTGATGCTACACTTCATCTATTCTGTCCTCGGTCAGCGAAGGAGAAGTCCTTCTAGACTGAGGCAATTTTTATTTTTGTTCCAATCCAGAGTGCCCCTTTTTGGAGAGCTGGATTTTCCACACATTAAAAACCGACCTTGTGTCTAACTTTGACCTCATGGGGAGGCAAGTAAACAGGAACAGTATTAAGATTAAAAAAGTGGGCGCTGATGAAGAGACCTTTTGGAATCAAGTATAATACAAAATAATATTCCAAATTCTTTTAAAAACGACCGTATGCCAAATCTTCGTTGTGTTTGAATTCTTGGAACTGATATAAATAATGTGCTAATTTCATTTGTCTCAACTTAATTTATAATAGCTCTGTTAGATTTTAATAATCAACTATTTAATTAATTTCCAAGTCAGAAATACATTAGGACACATTAACAACTAAATAAACAAAAAATAATTGAGGGGTGAAACGTAAGGGAGGGGGGGGGGGGGGGCTGGCTCGAGTAATTACTATTTAATTCATTAATTTTTTCAAGTCAGCGTTCATAATATTTGTATACCTTTAGAATTAGGAAACTATTAATTAATTAATTTAGATTAGATAACATTAATTAACAATAGATAACATATAAACAAAGTGGAACGAAATTTCAAGACGAGACTGCAATTAGAACGGAAAACGTGTCAAGAATCTTACTTAAACTAATACTTTTTTCAACTTCGTTATATACTGTTACAAAAAGTCGTTCAGACACTAGACAGGTTTTGCCATTTACATAATTCATTCCTTTTAAACTTCAATTAAATTCATATTTACAAATATACACTTATAACTGCTATTATCAAATTTACATATGTATTTACAATATTTTCCGATAAGTTGATATTAATAAAAATTATTCATACAATTAATTAAAGACATTTCATTCAGAAACCAGCCGGTTTTTAAACCATAATTTGAATGGCAAATTCTGTTAAAATTGCAAAGTCATCTTTTCGGAAGTGACGTCATTTTGAGAGGATTTTTTCATATTGTTATTCTTTATTTTCATTACGTTGTTAAGACAAGGTGTTTTGTTGTAAATTAAAATTAAGCAAGGCATATCCCGGCCATTACTAAATAGGTGACCATTTTGGAAAAATAAATTGCTGACTAATCCTTCCGGAAGTGACGTCATTGTGAGAGGATTTTTTCACATTTTTATTCTTTACGTTGTTAAGACAAGGTGTTTTGTTGTAAATTGAAGTTAAGAAAGGCATATCACGGCCATTACTAAATGGGTGACCATTTTGGAAAAATAAATTGATGACTCATCCTTCCAGAAGTGACTTCATTGTGAGAGGATTTTTTCACACTTATTCTTTATTTTCATTACGTTGTTAAGACGTGTTTTGTAAATTGAAGTTAAGCAAAAAAATATCCCGGCCATTATTAAATGGGTAACCATTTTGCAAGAATAACAAAACTGGTTCTTTGATATGACATAGGCGCCTTCAAGAGCAATTTTTTTTTTCTTTCTTTTTTTCAACTAAAAATATTTCTATGTATGGGGGAGGGTCACAAATTTTATTTTTTATTTTTCTCCTTTTTGAATTAAAAATATTTCTATGGAGGAGGATACAAAAAAAAATTTTTTTAGGGGGGTTGGGGATTTTTTTTTTTTTTTCTTTTATAAACTAAAAATATTTCAACTAAATAAACAATAAATAATTTTGACGCTGAGGTCGTCATTTGAACTCGAAACCGTAACGCTCGCTACAAGGTAAATTTGACGAATTTGTCCGACACTACCAGCTGAGCAAACGTCACAAACTTTAAAAAAAAAGATTTAGATTTAACTACTTAAACTAAAGAAATGCTTTTTTCACTTTTTTTACTTAGCAATGAATGATCTTAAAACGAGGCTATGTATTAAAACTGGTAATTCGATATAGTGTGGGGTCTGCGTTCGCGCTTGATTTTTTTTTAAACAAAATATATTTCTTTGGGTGGGAGTTTTTTTGTTTTTTTTTTTAACTAAAAATATTTTTGGTCCGAAACAAAGAAAATCAATGTCTCACCACCCAAAAACATGACAGCGTAGCAAAAATAGACGACTGTAGGGAGTCTATTTTTGCTAGTCCATAACGAACACTTGCTCTGTCGATCTGTCTCTCTGTTCTGGAGAATTTTTGTAAACGTAAATACTATTTACTTAATTTTTTAAGTCAGCGAGAATCTTTGTACATTGGGGCACATCTAAACAATTAAATAAACAATAAATAAATTTGACGCCGAGGTCGCGATTTGAACTCGCAAACGCGACGTCTCAAGTCAAATTGGATGATTTTTTTCCGAAGCACTACCGACTGAGCAAACGTGACAACGTTAATAGAAGCATTTTGATTTAAATACTGAAGTTAAACAAATGCTTTTTCACTTTTTTACTTAGTGACAATGAATGATCTTAAAATGAGGTATGTTATATTGCCATTAACATAGCATAACAATAACAAATGAAAATTGGCTAGTCAGAAGCAAAGTTTAATTTGTCAGCTTAAATGTTATTTGGGTCGGAGATTGAAAATCCTATGAATTACCTTCATATGTTAGATATGATGATCTCACGACCAATAGATAAGGTTATCTATTGTCGTGCTGTCATCTATGACTGCTAGTCGGCCATCTTTCTTTTGTCTCCCATTGTAAAATAATGGGAACAAACGTCACTTGCTGATAGTGACCAGAGAGAGTAATGCTGTGATCCAGGGTTAAATACACAGATACTAAATTAACTTTTGTCAGAGATCTTAATTTGTTTCATTTGGTTGTTTTGTTTTACGGCATATCAACCCTTTTCGGGTTATTTATTGCCAAATCAGATCATTTTGGTAAAAGTATTTATGTTTCAAGTTCTTTATATCTTCAAATCTTTATTCATGGTTTTTTGTTTGGTTGTTTTGTAGAGGAAAATTGTTGTCTTTGTTTTTGGCTTTGCAGAACATGATTGAGTTTTGCAAAAGGAAAGGAAAAAACAACATAACATCAATGTTTGGTGCATTTTAGGTTAGGAAGCCAGTACCTTCAGACTGTCTGATCTTGTAGCATCAGTGATCTTAATTTGTCAATTTTTGATGGGCAGTATGCTTGGAATTATGATATAAATCAATCCAACAATGGCTTTGTTACTGTCAGACTACTGTTCTGTTCAGTCCTAGGAGGTTCACCCTCCCAGGCTTTACCTTCTCTCAGAGAAGGGGTTAGTTAATTGCTAATAGCCTGAGGCGCCCCTACCTAGACATGCTGATGGGGTTGCTCAGGCATTTTTGTAAGCCAGAGTGTGCTTATCTTAGTGCGCTGGCTTTTCAAAACCATACATGACCTTGTGTCTAACCTCCTGGCAAGGACGTAAATAATAAGCTAATTGTTGTTGTTTCGTTTTACGGCATATCAACCCTTTTCAGGTTATTTTGGTGAAAGTTTTTATGCTTCAAGTTCTTTATATGTTTAAGTATTTATTCATTGTGTTTGGTTGAGCGAAATTGGGGAGGAAGGGAAATTGTTTTTTGTTTTGAATTTTGCATATGATTGAGTTTTGCAAAGCGAAAAAGAAACAAAACATCAATGTTTGGTGCATTTTGGGTCAGGAAGACGATATCTTCAGACAGGCTGATCTGGTAACATCAGAACAGCTAATGTTAGAATCAGATAGAGAAACTTACTAAGAGGAGCATTGATGTGGTCAATGGATGCAATGATATGGAAACCCTGGATCTTACTCAGGAAGCTGAGGATGTTCTGGACTTTGGCCGGTCGAAGCATCGTGCCGTCAATATTGTTGATCATCAAGTAAAAGTCCCTTTTTTCAGCTGGAAAAAAAAAATTAAAATTTTAAGAATCATCAAAAAAAAATTTTTCCCTAAACTTTTGAATTTCCAAAGTTCGACAAAGATTCCCAAGATACACTTGAAGAAGGTCAGAGGTTAAATTGGCCGAAACATTGTGAAAATAACATCCCAGATGAGAATAGTAGTCAGAATAATCAAAATAATGCAGAGGAAGCATTTGTTTTTATTCATCTTATTGGTACTTGTCCAGATTAGGACCAAAGCTAAAATCGACTTGGCATCAGTAGTTACCGGATGTTTACATAGACGGACGGAAAATGCCGAAGTGCTTATCCAATCAGAATGCGAGAAAATAAATAGACAGGTTAACATTTTTTTAATTGATTGAATCACGAAATTCACTAATCGGAAATAAAAATTTATGAAAGCGATAATCAGTTTTAACAGTTGTTCAGTAATATTTTTCTTAAAAAAGAAAAAAAAAAAAAAAAAAAAAAAAAAAAACCATTAATTTTTTTGATTTTAATACAAAAAAAGACCATCAGAAAAATTGAAAAAATAAAAAAGGGTATAATTAAAAAAATAAATACTGTCATTTTTAACAATTTTTGCATAAATGAGAAAATGCTGTCTAAATACACACACACATATATATATATATATATATATATATATGAAGCAATCCAACAAAAGATATAAGCGTCAACTAATATCTTATAATTAGTGAAACATCCGGATAAAAAACTGAAGCTCAATATACTGGATAGAGCATTAATATTATAATATAAAATGAAGTAATAAAATAAGGTGTCAATCAAATTTTATTAGAATTCAAAGTTCATGCAAAGCATCCTTAAGTCCTTAGCTCATGAGTTTTCAAAGATAATTCTTCTCTTCAGAGGACCATTACCGCAGTTATACTACTACAGGTAATAAAATTACGCTTTGAAAATATATAAAATTATATACACAAATACATAAAAATACATAACATCAAACATATCAATCAAAAACATACTTTTTGTTGAATCCATACAGTCCAACCAGGTCATACAAGCTGTATGGATTCAACAAAAAGTATGTTTTTGGATTGATATGTTTGATGTTATGTATTTTTATGTATTTGTGTATATAATTTTATATATTTTCAAAGCGTAATTTTATTACCTGTAGTAGTATAACTGCGGTAATGGTCCTCTGAAGAGAAGAATTATCTTTGAAAACTCATGAGCTAAGGACTTAAGGATGCTTTGCATGAACTTTGAATTCTAATAAAATTTGATTGACACCTTATTTTATTACTTCATTTTATATTATAATATATATATATATATATATATATATATATATATATATATATATATATTAGATAGTAAAACAACATGAATAGATCCTGGGCAAGCTAGTGTTATAAAAAAAAAGATTTTTTATAAAAAAGAAACATTTTACTTACATTCAATCGTCTTCTTGATAAAGTTACATTGATCCAATGGAGTCTTAAACGTGGATTGACTGTCAAGAATTTCTTCCGTGATGCAATTTAAAATCTAAATTAAAAAAGAAAAAAATAATTTCATACAAAGAAATGTGGGTAAGGTAAGGTAAGATATTGCTTAATGGCACATCAACCCAAAGGGTAATTTCATGCCATGAATGTAGAAGGAAATATCCTTCATTTGAGTCTTAAGTCAGAGGGTCATTTATAGTCATTACTTAAGAGCTTTAGTATTTTGAATTGTCATTTTGGTGAAGGTTTTTATGCTTCAAGCTCTTTATATCTTCAAATGTTTAATCATGGTTTTTGTGTTTGGTTGTTTTGTTTTACGACATATCAACCCTTTTTCAGGTCATTTAATGCTGAATCAGGTCATTTTGGTGAAGGTTTTTATGCTTCAAGTTCTTTATATGTTTAAGTATTTATTCATGGTGTTTGGTTGGGAGAAAAAGGGGAGAGGGAAGAAGAGGGGAGGGAGGGAAATTGTTTTTTGTTTTGGATTTTGCAGAACATGAGTGAGTTTTGCAAAGAAAAAAAAACAACAAAACATCAATGTTTGGTGCATTTTGGGTCAGGAAGTAAACAACTTCAGACAGCCTGATTTGGTAGCACCAGTAGGTTCTATTTGATCCATAGATGGGGCCCTTACAGGTACTACCACTCCGGGCCAGAGTGGACCTGGGAGCAATGGCCACTAAGGGGCAACTCCACATTCTCCACAGCTCCCAAATTGAGACCTCACCACTGGATGTCCTTTAAGGTCATACCCAGGACCCTCAGGGTTGAAGGGAGTTTATCTACCCCTATTCTCTTTTATTCAGTATATTTAAAAACAAAGGATAAGCCCCGCAACCGGCACAATAAAACTAGCATAATATTAGCTATAACCTTATTTCTGACAAATTAATTTCATGTACTTTATTGATGTATGGACCGAGACACTGAAGTTGGATCCTCGGTCAAGTCATACCAAAAACTCAAAAAATGATATTTGATGTTCCCTTGCTAACACTCAACATTATAAGGTGGGAATCAAATCTAAGTGGAAAGGCATGGCTCCCTCCCCTACATTTTTCTGTAATAACCAATCAAAAGGGGGCCTTCAGGTGGCCCTCAACTACGATCAATCCATTTATTTATTTTTTTATTACTTTCCTAATGTAACCCTAACCCATATTATTTGGATTATTCGGACTACTGTTCTTATCTTGGATGTTAATTCCATAACGTTTTGGCCGATGTAACCTCCAACCGTCTTCAGGTGCGTCTTGTCAAACTCGGGAACCTGTATGGAATGTCAAACGGAAACCTTTATTTAATCCACGGGGATAGATTGTTGTTGTTCTGTCAGCCATGAACAGGTAGAAGTCTCAAGTAATTCGTAATTGTATTCTTAGTATTGCCTGCACCTTCAACCTCCAGAAGACTGTCACTTAGAACTGATTATTACTTAGCACTTTTATCCGTTACGCTACAGGAACTTGCTCATAACAGGTTTCTAACTCTTCTTTCTCATTCAGCCTCTTTTGCACAGAAAAGATGCTGCTAGCCTCTCTCTGCTGTATCGTTGTTTATGGTAGGTGCTCAACTGAGCTCCAATCTCTGCATCCCCCCTCATTAGAAAAACATTCACAGCAAGAACTCGCCTAGCTACAACCACAGCAATGAACTTTCCTTTCTCTCTCTCTGTACCAAAAACCAAATGGAACTTCCATGGACAAAGTTTATTTCCTATCTGTGGAACAAACTACCATGCGGCTGCTTCCCAACCGACTGCAGCACAGTCGTCTTCAAGTATAATGTAAACAAATACTTGTTGAGGTGTCCTTTTGGATAATCAATTACTCTTAAGAAATATTCTGCCCATTCCACCTGTTGGATACTGCTAACCTTTAAGGTTTCAGCGCTGCTTGCTTGTGTCTATCAGTCGTTGATCGATAACCACATTTTTTTTTTTTTTTAACATAGTTTACCCCAAACAAGGTAGGCCGCCACTGTAGACGTAAGGGGCTACCGAGAAAAAAAGGGTGAAGGTTTTTTTTTGGGGGGGGGGGATCAACCTAATTTGGGAGCTGCGCAGCGAGATGTCTGTTTACATTAGTTTTAAATTTCTGCATGTCAGTACCGTCGGGAAAACAGAGAGGGAGTTCCAGAGTCCAGCAGCACGAGGAAAGAAGCTTTCGGAGCAGAAAGCTCTTCGGCATCTGGGGACCTCCACAGTGTATGGATGGGATTTGGCAGATTGTCGGGTTGGTCTAATAAATCTACGCTGTGGGGACACCAGAGCAGCAAGCTCATCAAAGCACAATCCATTGAAGTACTTGTAAAACAGGCACAAGAAAGTAACACTGCGTCGATGGGACAGGGGCTGGGGCTTGGTGGATAGTAAAGGACCTATCAAGCTGGCAACTCTTTTTTGGACCTTGTCTAAGAGGGAGAGACTAGCGGATGATGCACCAGCCCAGATGTGGCAACAATACTCCATGCATGGGCAGATGGTGGCTTTGTAGAGATATAGGATAATGTCAGGTGTGAGAAGTTTACTAGCATGGTAGAGAGAGCCCACCTTCTTTGCAGCAGCCCTGGCAATGTTTTCAATGTATTTCTTCCAATTCATGTTATCTGTGACAGTTAGACCGAGGAGTTTGAATAATGAACTCTCAGGCAGGGTGCTATTTGCCATGACAATCGGTGGTTGAAGAAGTCTCTTGTAATTATTGAAGGAAAGTAGCTTTGTCTTTGCGGCATTAAAAGTTAAAATCTCACACAACCAGTCCATTAGTTGTGACTTGGTCCATGGGGGTTGTGGCCTCGGGAAAGCCCACCGGGGATAACTATAGGGTCCCTTTCGATGCGCGACATGGCACGTACAGTTACCCACGATATTATGCAACTGTTGACGGAGCAGCCATTCTTAGCGGCTCCTAACTACCAGTCAGAAACAGCAGCCAGACAAGCTGTCTAACCTGTACCCTCAACCTGTCGGAACAAGAGCGACCCAGACTAGCCATGTAAGACTTAGTGACAAAAAACTTTCCCCAAGTTGCCCGGATAGAGAGAAAGAGAGATGGTGTCCATTGCCCTAGTCAGGAAACAAGGCCAAGTACCAGGCATCTTTAGAGGCATCCTAGTGCTTGTACCTCTACGCCTGGCTAATAGACAAAGGAGTGCCGAAGTTTGCAAACCGGATACTTTGTTCGAGATTCCAGCTCTAAGAAGGTTGTCGATCAAGACTAAGGAGGCCTCCCTCCCCAACGGTTTTCTACCATGATGTAAATAGTTAGTAGCATGGTTTTATTGTCAGAGTTTTCCTTCTCTTAGATGGATGACCTGACAAGGTCTACGAGTCCAACAGAGAATAGCCTGCGCCCGTCTACTAGTCGGGTATTTCCGAGCCCCTCGCAGGTTAAAAAATAAGTTCACTGTACACTTATCAGAGGGAACAGAAATTGAAGATATGTTTCTCTCTCACAAGTCAGCACAAATTAGAGATAGACTGTCAGTAGGGTAACAGCTGAGAAAAAACTTGTTAACTCTTTATACAATAAAAGCTAAGGAGAAAAATAGGTAAATTGAAACTAAAAATGAAATTAAAAAGCACAAGGATAATACAAGTAAATTTAGTAACATGATTAGAAATAGTAAAATTTAAGACAGAGACAGTTCAGGAATAAAAGAAAAGTAAGAACTTAGCTTTTTTTTTTTAAGCTTCAGTTGAAATTTTGGTCTTTATTCACGGTCGGTGGCAGTTATGTCTTATCTCGTGGTTCTTTAACTACGTCAGACTAATGTGTTTGGTTAGGACTATATTTTCCTTTTTTATCTACATTCGCTAGTGGACTCCCTCCCCTCTTTGAACCTCGAACGCGTTGACCCCTCTAAAACCTAGCAGAATATTAGCAAGAAAAGAAAAGAAAGACAAAATAAAGATTTGTGGAACAGGCAAAGGAAGCAAAAACCTGGAAAAAAAGATTGTTTAACTAAATACTCATCGCAACGTTAATACATGGATTATTTCAGAAAGAGAGAGTTCAGGAATAAAAGATGGACATCAGATTTGGTTTTAAAGAGTTTTTATTGAACATAGAACAAAGAGACTGAAATAGTGTGTATGAGAGAGAGATAGAGAATGAACTGAAGAGAGAGATACCATAACATAGAGAAGGCAGGCGACTTTTCTTTCAATAACTACAAGAAGCCTCTCCAACCACCGATTGTCATGGCAAATAACACCCAACCTGAGAGTTCATCATTCAAACTCCTTGGCCTAACCTTCACAGGTAACATGAATTGGAACACATACATTGAAGACATTGCCAAGGCTGCCGCAAAGAAGGTTGGCTCCCTCTACTGTGCTAGCGGACTCCTTACACCTGACATTATCCTGTATCTCTACAAAGCCACCATTCGCCCATGCATGGAGTATTGTTGCCACATCTGGGCTGGTGCATCATCTACTAGTCTCTCCCTCCTTGACAAAGTCCAAAAAAAGAGTCGTCAACCTAATAGGTCCCTCACTGTCAGCTAAGCTCCAGCCCCTGTCCCATCGCCGCAATGTAGCATCCTTATGTTTGTTTTACAAATACTTCAATGAATTATACTCCGATGAGTTGGCTACTCTGGTGCCCCCTTGACGTAAATTCACTAGACTAACTCGACATTCTACTAAATCTCATTCATTCACTGTGGAGGTCCCCAGATGCCGGAGAGCATTCTACTCAAATAGCTTCTTTCCTCGTGCTGCTGGCCTCTGGAACTCCCTCCCTGCCCCCTGTTTCCCCGACAGTACTGACATGCAGAAATTTAAAACTAATGTAAACAGACATCTCGCTGCTCAGATCCCAATTTAAGCTGAACCACCAATCTTTCTCCCCTTTTCCTTTTTCTCAGTAGCCCCTTACGTTTACAGTGGCGGCCTGCCTTGTTTGGGGTGAATCATGTTAAAAAAAAAATTTAAAAAAAAAAAAAAAAAAAAAAAAGGCAGGCGACTTTTGGCTACCTGTGCTCCCCCTACCCCCAGCAGGGGTTGGGTGGAATGATCAGTTCTTGGGTCTGTTCAGATGTCAACAGTGAAGAGACAGAGTGCTCTCCAAACGGAAGTGACATGATTTTCCTGACTACCGTTTTTAGCTCTCCCCCACCTTTTACGTCTCTCTCCACCCCACCCCCTCCTTATCTAACCCTAACCCACTGATTCCAATCTTTTCGTGGTGGCGTTCATTGTTCAACTGAAAATCACTCTTTGACCCATTAATAATAAAAAAAAATTAAAAAACTCGTACAACATTCAAGAATTTTCTGAATTTTATAACGACGTAAGAAGAAAAATAAGAAAAGCTGAAATCAAGATGAATTTCTCAACCTGGAGTCCACGGCCCCTTGCATGTATGCAGAGAGGAAAGCACAAAAAACTTCTTTTCTTAGAATAAAAAAAAAGCTCCAATCAGTTTTAAGTAAGAACGTCAAAATTAAGAGAAAGACACCAAGTCTGTATGTGTGTGTGGGGGGGGGGGGAGGAAAGAAACAGGACGTCATTCTTTGATGAAAC
>OY744519.1:18145958-18175958 GCA_963556195.1 Sepiola atlantica | reverse complement strand
ATTACGAATTACTTAAGACATGGCTGACAGGACGAGAACAAGCTATCCCTATGGATTAAAAAAAGGGTTCCATTCAAAATTTTGCACAGATTGCCGAGTTCAACAAGATGCACCTGAAAAAGGTCGGAGGTTACATCGGCCAAAACGTTGTGAGAATAACATCCAATATATAAACAGTGGTCTGAATACAAAAAAAAAATTTTTTAATCATTTTCAGGTAATTTTTTACATTTAGGTTCAGGACTTTTCCAACAGGATGTTAAAAGTTTAAAATAGAAAAGAAAAAAAAAGGGGGAAAAGAAAAGGAAAGAAAAAAGGGGGAAAAGAAAAGGAAAGAAAAAAGGGGAAAAGAAAAGAAAGAAAAAAAGGGAAAAAGGAAAAATAAAACGAGAAAGGAAAAATAAAACGAGAAAGGAAAAAAATAGGGAAAAAGAAAAATCGGGCAAAAGGAAAGAAAAAAATGGGGAAAAAGAAAGAAAATGAGGAAAAAGAAAAAAAAATGGGGGAAAAAAGATAAGAGAAAAAGAAGAAAAGAAAAGGGGAAAAAAGAAAAAAAGGGGAAAAATAAAGGAAAGAGAAAAAAAAAAAGGAAAAACGAGAAAAAAAAAAGAAAAGAAAGAAAAAGAGAAAAAAAGGAAAAATAAAAGTATAGAAAAAAAAAAGAAATAAAACAAAAAAAAAAAAACTTGATTACCATTTCCTCACGTGTAATTTTCTTTGAATGACTTGGAGTCAAAACTTTGGCACTGGATTTTGAAGATGGCGTCTTTTTCGATGGCGTTTTGTCATTCTGTTTACTTGGAGTTTGAGTATTTAAAGGCTTGGTCTCGCTCACAACAGAATCAGCATCACTGTCCTCACTCGAAGAATCAAAACTGTCACTAGAACTTTCTGCAACATAATCTGAAGAACAAAAGAAAAAAACAGAAAAATCATTTGTAAAACTTTTTCTTTGAATTTAGGTAAACAAGTCTCGACTTTCCTTCAATTTAATCAATATTGAATCAAAACGATTCATTTAGTATTTCCAGTTTAGATATCAATGTTCACCTAATGAATATTGTCCATTTTACGTAAATATTTGTAAATCTGAGGAAATTTGTAGACAAAACCTGACATGCTCGGAAAAAAAAAATGGATGGCATTTTTTTTAATCAGCGTCCAAAAATTAGCTACGTAAATGAGTTTTTAGTCTGCCAGAAAAAGCGTGTTGACCAGTGTAATAATACTTACTAGCTTCAATGTTTCTTTTACGAAGTCGGTAAGGCGTTGTAGTTTCAGGACGGCTGTGTCTTTCGCGTAATTTTTCCCGTGCATTCAACCCTGAAAAGCCAAATGAAGTCAGGATACAATCAACGGTCTCATTAACATCTACATGGGTCGTGAAGGTAAATAAAGACGTAAATAGATAAGAATCAAACTAATTGCTTTGTTAGGATTACGTGGTTCATGGCAAAGCAATCCCTCCCGCATTATTTTTTACCGAAATATCATAACTACAATAAACGATTCATTGTATACAATTAACTGAACACAAGTTGTTATTTGTTGACTTAGTTCGAGTTCGATTTCGCTCAATGTGTGGAAAGATCAGGAAATGCCGACAGGGCTGCTCAGGCATTTTTGTAGGCCAGAATGTGCTTATCCTCGTGCACTGGCTTTTCAAAACCACGCCAAACCTATCTATCCTCAGAATAGGTAAATATTATGTGTTTTAGAAACAGACTTTCAAACTAACCTATCTCTGGCCAGGTCTTTATTCATCCTTCTTTTTATCAATATCACTTCCTCTGATGTTTTCCTCGGCCTTCCCCTGCCAACTGATCCTGCTATCTCAACTGTTTTACATCTACGAATCCAAGCATTCTCATCCATTCTTTTAAAGAGACCAAACCAACAAAGTCTCCTTTTCTGCACACATCTCCCTATACTGTCCAGATTTAATCTTTCTTTGATTTCACTATGTGTGTTTATATTTGGGCGAGTTTTATGACTGAAATTGGGTACAATGAAAACCATTCGATAACACGTAATGTATTGGGTCATTTACTCGTGTTTTTGTACCAAAAAAGATTCTTCTGTTGTATCGAAAATTGTATAAAGTATTGATTTTTTTATACGAGTATTGTTTTGAAGTGAAAATTCGGGTACAATCACTAGGGTTACGGAGTCGGATTTTTTAATCTCTGGAGCAGTGGTACAGATGGTCTGAATATGTTTCCCCCCCGATAATTCCTTCTCTCTCTTCTGTGAAGAAGAGCCACTAAATTTCTGTCTATGTGTTAAATAAACTCTTCTAAAATCCCATCCACGGCGTTCGGTGCATTTGTTCATAACGGCGGTGGTGATGACAACAACGGCTTTGTCGTGGTTTGTCAACAACCGGGCTTACGTTGTTATGATGGTAGAAACATGCGCTAATAAGCTATGTTTATGAACACATATATGTAAATTGATTGTGAACTGTAAGGCGTTGGGCCTCCCTTGAGAGGGGAGGTATGCAACACTGTTTTACAGTAGCAAGGTGTCGTCGCCGACGCACAATGGTTAATTGATGCATTGACATCAGGAAGGGCATCTGGTCATAAAATTAAGCACCAATCAAAATAAAGAATAAACATTCTCTTAAGGAGATGGAATAACCAAAACAAAACATTCCTCGTCTGAAAAATAAAACATTTTCTCGTCTGAGAAATCCCAAAGAAAACTAAAATAAAACAACAATGCAATAAACAAAATAAAATTAAAAAAATAAAAAATAAAATAAAAATACAATAAATAAAAAAACTAAAATAAAAAAGCAATAAATAAAAATAAAAATGCAATACACAAAATAAAATAAATAAAAAAAATAAAAAATAAAAATGCAATAAACAAAATAAAATAAATAAAAAAATAGAAATAAAATAAAAATGCAATAACCAAAATAAAACATTTCCCGTCTGAAAAATAATAAAACATTTTCTGCATGAAAAAGTAAAACTTACTATGATTATCTTTTACCGTACATCCGTTGAGATTTTTGCGTGCTTTGAGTGTACTTGGAGTTTTTGGTGTCTTTGGCATCCCTGTCGGTGTATGGGGGTCGCCATTATACTTGATTGGAGATGTGGGGGTCCTGGGCGTTCGAGAATCAAGTGCTAACATAATAAATAAAAAAAATAAAAATAAACAAGAGTGAAGTTAAAAAAAAAATTTTAATTTATATATATTGGTATTTGGTATATTCGGACTACTGTTCTCATCTTGGGTGTTTTTGTCACAACGTCCAGATTCCCGAGTTCGACAAGGTACACCTGGAGGTTACATCGGCCGAAACGTTGTGATGAAAACACCCAAGATGAGAACAGTAGTCCAAATATACCGAATTCTACAAATTATCAACCCTCATCTCAAAAATTCCGAAACATATATTTAACATATAAAGTTATCTTGTCGGATTTTCAGAGTCAAAACAAAGTAGCATTTAAGCTGACAAATCAAACTTTGCTTTTGACGAGCAAATTTTCATTTGTTATTGTTGTACGATGTTATTGGCAATAGAGTAAAGTAAATTCGTATGAATCAGAATCGTACAACTTTGTTGACCGGTTTGATTCTGTTGTTGGCATTCTTGCAGTTGGGACCACATAATGGTTGCCAACATCCCTAAGTGAAAATGGTATTATGGAATCGACTGGATTCGAACTTGGCACACCCAGGTCATCAGTCTGCGTCGTTATCCACTTAACCACCAGCAATATAATAATGTTCTTCGTTACAATTTATCTAAAAAATTATACTTAGTCCAGCCTAGAAGACTGCTACTATGAAACATTTTTAAAAATCACCTAAAAATAAATATCAGCAATTGGAATAACTCATTTTAAATTGAAGAATATAATAGGAGTTGTCTACCTTAAGTTTAAAAATGTTCAAACAAATAAATGATCTCATTGCATCCCGGACAATGCCGGGTAGGTACAACTTGTATATCTATATAATACAAAAGCTCTGATAATCTTCCTAGTTCGCGTGTGTGACAAAGTATCCGGGACCCCATGGGGATCGGGTACCCTGGTGACGCGCTAGTATGCATCTTGATGGTGATGCTATGTTGACTGAGAGACCTGCGTCGAGACGAAGTGGAGATATAAAACTAGTATATATTTGACGTAGAAACGAACTTATTCAAACAACAGAACGAGACGCTAGCTAGTCTCGCAGAATCGTGTAAAATAGTTAGTCGATTACCACCGAAGGCGCGGAAACAGTTGCCAGATAGGAGGTACAGATTATGGAATAAAAGACGTTACAATGTGGGAGAGCCTACTTGACAGATTTATTTGGGCCTGTGATCGTTAATTATGAGCCGGGCACAGAACGTCTCCGGCTGTGTGACAGAATGAGAAAGCGTTTGTTTTTGGCGATAAAAGAAGATCCCATTTATATTAAGGAGGGGGGGGGGAGTGAGGTGCCCTTCCCCACCCTCCTTGAGAGAGGAAGACATGCAGGAAGTAGGATGGCGGAGAAGGGGGTGTACGACGATAGACATCTTCAATAAAAGAATGTGTTTTCACACACGAGGCAGAGACGCAGTTGGAGTGGATTGACGGCAGATAGAGTTGGACAGACGGAGGCCTGGGCGTGCGCCAAGGAAGGCAAACTGGACGAAATTCTCGCCACCGCCTTCGCCTGTTAAGTTGTTACTTAAACAACGACTTGTGTAAAGAATTCGCACACACAGACAACTAGCGAAATAACTTAGAAAAAAACAACAACCTTTGCTAAAGACATTTACGAACACGATAGACATTGACCAATGTAAAATCATTTATTTTATTTTATTAATAATTACTCTTCTATACAAAAAAACCCGACCGAGTTGTTGAACATTGTTCTTTTCCATTCGTTCTGCTTTTAATGAGCTTTCGCTTCCACAGAACCAACCGATTGCTGTTCATCCAGTAATCGCTCGCTGATATAAACAGTTTCAACGTGGGAGTGTGTTTGTAGCTGGACGAGACGACCAGATCGGCGAAATCATCATCGCCGCCATCCCGGCCTAGAGGAATTTGGTTTTATATTTTTTTATTATCACTACGACGATCGGCATGACGGAGTAGGGTTCATACCTGTACATTGAATCTTTTACAATTTATCTAAAAAATTATACTTAGTCCAGCCTAGAAGACTGCTACTATGAAACATTTTTAGATAATCACCTAAAAATAAATATCAGCAATTGGAATATCTCATTTTAAATTGAAGAATATAATAGGAGTTGTCTACCTTAAGTTTAAAAATGTTTAAACAAATAAATGATCTCATTGCATCCCGGACAATGCCGGGTAGGTACAACTTGTATATCTATATAATACAAAAGCTCTGATAATCTTCCTAGTTCGCCTGTACATTGAATCTTTTAAATGGTAGAGGTGTTAGTGGGAGTAAGGAAATAGCAGCAATAGAAACAACATAAGACAGTAAGTGGAAGACATAAATAAATAAATGGCGTAAATGCGTCAACCTATAAGCAGTAGTCTGTCTGGTCAGTCGCCATGGAAACAAGGGTTTTGATTGGATGACATTGTTTTATTCAGCAACATCGCATTTGTGACGGTAAAACAGTGTTTATTTTTTGTCGTAACCGACATCTGAAGTTTATCCATGAAATCTCACTTATTTCCACAAAACTGAAAATAAACGGTAACTTTGACAATCTCATTGTTCAAGAGTTTTGAGGCAACAACCATCAAGCTTTCATAGGAAACATTGGTGCTTCTTCAGTTTCGCTCTGACACGTAATACTTTTCTGAAAAAGATAATAGCTAAAGAAACGTATAAACTTTCTAATGTACTTACATGGTAGCTGAAGAGAAGACAGTACACCCAAAATTATGCAAATTCATCAAGTAGTTTTTAAATTAAAAAAAAAAAAACATGATTTTATCTCTCTGACGACATTTGTCACCAGCGGGTTCTGCTTGGACAAGGGAAATAACTCAATTTTTGGTTTTCATTTTGTCAAAGTTTACTTTCTAATATTTATTTTATTTAAAAAAAAAAAAATGAGTTATTTCCCTTGTCCAAGTAGAACCCACTGGTGACAAATGTCGCCCGAGAGATAAAATCATGTTTTTTGTTTGAATTTAAAAAATACTTGATGAATTTGCATAATTTTTGGTGTATGGTCTTCTTTTCACCTAAGTACATACAAAGTTTATACATTTCTTTAGCTATTTTGTTTTTCAGAGAAGTATTACATGTTGAAGCAAAAATAAAAATAAAAATTTTTAAATAAATATTAAAAATTAAAACTAACATTATCATCTTTCCTCCTGATCGTAATTCCTCGTCCCCGTCGGGATAGTTTTTGTGTGCGTTTCTTTTTATTGTTTCTTTTATTGTTTTATCCCTCCTCTCGCTAGCGTGTGTTCCTATTTACTTGCCTCTCGACGAGGACAGAGCTAGACACAAGGTCAGTATTACTTTTTAATATTTATCCTAGTTTTAAAGAATCTTCATGCCTTGTCTGGGGCGATTTCCATAAAAAATCAAAAACCTAAACATTTTTGATTTTCATTTTGTTAAAATCCAAGAATCCCTTTTGGAGAAATCAGTAAATCCCGAATGAAAAGGCGAGGAAAGGATAAAGGATGAGAAAAAATATCCATAATGAAAGTTTTTTTTTCTAATAATAATATTAAAAAAAAAATTGGTGCTTCTTGAGTTTCCGTCTTACATGTAATACTTCTCTGAAAAAAAAAATAGCGGGTTCTACTTGGATAAGGAAAATAACTCCAATTTTTGGTTTTCATTTTATCAAAGTATTACTTTGATAAAATGAAAATTTAGTTTAATAAAATCTTATGTTTTTATCTTACATCGTACTTATAACTTGTTTTTATGCAATTAGTTAAAAAAAAAAAAAATTTGAGTTATTTAGTTGAATTTAAATTGAACCAATTTAAAAGTGAAAGAACTCAAATTGAATTGTTTATATTTCCAACATTAAAATCAGAAATGTAGGATGATTGTGATTGATTTGAAAAGACTTGTCAAAGATTTGATTTTCATGATAAATTTTAGTTATAATTTGGAAAGGTTAATTCAGAAATATCAAGAAATGATTTTATAACAAACAATTTTATGCTGGAAAATGATAAAGGTCCTGAGAGCACACTTTCCATATCTGATAAATATAATTACCTGTCAATTAATACTAAGTTGTGCTAATTCTTAAATAAGATCCAGCCCCATATTGGGGGCTCATACATAAGGTCCACCTTTTTTGTAAAATAAAGGTTTTTCATTGCTCAACCAATCATAAAAAAAGCAGAAAATGTGATGCGAATTATAATTGGATAGCGAATCACAAACCTTGTCTCAAATAAAAATTCCCAATAAAAGATTTGACACTTGGAGAATTTCGGCAGATGAGTAAGACAAACGGAGAGACTGAGAGAAGGAACGATTTTGCGACTGATCAAAGGCAGAAATTCAAAAGACCTTAAAGAATTCTTTCCAAATTCTTGCCTAAAGGACAAAAGCTCAAAGTAAATTTCAAAGTTGCCTAACCCGACTTAGCTACAGTCAAATTCCCCAACAAGAAAAATATAACCAGTGTGTAAACCAGATTATAGTCCTATAAAAATTATATAAGATTTACTTTGAGCTAATGCCAGGTTTATCCGCATCAATCATCTTTGACAAACCATAGCATATGGGATTCATCTCCTCCAATTAACTTCACAATTAGGGTTTTAAGATTATAGAGAATATTCCCCTTGACATAATAATCATACATATTCGACAATGTTGATCATTTATTCACTAAATTCCAAACACATATGTACTTCCATTAGTGTCTTTTATATTTTACTAGCGGAACCCGTTGCACGGGGGAAAGTACTACCTATTGCATGACGTCGAATAAAAAAAGCAACGGCCTATTGTTTTTTCTTCCCCGTCTGCCGTGTTGGCGAATGTTTTAAATTTAAATAAAAAGAAAAAAAATGGGTTGAGTAGAATGGGATCGAACGCTAAAACCGACGATCATGAAACCTACATTCTTACCGATTGCGCCACTGTTTCGGGTTACAAATACATGTGAAAATAGGCGAATTAACCTAAGCTTGATTATTGGCACGCGTGTTAAATTAATACCAGGCAAATAATAAATAAGAACCGGTGTTTTGTGAAAATTAAACTGTGTGTATTAGTTCCCGGTGTCGATGAGTAGAGTGACAGTACATAATTGTTAGAGAGGAAAGTTTTTGCTACCACCTATACGGAGTTGGTTTTTCGGAGAGACATTGATGGTGGGCCAAATGTAATATTTAGTGTTAGGTAGAAAATAATAATAACACATTTACTAAAACACGCTCGAGTGAATAAGTGTAATATAGCGGTGAGTTTAGTAGTCTGTGATGCATGTGGTTATTTTCCTATACTCCGAGAAGGTAGAGGGGAAAAAACGTCTCTACTTTATATATTAGATATACAAACAATATTATGAATTATTTTTATGTGACAATGCTAGTATATGTATATATAAATAACATGTCATGTTGTTAGGAGCATAACTCAATATGTAATAATGTTTTGCGAGCCTTATCAATGCAGCTTTTAAAAGAAATCATTTTATTTTATTTAAAACTAGCAGGGCCTGTGTCCCGACATTGCGCGGGAGAGATATAGGTATTAGAGTATAAATTCATAAAAAGAAGTTTAAAAGAACTAAGTAATTTAGGTGATTAAAATAGGATTTATCCATGTTTTGAATCAAACAAAATAGATTTCTCTATGTTTTGGGTGACTGACATCTCCAACGATTGTATGTAGGGGGGTATTCGTAAAATTCAAAACCACTGCCCCCTCAAAAAATGTAAGTAAATGTGATCCAAAAATATGCGTGAAGCTTTCCACGGTCAGTGATGGAAAAATCAGAAGGAAAGATTTAAACCAATTTTGTCCTAATCCGTAATGCTCATTTCGATTGGAGATTGAATTTACCAACGTTAAGAATCCACTTTTCGTCTAACTGTGGCCTTGATTTAAATATATGGCGATTGCTGTAACGCATTTGTTATTCCTATTTTGTTTTGGATTTCTCGACTGTTAATTAAGCTAGACTTAGCACCAATCAAATTCCCCAGCTTGTCTTTCCAACAAGAAAAACATAACTTTTCATTTTTATTATTGTGTGTTCCAATAAATATTTTTTATTGTTGACGGCAAATTTTTCTTGTTGTGTAGTTACTGACAGAACCTACCACTTATTTCAGTTCCCGACTAATTTTTTTTTTATTTTTAACATATTTCACCCCAAACAAGGCAGGCCGCCACTGTAGACGTAAAGGGTTACTGAGAATTTGGGTGTGGGTTTTGGGTGTCACCCCGAGTTGGGAGTAGCGTAGTTGCGTCAAAACTGAAAGTTCTAACAAGATTTGTCTTTTCAGAATCTTCTGTCAGTAGCCATGATAATGCTACACATTGAATAAAGTCGTAGCTGAAATATGTATGCACATATGTAGCCAAAATGATTGTATAAGAAAATATTTATACTAAACTATAGTTCTACTTGTTACTGAGAACTGTGGTATTTACGCTGTGCTTAATCAAAATAACAACATATGGATCTTATGAAAATATAGTATGTATCTTTATTGTTGGTGACGATGAGGATGGCTGTACGGTAGAATCAAAATGTGCACACGGGAATCTGATGGTTGATTCTTCTCCGAGGTCCGATCATCAACTAACTCTCAATATCGATTTTGGGTTGTTATTATATAACAATTTTGTGGCCACATCATTTAGAATACCTTCACAACGCAAATTATTTGTTTTTAAAATAAAGTATTTATTTACCTTAAAAACCGAAAGTACTCAAGTTCAAAAAAAAAAAAATGCTTTTAAGGTAAATAAATAATTTATTTTAAAAACAAATAATTTGTGTTGTGAAGGTATTCTAAATATTTTATAAAAAATATTCTCTTTATTATTGCCATTCCGCCAACGTTTCCAATGTGTGACTTTTCAAAATACCTTTCCCACATAACCACGTGATGCACACAGCCATATCAACATTTTCGTCCATGAAATCAAGACGAACTTCAACCTGACTGCGATAAGTTTGTCCCAGTCAGGAAGAAAAAAAATGAAAATAAAGAAGAAAAAAAAATATGCTTATTCTTCTGAAGATGGTATATATTACCGAAAGTACTCAAGTTAAAAAAAAAATGTTTTTAAGGTAAATAAATAATTTATTTTAAAAACAAATAATTTGCGTTGTGAAGGTTTTCTAAATATTTTATAAAAAATATTCTCTTTATTATATTTTTTTCTCTTGATTATTGATACACACCTGTGTTCCAATAAATATTTTTTTTATTGCTCGCGCTGAGTTTTTCTTGTTTTAAGATTGTCGACAGAATCGACCACATACTCGAAGTTCCCGACTAAGCTGCATCAACACCAAACTTCTGCCGATCTTCAAACACAGCATGGGCATAGAACTACTGACAGAGCAACTAGTCGAAACGCATACGCTCCTTATGATATCGGACTATATCAAGTGCAGAGTCACCAAGAATACAACACGGAGTTACTCTCCGGGCCACGATAGGTTCAAGTTCTATCAGGGATGTTGTATCACTTTCACTAACGCTGTTCTGTCTAGCGTAGAATTGATCCCCGAGCATTTATCTCCCTTTGCTGGCCCTTTTTTCTTAGGGGATTTCTTCTAAGCTGTCACTGGTGAGAGTCTTCAAGTGTGTCGTCCCCAATCTTTTTAGCGGTTTTCCTCACAAAGACTCACCGTTTTACCTTTGTCGATGATTAATAAATCTGTGTCCAAAACATTCTATCCCTCAGAGTCTTGATTGTCGATAAGAGTTTATGCTAGCTGTCCAAGGGTTGTACGTTTCTACGAAACAAGACGCATCTCGGAGACAGGATAAATATAGCATTACCAGCCGATAACATCTTTTGTTGGACAACGGCAAAAAATTTCATAACTAATGTGCTTAAACAAGTCATATCTCTATTATTCGTTGTCCAATATTTAAACAATTATATGGATGGAAAGAGAATAAATAAAGATTTCAAGCTAAAAATTAACAAACTAGAAAGGGAAACTTTTTATTGTCAATTTTCTTTTTCATACCTTACATTCAGATTAAAATGCAGCGGATTGATTTGATTGGATATTCTTGAGATTTCACAGGCTAATTAAACATAGATGAATAGTTTGAGAACCACGTGATTTTGGCTTTTATTACTATTAGAAACGAAGATACCACCGATAAAAGTTAACTTAGAATATTTCGAAATTAATAAGATATATCAACGGAAATCATCAAGCTCCATATAGAGAATAGTTTCAGAATTATTTTGATGTATAATATGTAAATATTTGATAATTTTTAATGTCTTGCAAATTTCATTGAAAACGTATATTCTGTCGAATTCTGAATAAAAATATTAACGCCATATTTTAAAATACAAAATTTGTAAACTTGCCTCTCCTCCCATCTTTGACGCCATGGTTGACAGCTAGTTGTAATAGTAGCAGGCAGAGAAAAGGGAAAAGAAGGTGAGCGTGTGCACTCACTCTCTCTCTCTCTCTCATAAAATCATAACAAACTTACTTTTACTTTGAAATGATCTCATTTATTTTTAATTGACAAATAATATTGTTAATCATTAAGAAACCACAATATTTTTAAATTTTCCTTTTAATTTTTATTATCTTATATAAATATAAATTTTGTCTGTCTGTCCAAATGTAAAAAATAAAATAAAGTAAAGCATTACATTTTTTATTTTTATTATGGTGAAAAAAAACAAACAAAAAAACAAACTTGTAAATTGAAAAAAAAAATACTCATTTTTTACTTTTATTTTATGTTTTCTTATATGATAGCGTTTGAATCATGTGTAAACGTTTTAGTTAAATATTAGATGTAACCATGTTCTTGGGAAGGGGGCTGTTGCCACCCGGACTTAGGGTCTGGGTGGCAGTGCTCGGGTTACAAATTTTATCCAATCTTATTTTTTTCCCCAGTATATTATGGAGCAAATATATACAGGACGTTACTGTGAAACACTGCAACTAACCTGTCGCAACTTTGTAGAAAGAATCATTTTAGTGCAGTGTCATGCTTTCGAAAAAAATGGTGCTGTGCTTGAATTACAATTTCTTTTAAAGAGATAGCAATAGTGTGGTTAGTGTTATACAGACACTATGTAGTGAATTAAAAGAAATGAAAGCTGTATTGAAATACCTCACAATCTGTATGATACAACGTGCTAGTTTGAAAAACTTTGAAATTTACGTATTCAATTTATAATTCATTGCTTAATGTAAAGAGATAAAAATCTGACTGAATAATCAAAAAGAGCACATAATTTTACATAAGAGTATCAAGTTTCATAAGAATAGCTTAAAAAATAAATAAATGGTGGAGAAATTACTGAATTTCTTGAAATGATGAAGTTTGTATTTTGACCCATTTTTTTAAAAGGATTATTAAAGAAAAATGTCCAATGAAAAACACAAATTTCTGCACTTTAAATTATTATAACTTTTGAACCACTGATGCTATTTGCATAATTTAAACGGTTTTGAGCTTCTTTTACATAACTCTATTCATCCAAGTTGATAAAATAACAATTAGTTAAAAAGAAAAAAAATCAACTTGTAATGCTAATACCCTTGTGAAAAGGATGAATCCATATGAACACCACCACCCTCTAACTGTAAAATGGTACCATATTTGCAAAAATGTTCACAAAAATTTGAAAGGAAAAAAAAATTCAAAATTAACTATTTATTCACCTTTTTGCGCCATCGCACCAGATTTTTTTGGAGTTTTAAAAGTAAACAACTGTTTTCCGATCGTCATTTCATCTGTGGCAGCCAGGGCTAAAAAAAAAACAAAAAAAAACGAATATATAGTAGAGAGCGAGAAATTTGGTTTCGATTTCTATTATAAATATTCATACATGCATCATGCTTCATAAGATATGACCATTTCTATATTCATATTTGCGCCACCAAACGCATCGCCCAGACTTGACTCCGTCATCTTTACAACTTGACGTACATTGTTCCATCTCAACAGGAGGTTCACCCTCCGCCAGGGTTAATACCAACAAAATGAGGAAAAGGAAAAAAAAAAGAAAAAGGATAAAAAAAAGTCTTGCTCCAAGAAGATATTTTTTTAAATAAATGCTTTTATTCATTTAAAAATTGCATCATTGTTTGGTTTCATTTTCCATTATAAATATAAATATATTTTTTATACTAAAGCTGAGTTAACTAACGCTTGTTTCCTGAAGCTTTTTTTCGCATATATTTTAATCACACAATATGCATGCCACTCACTCACTCTGTTAAAAAGGTAATAAAACAGAAGATATGAAGTCTATAAAAAACAGGAAATATCATCAAATATTAATACTATTTAACGCATAGTCACAGAGAAAAAGAAAGATAATGTTAGAGAAATAGAGGCATGGAGAGTAGAAAGAGACTAGTTTGGAATCTGATCTTTTTTAATTTCTAAAATTAAACCAGAGCGGAATGGGTGACTCAACAGTTCACATTTATTTTCTAATACATTTTATTTAAATATATATATATATATATATATATATATATATATATCTCACGAGAAAACCAACCTTTCAATCAAAACAAAACAGATTTAAGACAGAATATCTGAGAGAAAGGGCTCAATATCTTATTAAATAAAGCTATATCAATAATAAATTGTAATAAAATGTACTTAGCTAAGCACTTTACTGCAGTTTAATAATAATGCCAATTTATGTAATTGTAAAATAAAAAATAATTGCCCATTAATAAATAATTGTTTAACGGCTAATGTTATATACAAAGCAACAGTAAATAATAATAGTAATACTGAAGAAAAAGTATGGATAGAAAAAGATAATTATCATATGATGACATTCAGGAGTGAAAGATATAGAAATAGCACCATATTTTCTAAATATTCATCATCATCTTATGGGACTAATAAAATAAAAACATTGGCTCTAATATCAGTCGAGAAATCCTAAAAGAAGCTCCTCCCTGCAATATACATAGCAAAATCTGTAAACTATGTGGGAAAATATCAAATCATAAACTTCAAAAACAAATTAAATTATTCAATAAAAAACAAAAATTTATAGCTAATTATTACAGTGAAATGGTTAGGGTTAGTAAAATGGGTTTCGGCATTACTCCCAAACAACTTATTTGTACTTAAAATTATGTTTTAGTAAAAAAAAAAAAATTTTTTTTAATAACATTAAATAAGTCAGTTACAATAAGTTGACTGGTACACATGAAACGATGATTAAAAACTCCCCTTAACCAAAAAATTTAATATGGAGTCCTGAATTTTTTTGAGAAGGTGACAAGGAAGATAAGTATGAAATCATAATATATAACCAAGGGAGATAACCTCCTCTTCACACTTTTATTTATATATATATCAGTTTTAATACAAAGGGTGGGGTATCTCCCTTGGTTATATATTATGATTTCATACTTGAAACTGACAAGTTGTAAATCATAATAAAAATCAACGGAGATAACCCTTGCATGTATTGTTTTTTTTTAATTATAAAAATGTGTCGAAAAAGGTATATCCCTTGGTTATATATTATTATTTCATACTTGTAACTTTCTCAAAAAAAAAAAATCAAGACTATATTGAATTTTTCCATTTTTAATCACCTTTTTGCATTTATGCTTCAAATATTTACTCTTTTTTTTAAGTAAAACATGATCGCCAAAACCTATTTTATGGTAAATAATTAGCGACGATAAACTCATAAATTACCAAAAAATACTTATGCTGTCCGATATTACTTAAATGAAAATCTGTTAAAGTCGTAAAGGCCTTACCTTCTGAAGGCCGATAACTCTGTTCTTCTTCGTCGCTACTTCCCAGCACGGCTTCTTGGTTGTTAATAATGGCCGTTTGTCTCTTCTTCGCACAACGTGAAGAATAAGTTTTCTTTTCTAGAAAATAGAAAGAAAAAATAGAAATAAAAATATATCAAAAGAAATAAACGAGTTGCAATTTGGATCAGAATTTTAAACCAACAGCATATACAAGAGATTGTTCATTGGAGGGCCGTACAGTTCAAATTCGATTATGTCTTTAAAAAAAGACGATAACCACTTAATGACACAAAGAGATTGATTTTTCTAAGGGAGGGGGGGGGTCATCTTATATCACTTTCTTTTAAGTGAATTATTTAAATTAAAATAAATTAAAATCTTGCAGTGTGCCAATAATGGAAAATAAAATTCCATATCCCACTCAGCATTTCAAGTGGTTTGTCTATGTACAGCACGCTACCTCCTGCATCAACTCCATCACACGTCTGGATACCCAAAGCCACTAGGGTGTGTGGCAGACCAAGGAAGACCTGGCTTGAGTGCGTAAGAAGTGCGTTTTATTGCATGCAGCATGACTGATATCAACCATTTGGATCGAACTCCACGAAAGGCAGGTGTGAGACATTGCCTGGTGTTGCCCAACCTGGAGTCTAGGTTTATAACTTCCTCCTGTTTTCCTCAGCCAACAGACCCTGTTACCTCAACTGTTCTACATCTACTACCCCAAAAACTCATCCATTCTTTCAATGTGACCAAACCAACAAAGTCTCCTGTTTTGCACACATCTTCCTATACTGTTCAGATTTAATCTTCCTCCAAGGTCATCAGATATAAGCTCATTTTTAAGACTACATAACACATTCCTCGTAGAAAGTGGACCTTGCGAGAGTTAAGAGGCTGCCGAAAGTAAACACTTTCGGCAGCCTCTTAACTCTCGCTTCTCTTATTCTGTCCTTTAGTCCTCACATTCCATAAGCAATGTTTCTGACAAAGGGGGAAGAATTGCTGCTTTCTGGGTCGGAATCTATCCATCTAACACTTATCGTTGGCTAGCTTTTGACCTTGAAGTAGTATTTATTTTTTTTAGCTCCTTACATCAAGTGGCGTCATGCCTTGTTTGAGCGATTTCCATAATTTTTTTTTTTTTTTTAAATTCTCATATCACTTCTCTCCATGTAACACATATTCTCAACTGTTGTTGTCCATGTTTCACTTTCGTACGTACGTATGCCTGATAGACCCTTCCCCTGTTGACAGTGGTAATGCCCTGTTGTCGTACTTTCTTGCTTACTTGGCCACTGCATGTGTGTAGGTGTAATTTAACAAAAGAATAAAATGGTTGACCTGTTTATGAAAAAAACGAAATGCATTATGGTGGAATTTAATTTTGTAATGATATAAATTTTGGGAGGGAGGGATACTTACCGACTTGTTTGCTTATTCACGGTGTGTGTGTGTTTGGGGGGGGGGGGGGGTATTTGCTTTTAATTTACAATGATTGAAAGAAGATTGAAGAAGTAAATTGATCTGAAAAGAACAAACAACTCTATTCACCCAAAATCCTAAGCTTCTATTAACGATATAAAAATGTGTGTAATCAAATGAAAATAATCATTGAATTAGAAAACAATGAGAAATGAATAGTGAATTAATGAGATGTTCTTTTGCTAAGCAATATGTAAAATAATATCACACAGGATCAGTTAATCTATCAACAGGAGCTTCTTCTTTAGTGCGATAGCACTTGACACATCAAAGACCCTTGATAGGGTTTGGCACAAAGGTTTGCTTCACAAGCTTGCTAGCTATAGAATACCTGAAAATGTCTTCTCAACCATCAAATCCCGCCGATAGTTCCATAAAAGTAGTTTTTTTATCAGCAGAAGTCTGAAACACAGAATCAACGCCGATGTGCTTCAAGGATCTATTCTGGGCCCAACCATGACCTTCGTAAAACGTTTTATGTTATACAGACTTGTTATTGTGCAAAAAATATTTTTAACTTATGGGGAAACAAGCAAGTACTTGTTTTTTTATTTAATATTTTCCTATCAAGACAGGTTTGTCATCGATCTTGAATTTTAGTCTAAACGAGTTTTTGTATAGTTTTATCTTCAAGTCACTATCAGACTCCACTTGAAACCGACATGAACAAAACCATCAGTATCGTTTTTTTAATATCAAACAATCGGTTATACTGTTTGTGTACGTCTCATTTAGGCACGGCCACTTTTGGCTCCTGCTGCTTTTCTAGAAATAGAGGCACGACAGCGGAGCAACTTTATCGTCAAATTCAAGGCAATATCTGCTCGTCACTTATTTACTTCTTACAAAAATGTTCGGACTAAATTTGAAATAAAAACAAATGCCAGTTTTATTTAAAATTTTATTTTTTTAACACAACAAATCTACATCAGTAAAACACTAATTAGAAAATCTTCGTAAAACGTAAACAAACATTTATTTCAGGTGTCCCCTTAAGTTTGAAGAAAAAAAATTTACGTTTTGGTATGCCAGTTTAATCTTTCAAATAGTAAATGACAATATTATCGAAGTATTAACGTAGAAAAAAACAAACAAAACACATGCAATAGGCGAAAATGAATGCTAGATTTTAAAAAAAAAGTTTTAGAAACTAAAAAAATGCATTTTTCTTAAAGAAAGGCACACGATCCGATTTATATTAAGACTGAACTGTATTCAATATTCATTTTTTAAAAAGAAAAGAAAAGTGTGTATGTCTTCTGATACTGCATTTCATCTTTCCTGTCCTCGGTCAGTGGAGAAGAAATTCTTATAAACTGAGTCAATTTTTATTTTTGTCCAGTGTCCTTTTCTGGGGAGCTGGATTTTCTCCACGGTAGAACCGATCTCGTGTCTAACTCTGCTCTCGTGGGGAGCTAAGTAAATAGGAACACTCAGAATTCAATATCGACTACGGCTTGTTTTTATTTGTTTTGTTTTTTACGAATTTAATAATTTCTTTACTATTTAAAAAAATTAATCTGGTGTACCAAAGTTCTGATGACGTTATCCAAATTTTTATAGTGTTTAAAAAAATCAAATTGTAAAGAAAACAGTCGATATTGAATTCTGTGTGTTCCTATTTACTTAGCTCTGCACGAAAGCAGAGTTAGACATGAGATCGGTTCTACCGTGGAGAAAATTCAGCTCCCCAAAAAGGGCACTGTGGATTTGGACAAAAATAAAAATTGACTCAGTTTATAAGAATGTCTCCTCCACTGACCGAGGACAGAAAAGATGAAATGCAGTATCAGAAGACATACACACTTTTCTTTTCTTTTAAAAAAATGAATATTGAATAAAGTTCAGTCTTAATATAAATCGGATCGTGTGCCTTTCTTTAAGAAAAATGCATTTTTTTTAGTTTCTAGAACTTTTTTTTTTTAATCTAGCATTCATTTTCGCCTATTGCATGTGTTTTGTTTGTTTTTTTCGACGTTAATACTTCGATAATATTGTCATTTACTATTTGAAAGATTAAACTGGCATACCAAAACGTAAATTTTTTTTCTTCAAACTTAAGGAGAAATTTTTAAAAAGTTTGACTGGTATTTTTTTTTTTATTACTATTGCACTCGTACACCTGAAATAAATGTTTGTTTACATTTTACGAAGATTTTCTAATCAGTGTCTTACTGATGTAGATTTGTTGTTAAAAAAAAAAAATTTTTAAATAAAACTGGCATTTGTTTTTATTTCAAATTTAGTCTGAACATTTTTGTAAGAAGTAAATAAGTGACGGGCAGATATAGCCTTGAATTTGACGATAAAGTTGCTCCGCTGTCTCCGCTCTATTTCTAGAAAATCAGCAGGAGCCAAAAGTGGCCGTGCCTAAATGAGACGTACACAATTAATACGAGCCATCAAACAATTACTAGATCAAAGATGAATAATTTAAGAGAGAAATTACATCCGCCATAAGTCTGCATGTAGTGTGTAACTGTTCCCTTCAAAGTGTTTGTTTATCTTCTTAGCACCGACCAGTGACATCAGCAGAAAAATGAGACTCAATGAAATGGCCTTCTCTTTACGACGGCCTTGGCCCAACCCTCTTTCTGATCTTCAAAATCATATTCTGAGGGCATTCATTGACATATGTAGACAACACAACTCTATAACAGCACTTTGACAAGCATTGTCGATCAATATCTTGCTGCTTCTCTCTCTATAAACTTGGAGCACGTGATGCAATAGGAAAAAAAATGGCTTGTTACCTTTAACCCCTCTAAAATCAAGTTTCTCTCCTTTCACCACCAAAGCTTGGATCCCAGTTTTGCCTCCGCTGAAATGAATGACTTGCTCTTTGATGAAGCACCTGTTTTGATAAGCTCCTAGGACTGACTTTCACTCCAAACATGAAATGGAAGATTTGCATCAAATCTGTTGCTAAGGTCACTGGAGAAATGGTTGGACCATTCTATCGCTCCAGAAAGTACCTGACTGAAGTCCATTTCTATTATTTATAACATCTTTATTTGTTTTCGTCCACAGAGAATATAAGGAGAAATGAAAGAGAAGGGTATAACTTTTCTTTACGAGTAAAACAATTGAACAACACAACAGACGTGTAGTAGTTTTATGTGGGAGAAACACGGGAACAAAATGAAAGATAATACACTGGGTTGAGTGAATGTAGACAAGACGAAATAACTTAATCCTGGAATTCGTTGATTCTCTGTCGTCGACCGGGCAGAGAATCGCAGGATCACATCTTGTCTGTTTAGGAATAAGTTTCGAACTGAAGTATTCTGTCGATCACGTGATCTGGTTTTAGCGCCAAGATGATTCATCATGCATGAATCTCGTTACAGGCAGACGCACACCTGGTGAAGAGGCGATAATTACAATAATTCGCCAAGCCGAATCACAACTCACGTAGATCGAAAGAAAATAGTTCCTTCATTCAACTGCTACAATCCTTTATCTGCATAAGAGCCAGATGTGTCCTTAGATGGAATACTGCTGCCCCATTTGGGGAAGTGCCGTTCGAAGCATCCTACCTTGACAGAGTCCAAAATCGACTTCGCAACATAATTTGTCTTTCTCTACTCTATCGTTATTTCCATAATAGATGCCTGGCTGAGCTCCAATCTCTGGTTTGCGATGCGATCCGAACGCCAAGAAGGAAATGGCTTGAATTGCTAACTTCTTTCCCTGCTTCGTTGGGATACGCTCTCCTCTTCAATTCCAAAAAGCAAAGGATTTTAACGTGTTAACTCAATATTTTCCAAATTCAACCGATGCGAAATATGAAAATTTTACATTTATCGATCTGCGAAAATGGTGTGTGTCTATGACAAATAAATGTAAACAACCTCGTTTTCATTTTGCCTATTTGCTCAAATTTTGGATAAAATTGATTGCTGGTCTTAAATGTATTTCTCGTCCTGAAATAAAATTATAATTTACTTTTTAAAGTTTTGAGAATCGAACTTTAATTCAATATTTTAATCGTTGGCGGCCATATTGCTTTTCAATGCACCAAAATATGTTTACGCCGTAAAAGTTTTATTACATACAAAAAACAAAGTGTTTGATTAAAAATAAAATTGAACATTTTTTTTTTTACACAAAAAACTTATTTAAAACAAAATGAAGAGGTTAAAACTAAAACATATTAGTCGATGTTTAAAGAATTCCTTAGAATATATATCATAGATCGAAAGTTTAGAATAACTTGCTAAAATAAATTTCTAGTCTATTATACACTGCTGATTTTTACGGTTAATTTCTTTTTGTTACAAATTGAATGATGTCTAATACAAGTATTGGAGACATGTGCATACTTTGTAATGACGGTATCATGGGTAACAATGTTGGAGATGTAGTGACAATTACCGAAAAGGAAATGATATCAACAAAGCATGTGACGAACATGGAAGTAGTTTTCGTATATGTGTAGGGTAACGTGCTCATAAGAGCTGTAGAAAACGATAGTGTAACCCTAACATTATAAAAGCAGATGAAAAACGTGGAATGAGTTAATATATCAACATTTTATTGGACGTTACAATCCCGAACAAGAACTTTTGATTTCAAGAATTACTGCCTTTTTTGTGGTACATCAATCAAATATCAAGAAAAGCAAAGAAGTCAGGGTTATCATCTTGTGAAAACATTAACATTTGATTACACTATAGACAAAATATGTAAATCCCGGAATGGAGTGATACAGTGTTAGGAAGATTATTCTCTGCAAATGATTTACATGCCAAAGATGCAGTCTATTGCTAACAGTGCAGTACCAACTGTAGGACAGACTAATAATTAAATAAAAGATATGACTCATAACTCAACTGATCCATCCACATATGAAATTAGTTTAGAGAAAAACGTGTCATTTCTCCCTGATAGTAATGTTTATCTTATGCAGATTTTTGCAACAGGAAAAATACAGAGAAGAAACAGGCATCCCTGGGACATGCTATTTTATTTAAGCTATTCGACCAAGTATGGTGATTCCTCCTTTACAATTATGATTAGCTATACAAATACATCACCATTTTGGTTCTAGGTTTTTGTTAGATTAATTACAGCAACATGGGTTTTGTAGCTCATATGACGAAGTCCAAACATTTAATTTAAATGAAATGCTTCTGTAACTGTTATGTCACTGTTACAGAAGGTCAATTTAAGCTATATGCAGGAGAAAACATTGACCACAATATACAAACTCTTGATGGATATGGCATCTTTAATGAGATGGGTATTGTTGTCATATAAACACCAGTTAAATTTGTCACTCATGATTTCTCTGCATGAACTAATGACTAATGAGATACTTGGGTTTGAACAATTAACAATTTATTATTACCATTATCACAAAAATAATCTATATCATTTTGGTGAACTTACCCATTTTAAGTCTTCTGATTATTTTCCTAAATTCCCATATTTACTTGATATCATGTGGACAGTTTCCCTGTTTCTGCAATGGTCATGCCCAGGGTTGTTAGAATTCATGAAAATGGTATACAAAGGAAATTATCCGAAGAGTGCAATTGTTGTGATTTTGCCTTTCATCGACTTAGATCAATCAAATATGTCATGCATCTATTCTACATTGATATTTCTGGTTGAAAAGGTTACATTATAATAACACAACTTTATTACAGTATTTGACCATCCACTGTATCGGAAGGCTCAAACTATTATACTTAATGAGCCATCTAGTAGCCGTCTGAAATCTGTAGTGCTGAGAATTGGAGGATTACGCATTGAGATGAGTTTTCTTTGGTGTGTAGGCCACCTAATGGAAAAAGCAGGATTATCAGAAGTTCTGGAAGAGATATATGGCCACGACTCAGTATCAAATATGCTTAGTGGGAATGTCCTTGTTAGAGTAAGAAGAGGCGATTTCTTAATGTATTACTTCTTGCATACACATTGGAACTCATTGCGTCACATAGTTATGTACCTGATAATGAAACTCAAAATGAAAAAGAAGACCCACACGTTAACAGAGACATCTAATATAATTCAAGTGAGAGGTACTAATTTAACAGAAAGTTAGATAATGTCAGCAAAAAAATATTTTCAAAACTCATTCCTAATCCAAATACGATGGTGGATTAAGAATCTATGATAGCAGCTATGGCTATCCATGAAGAGTTGGAACATGAAAAAAAAGGAAAAATTGACTAACCGTACTTGCTGCTTGTCGTTGCAATATATGAAAATTCTAGACATTTTGAAAGGTTTTCTCTGGACTGAAAGAACCGGAAATTGGAGGTTCTATCTTGCTTCATTGTATGACATGCTACCATTCTTTGTTACTGCAATTCACAATTTGTACGCTAAGACAATATTTTATATCTTC
This sequence comes from Sepiola atlantica, assembly GCA_963556195.1. Lineage (NCBI taxonomy): Eukaryota > Metazoa > Mollusca > Cephalopoda > Sepiida > Sepiolidae > Sepiola > Sepiola atlantica. Next base: position 18,153,207 of record OY744519.1, on the reverse strand, counting down.
AACAAATGGCTATCTAATCAAGGTATCATTTTGATTTGTATTCTGTTTTTAAAATTAGTTTACATGTTGTTTGCCATAGTGATACTGATCTTATTGTTTATTCAAGGTATCAAATCCACTGGCAAAAAAGGCAGTGAGTTATGTGGATTAAATCTTTACCGGTTTGTTCTGCACTAAACCAAGTTATGCATCAGTTTACTGGTGTCAATTATAAAATTAATAAACAGCACAAAGACGTAACTGACACCCAACAAAAGAGAGACTGCACGGATACAAAAAACATATCAGCTTTTTGAAAGCCAGAAATGCCTTCAGTAAATCTGACAAGTCACTGCACAGCATTATCTCGGGTATTGTTGTATAGGATTCAGTAAATGCAGATCAAACAGAAAATGTTGGCTATGAGATCCATTAATCCATGGAAGGCAATGAGGTATTAAACAATTCATTCAAGTGAAAATAAAACGGGTAGTTACCCTTAAATCAAAACAGATGTGATTATAGACAACGAAGCAGTGCATAATTCATCCACAAGAATTGTTTCAATGCCTACCATTAGTTGCAACAAAAGAAAACAACTTTAATATACAGGACCTCTTTAAATATGAATTGTGTAGCTATATAACATCTATGCTTGATTCCATTATTTCTCCCATATCTTCAAGCAAAGCAATTTTAGGAAGTGCCCTATGCACAGTGCGCCCAGAAAGCCAAAAAGTGGAAAAAATTAATAACTTCGCCAAAATTCGAAATCAGAAAATGGCTGATACCTCGTTGGAAGCGTATTAACCAGGCGCTTCAGATGCAATAACAATTTCTGCACAAACCTGAAATTTGGGGGACTGGGCTCCAATTACCATATTTGGGCATTTTCTCAAAAGACGCCAATTTTGGGCATATCTTCGTCATAATTCACAATCAGAAACTGGTTGATACCTCGTTGGAAGCGTATTAACAAGGCGCTTCAGATGCAATAACAATTTGTTTTTGAACACTGAAATTTGGAGGACTGAACCCTAATTACCATATTTGGGCATTTTCTCATAAACACCCTTTTTGAGCATAACTTCGCCATAACTCGAAATAAGGAAGTGGCTGATAACTAGTTGGAAGCGTATTAACAAGGCGCTTCCGGTGAAAACCTAAAATTATGGCAGACTGTGATAAAATTATGTCAGAGAATGAATACATTTGCAATTGAGATAAAAGTATACAATTTATGTATCTACAATTGAGATAAAAGTATATAATTTGTGTATTTCCAATTGAGATAGAAGTATACAAAGCATATTTATTTACAAATGAGAAAATATATTCAAAAGCTCAAAGTAAATTGAGTGCTATTTGCATAATTAACAGCATTTACATATGTAAAACCTGCCTAAACATGTTTCCTGCTTTTTCTTGCATTGCAGAACAGATTCAGTATTTATTGCAGACGGCAGTGGTTCAACAGTTCAGCATGCAGAACAGGGATATTGAGGTGAAGATGCTGAAGAGTACTGCTCACTCAGTTATGGAAAAGTCCAAAGAGGTTGCTAGTGATTTAACAGAACCTGAGCACGTTTACCTGATTTCAAGACGAATCGAAGCCATCTGGGAAAAACGGAGAGACCTGATGAGGCACTCAGGTAGAGAGAAAACTAAAGAAGAACTGGAGCGTTTGAGAGAAGAAAGATTTGAGGTGCCTGTAACTGAGTTCGTCGAAGGAAGGGGTCGTCGGCGGAAGCGGTTAAGTGATAGCCCTGGAGCACGGACGGAAAACAAAATCTTGGATCCGATCATCCGACAACTCGAGGATCTAGCTGCAGAACAAGACGTTGATCCAGAAGTTCTACTAAACAAGCTTGTCGACCGTTCTCAAACAAAGTGGATGAATGAGAAGCAGACAAAAAAACCATGTCTGCATCTCCTTGCAAAAAAAGTTGACCTCAAAATTTTTTAGCTTTACAAGAAAAAGCCAAAATTCACACCATGTCGGCCATTTTGACAAATAATGGTCATTCATTACCATTTATTGAACTGATCTTCATTAAATAACATCATTCCATTAATTTCCAGCCTTATGTTTACTGCCACATCATTGGTAATTACATAAAGGTATGATTTACCAGATTTACAAACGATCGACGGTTTTCGTAGAGTTCAGCTGATTTTAGCCCATTTTGCCAGATTTTTGCATAATAATGGAAATTTTGATCTGTCCATAAAACTTTTGGGGCAGGTTGGGGCAGGTAGTAGGCTATGTGCATCTGTTAGCCAAGATGGTGTATTTTAAACATCTGAAAACCCCAGGCCTGCATCTCCTTGCAAAAAAAACTTCTGACATCAACATTTTTTATTTTCACAAAAAAAGGCAAAATTCACACTGTGCGGCCACTCTCTAATGGTGCAATAACATTTTTGGTATCAGAAATTCTAAATTTCATTTATATACATATATATGTGGCTTATTTAAGACATTATTGTATATGTTTTATGAAAAAGTCACACTTAAGATTGTAAAATGTACCATATTAAGGACATTTCATCCCAAAATATGCCTTTTTTGTCTGTTGAGCTTTTTTTTGCAGAAAAAATAATGATGATTTTGAACAACCCGAAAACCAACCAACTTCAATTTGCTGCAAAAAGTTCAAAAGTGGACCTTTTGAGCTAATTTTTTTTTTTGCTGATTCACATTTGCTTTCTAGTTTCACTTTAAAACATTTTCACGGCCATCTGAGCATAGTCAAAAATTTTTTTTTTTCACTGCTGGGCGCACTGTGCTATGTAGCCAACTTCGATACTAAGAATGCAAACTTCCCACTGGTAGACACTTTGTTTTGGATGGAGGAGCATTACTACATCGGATCATTTCGCATCATGGTCTTACATTTAAATAAATATGTTATGTATATATTAAATATGTACTGTGCAAATATGGCAAATGTGTTATTGTAGAAAACGGAGCTGTTAAACCTGACATCATAATATGGGACAAAAGGGAGAAAGTAGCAACCCTAGTTGAAGTCAGTGTCCCTAATGATGCAGGATTGGACAGAGCAGAAAGGGAAAAAGATTACGAAATACCAAGGTCTTTTGTACGACATGAAAAGAAACTGGAATCTTAGGAAAATCTCCATCATATCAGTAATTATAGGAGCAACAGGACTAATGAAAAAGAATTTCAAATGCTATTTGGCGAGTATACCCGGTGAACGGAGTGCAAGAGAAATACAAACAACTGCACTTAAAGGGACGGTTAGAATCTTAAAAAGATCTTTAGGCTGGAGTGTCTGAAATAGCCGGTGAATGTCTGGCATCCGGTAGGATGCCCCACCTCCAGCAAATACGGAAAGATAAGAAAAAGAAAAAATAAAAAGTAAAAGACATAATTCCTTTGGGAAGAGCAGTAAATACTGTATCTGTACACTGAATTAACTATGATTCCAGCAACGAAAAAGGAATTTTTTCTTGATAAATAAACCTTATCCAGATGTTTATTGAATGTTTCGAATAAACAGGTTGTTGATGTATCCACACCAATGCTGATGCTGTCTTATTGTTGAAAGTGCTGTTAAAATATACACTGTTCAAAATCTGATCTTGGCACCAGCATGCGCTTACATTTACCATTTCTTCATGCCTTACTTGGATATGACACAGCTTCATGCTAATTCAATGTAGGCAAAGCAGTTGCTATGAAATAAAGACTTACAGCATTGTGCTGAGGTCTTCTGTCAGTGTGAGGTATCAATAGAAAGCATTATTGCATCTGAAAAACGCCAGAAGGAAACTTCAACAAATTGAGCTACCATCGGTTTCCCCAAAAGATACATAAAAATCTTGTCTCCAACAACAGCTGCTGCAAATTTCTATTCTATGCCTGTATACTAATAAGCACAGATATGGTTAGTAACTCGTTTTCTAATTAAAAAATCTTTTTTTAACATAGTTCACCCCAAACAAGGCAGATCGCCACTAGACGTAAGGGGCTACAGAGAAAAAGGGAGGTTTGGGGGGAGGGGGGTCAACCTAAATTGAGAGCTGTGCAGCGAGAAGTCTATTTACATGTCAGTACCGTCAGGAAAACAGGGAGAAGGGAGGGAGTTCCAGAGTCCAGCAGCACAAAGAAAGAAGCTTTTGGTGTAGAAAGCTCTTCGGCATCTGGGGATCTCCACAGTGAATGGACAGGATTTGGCAGATTGTCGGGTTGGTCTAGTGAATTTACGTCGTTGGGGCACCAGAGCAGCAAGCTCATCAGAGCACAATCCATTGAAGTACTTGTAAAACAGGCACAAAGAAGCAACATTATGGCGGTGGGATAGGGGCTGGAGCTTGGTAGATAGTGAGGGACCTATTAAGTTGGCGACTCTTTTTTGGACCTTGTCTAAGAGGGAGAGACTAGTGGATGATGCACCAGCCCAGATGTGGCAACAATACTCTATGCATGGGCGGATGGTGGCTTTGTAGAGATATAGGATAATGTCTGGTGTGAGAAGTTTACTAGCACGGTAGAGGGAACCCACCTTCTTTGCAGCAGTCCTGGCAATGTCTTCAATGTATTTATTCCAATTCATGTTATCTGTGAAAGTTAGGCCAAGGAGTTTGAATGATGAACTCTCAGGTAGGGTGTTAATTGCTATCAATTGGGGATGGCAGGTGATCAATGGTGTCAACATAACAGAAATGACTGATATGCTACCAGCACCAGAAAGTCTTAACAAACGGACAAATAAACTAACAAACATACATAAACGATGATTAAAACCTGACCTCCTTGGGGGAGGAGGTAATTCATAATATATTCATTATTTTTTTTAATTGAAAAATAATGATGTAAAGTATATCTAATAAAATAATTCCATAAAATATCCCAATAATTTGATAATGGGAGAATATTCTTTCAATGCATATGGAAAAACGGTGTATTTTAACGAAAAAAATTGTCTCAAAACTTGAAAGTTATCCTAAAACACATTTTATATAGGTTAAATTTTGCTGTGAGATTAAAAAAGCATTCTATATACATCATTTCATATCCTAATTTTTACTTATAAATTTCAAATGATGCAATGTGACAATATCAAGCGGATGCGACAATATTAAGCGAAGGGCAGGGCCTAGAATACAGCGCTAGTGTGAATTAGCCACAAGCTTATTCAAAGTCAAGCATCATCTTATGTTTCTAGTAGAAACAAATTAAGAACAAGATTGGAACATAGTTCAATCGCCCCAGTAAATGAACTCCCCATCTCAATTTCAATCGATTCGAAATCATATTTTGTTTTGAATTGTTTTCGTATTAACCTTTCTGCCCTCGAATGTTAATTGCAATTTAGGTCATATCGTTTTTCGGTCCAAATGAAATATACACTTCTTTTTTAAATTATTATCATTCTTCACTTATGGCACCTTGCCCCCATATTGTTGTTCTCGTGGCATGATCTTATTGGATGCTGACAAGAATTTGCCACCGCTCCCCGTAGAGGTCGGCGCATTCTCAATAAAAGAGTCGAGATAAGCAGATCAATAGAGGGAATCACAGAAGTGAGCAGTTCGTCAGTGAAAAAGTTGGGCGAGGATTGGCCAGTCGGTCACGTGTGTGTCCTCACCCAAATTAGGACAGCATTCCGCTGTCGGAGGAATAAATAGCCCCGAATTACCAAGTCCGTCGATCCAACCCAAACCAAGCACAGTCTAACCAACCTGCCTTGGAACCCAACAAGTGTAATTTCTTCTCTTTGATTGTTTTTGTTTTTTTTAATAATTATTCTTCCAAGAAAACCAACAAACCAATTCGTTGCGGCTTATCATTCCTTTCTTCAACTGTTGATGTGAAATGACCCTCTCTTCACAGCGAGACAAGGTTGCTAACCCATCCCAGTTGATTGCTCACTGATCTAAACAAACACAGCGTGGGAGTTTGCAATCACTGGACCGGGCGTTTCAACATCGGCAACCTTCATCAGAACGGCAACTTTTCCCGAACAGTGCCGGGTGACCAACCGAACCCGGAACGGCCGAACTGATGACGTCACGGCTGGAGGAGTGATGTGCATGTTCATACCTTGGTGCAATTAATAGCATACTTCATGTTCACTGAAAAATGCAGGGCACCTGTTGATAAAAAAATGCTAAATATCGCATCGGTAGAATTTTCTAGACTTTTAGTTATGTTAAAATAGAGACCTTTTAGAAATGCATTCTGCTAAAAAAAAAAAACCTTGTGTTGCAATTAGTTTGACCTTTTGCCAAAATTGAGGCTTATTTGACTGGACTACTATCCAGGTAGGTAGAAGACTAACTTTTATTCGGTAACTTTTATTTGTTGTATATTTGTTTTTTTGGTACTTGTTCGTCTTTTACCATAGTCCGTTTTTAACAATTTTGTACTGACCATTTTTTTGTTTTTTTTTCGGTGTACACTTACCTATCAGGCTGCTAAGGAATTCCGGGGTGTTTGGAAAAAATTTTCAAATATTTTACATTTTAGGAGGGGGGATCAGTTTCCAATGTAAATTCTACGTAGACTGATCCCCCTCTTTTTGACCATCTCAATTTTTAAAAAATCTTTTTCGGTGTACAATAACCTATCATGTCGATAGCGAATTCCGGGGTTTTTGGAGAAAAAAATTCAAAAACTTTAGATTTTAAGCCGGGGGATCAGTTTTCAATGTAAATTCAACGTAGACTGATCCCCCTCTTTTTGACCATCTCAATTTTTTAAAATTTTTCTTCTGCTTACAATTACCTATCATGTCGCGAGAGAATTCCGGGGTTTTTGGAAAAAAAAACCCAAAATATTTAGATTTTAAGACGGGGGATCAGTCTTGTTCGTCTTTTACCATAGTCCGTTTTTCACATTTTTGTGTTCTTTTTTATAGTGTTTCATCGTACACATGAAACGCCGAAATGAAAACTCGACCGGAAAAATCGAGTTCTCATCTTTATGAACAAGTCAAACAAGAGTCGAAGGGCACATAACTCAAGTTCATAATTTTCTAGTTAAGGACAGGGAACTTCTTTTTAAAAAAAATGGTGTAAATACAAAAGTTAAGAAAAACATTTTAGAGATTGAAAAAATTTCAATAAAAAAAAAAGAAAAGTTCCGTCTCCAACTAAAAAATTATGATTCGTTCTCGACTTGTTTATAAAAACCACTGTATTTTCCAAGACGAGTTTTCATTTCGTCTTTTTATGTACACGGTGAAACTTACTATTGCTTTTAATGCTATTTGTTTAATGTTTACTAAAACGTAAGTAA
>OY744519.1:18045958-18140958 GCA_963556195.1 Sepiola atlantica | reverse complement strand
GGATGCAGAATCCTTCATCACGCTTATAAATAAGTTTAAACGTTTCTTCAAGATAGTAAGCATTATGACAGTTATATGTCTTGCAATTCCAGTCTCCAACATTGTCCACAAATCTTGATGTTAGATTCTTACGAATCCTTTCCAAATTTGAATGATTATCGCAAAAGAAATAGTAGTTTCATTTATCAAGAATAGGGGGAGATTAAAGAACAATAGTGGATTTTTCAAACAGTTTATAAATTTGCAAAATATCAAACAATTGATTTGATTCTTCCACACCATCAATAGATATGGCCCTTTCTAGTTGATTATCCATTGGCTGATTATTTTTTTTCGTTGCGTCATCAATGGTACTATTGCTCAAAGAATTCTCGTCAATCTCTACCTGTAAGCTTATTGTTGGCGAAAAACTTTCTGATTTATCCTTACAAATATTGATGTTTACATTGTTAACAGTTCGACCTGCACAAATTGAAACAAAATGGTTTGGTTGCCAATGCTTTTCCCAACATTTCTCAGATATACTACTGTATTGGGGGTGGGATACATGCTAATTGTTAATACGGAAGACTATTCTGTTCATAAGTGACTATGATTGAGTCACGTGAGCCAAAATGCTGGCGCCGGGGGCTGGGCGGCGGTGGCAAAAATCCATCAATCTTCATTCTATTTCGTAAGGTAAATAATTAATAAACAAAAAAAATTTATTTCATCTTTTGTTTACTTTTTTTAATGAAATGGGTCTATAGCGCCACGTATAACTGCATTTGATTTTTCCAATAAACACCGTTCATTTTATACGACATTTACATGGTGAACGCCTGAATGGAAACCTCCTCTTTAGTAGGATAAAATGGAGCACTTATTCGTAATACTCTACCACCTGTTTTACTAAACTTTTTTTCGGTGTACAATTATCTATCATGTCGCTAGAGAATTTCGTATTTTTTGGAATTAAAAAAAATATATTTTAGATTTTATAGGGGGGGTCAGTTTCCTATATAAATTTAACGTAAACTGATCTCCCACTTTTTGACCATGTTTGTTCACCCATTTTTTTTACGGACTACATTTTTTTCTTGGCGAATTAAATTTTGAAAGTGCCATGAATTTTTAAACTCATGGCACTTTCAAAATTTAATATTTTTGGAAAAAAATTTCAGCCGAGGACTTTTGGAACCATAGTGAATCATATTACATAAAAAAATATATAAATATTTTTTTTTATTATTTTAGATTTTAGAGGGGGATCACTTTCCTATATAAATCTAACGTAAATCGACCGCCCACTTCTTGGCCAAGTTCAGGGTAAAAAAAAGCTCATAGTAGTGTGTAAAATTTATATTTTTATTCTATCTGAAAAATTCTTTTCTCTATCTTTTTTGACTTTATACTTAGGATCTATTTTGTGGTCAGGAATTTAAACGAGGGACTATTAAGTTTCGATATTTCGACATTGTGATTTGTACCAAAAAAAAAATACAAATGCTGTGTAGCCTATCAAAGACGAATCTGGCGGCAATCACAACCTTCTTTCATCATCATCATCATCATCATCATCATCATCATCATCATCATCATCCGATTTTGAGATTTAAGGTAATGCGAATGTCCAACACTAGGCAACGTTTCATGCCTGCTCTCCATGCAGTCCAATCCAAATGGTTGATATCAGTCATGCTGCATGCAATCAAATCACTTCTTACACACTCAAGCCAGGTCTTCCTTGGTCTACCTTGCTTCCTAGTGCCTGGTGTATCCAGGTGTCTTATGGAGTTGATGCAGGAGGTGGTGTGCTGTACATGGCCAAACCACCTGAGATGTTGAGTGCATAAGGCATTCAAAAATCCCACCGTACCAAGTTTCTGATGAAGCGCGATTGAAGGGATTATTTACTCCAGTTTGTTGTCACACATCCACCTGATCATGGCACGGTCATTATTCTGAAGCCATTGCAATTCAGAAGCGTTTGTAGCCAATGTCTCACTACCATGCAAGATGGCAGAGCAAACACAGGCTGAAAAGACTTTGCCCTGAATCTTTAAGGAAATGTGCCTAGATGTAAAGATTGACAGCAGCTTCCTGAACTTTCCACAGGCAACACAACAGCGAGCAGTGATAGTGTGTTTACAACTACCGCCAGCCATCAAAAACAAAAATTCACACAGCATCAACCATTGTAGGGATCATAGACATATTTGAGTTTAATTATTGCGTCTAAGTTCTAACATAAAAAAAAACAAGCAAATATTGTTTAAAAATATTGACTCTTGATTGGATAAGAATCTTAATATAAAAAATTTATTTCAGCCAATCAGAAGTGCGAAAAGCATACACCTTTGCAATATTAAAAAACGGAGTCGTTTCAGTATTTCATGCCTAGCATTGGGAGCCGATCAAAATCATATTTAAACCAGAAAGTTCTTCAGTTTCTTTCAGAGCTGTTATAAGGGATTAAACTTTATTTATCATTTTTTCTATCAAGTCCACTTTTATCACTTCCACTTTTCCTATCTTTTCCTTGGCCTTTCCCTAACCCTAACACCTGCCAACTGACTCTGCTCTAGCAACTGTTCTACATCTACTAACCCTAAAACTCCCATCCATTCTTTCATCATGGCCAAAACACAAAGTCTCCTGTTCTGAGATGGACGAAATCAGAATACGATACGTCATACACTCTTTCTTTTAACTATCGATTCCTTATATAACACGACTCAAAGAAGCAGCACATATGTTGGGCGAAAATGACCTCCTAAGCAGACCTAGTATAGAACTTAATACAATATGGGAACCATTAATTATAAATAATAGATAAGGACATATATATATATATATATATATATATATATATATATATATATATATATAAATTACTATTTCATGTATCTACATAAAATTTTATAAGGAGATATAATTTTTTATGTATCAATTTTCAGTATTTACTTCAACAGTGCTCGATACGTAAGTAGAGCTAGGTAGTAAGCTATGAAAATATATTTATGGCAATTAAGCTACACAGAGGCTCCCGCATTTCATCCCCGGCCTGAAGATTCCCCTTGATGAAATGTGGAAGCCTCTGTGTAGCTTAATTGCCATAAATATATTTTCATAGCTTACTATACACACACACATATATATATATATATATATATATATATATATATATATATATATATATATATATATATATATATAATATATATATATATATTAGTGTGTCAGGTTGTATATGAAATGAAATCAAATAAAGTGCTCAATCATATAAGAGAGCTAATAAAATTTATTTAGATACTGAAATGTAGATATGTAGATGCTGAAACATGTAATATACAGTATCTAAATAAATTTTATATATATATATATATAGTCTCGGAAGTTTCTCAACCATTAAAACTATATAAAAAAAAAAATTTAAAAAACTTATAGTCTCAAGTCTTCCAGTGGAAAATCACTCATGTAAGTCAATTTATTTTTTACAGTTATTATATTAGTTAGTTTCTAACACTATTTTAAGGGATCATCAGTTGTTTACCATGAAAAACTGTTTCGGGAATTTATAGTAATGTGTAGTAAAAAAAAATATATATATATATAGTGATGTATAGTAATATGTAGTAATAAGTAGTGATTTATAGTGATAAATAGTAAAACTGTACATCTAAAATACAAGAATAGGTGAAAGGCTCCCAAAAATTCATACTAGAATTGTCCGCAATGACCCATGGCGTAACGGATAAAGTATTAAGTAAAATCCAGTTCTCGGTGAAGACTTTTACCTGGCTGACGGAACGAGAGCATGCTACCCCCGTTCGAAATTACATGCAGATTCCTGAGTTCGACAGAAAGATTCTTGAGTTTGACAAAATACACCCGAAGAAGGTGGGAGAGGTTACATCAGCCGAAACGTTGTGAGAATAACACTCAAAATGAGAACAGTAGTCCGAATAATCCAAATTCTACAAATTATCAATCCTAATATCAAAAATTCAAAACCATAATATTGATTCGTTATGGACATTTTCCAAATTGTCGATTTGTTTTTGATAAAATCTTTACTTTTGAGTTATTTTTGTTTCAGTTGTGGAAGATCATTTTTTAATCGGGTGATACACGTATTCGAACTTGAAACATTATCTCCATTGGCCAATAACATAACCAATATGGTTAGAAATAATATACAGATATGGTATATTAACATATTTCATTGCTTTTTTATGCACTCTGAATCATTTCCAATATAAATAAAACAAATTCATTTAATGTGGAATGTTTTTTTCAAATAATAATTGAACTTTGAAACTATTTCATTGCTTTTTATGCACTCTGAATCATTTCCGATATAAATAAAACAAATTCATTTAATGTGGAATGTTATTTTCAAATAATAATTGAACTTTGAAATTGTAAAAATATGAATTGTTTTAATTAGTTCCTTTAAATTTGTTACTAAAGAAACCAATTAAAAAAATCACATTCATATTTTGGAGAATTTCACATTCAAAGGCTGAAGAATTTTTTTAAATAAATAGGCAGAACTTTAAACTTCTACCTTGGACTCCACAAACAATTCTCTCCTAAGTTCCCATTACGGCGGAAACCATACTAGAAGATCTGATCTTCACCCTTTCCCAGATTCTGGATATCATAAAAACATTGAACACCTCCAAATCATGTGAACCAAATCTTATCTCTGCTATAGTAATAAAGAAATGCTCTACTGAGCTGGCCCCTGTCCTCTCCAAGCTCTATAACAAATGCCTTGCTGAATCTTGCTACTCTGATGGTTGGAAAATTGCCTCTGTGGTACCAGTTTTCAAGAACTCTGGTGAAAGAACTGACCTGCCAAATTATTGCCCCATAACAGTCCCTCCATTCTTTGCTAAAATCTTTCAATATTTAATCAATCTTGTGATAGTCCACCACTTCGAAAATGCTAAACTTCTTTCTAACAAAGACTATGGATTTAGGAAATCCCATTCTATTGCAGACATCTTAATGGTCATCTCTGAACGCAGATACCATACACTGAATGAGGCTGGTGAAGCTAGGGCGATAGCACTTGACATATCCAAGGCCTTTAGAAACGTTTGGCATAAAGGTCTTCTCATGAAAATTAATTCTTACAGTATTACTGGACGAATATTTAATATAATCAGATCTTAGTTAACTAAAAGAAAGACTCAGGTTGTGCTCAATAGCCATACATCAAAAGAAAAAAAATCACATTAATTCAAGTGTGTCTCAGAGGTTGGTACTTGAACCATGATTATTCCTGATTTTCATAAACGACCTCCCTGATGCAATCGCATCTGAGATGGGTATATTTGCTGATGACACAACGCTCTATTCTACACATGTGGGTAAATCGACACACACATATTCAAGACAATGGCTGAATTCTTAGAAAATAGCCTCCAATCTGTAGTAGAATGGTGCCATAAACGGGTGGTTACATTTAATGTTATTAAGACAAATCTCTTTTCCGTTAACAATTATAAGAAACCTTTCCAATCACCGATTGCCATGCCTGATAAGTCTCTTCCCGAGAATCCAACGTTCAAACTTCTTGGTTTAACATTCACCGACAACATGAATTGGAATAAATACGTAGAAGATACTGCCAAGTCTGCTGCACAGAAGGTGTACTCCTTCTACCGATATAGACAACTGATCACACCTGACAGTATCCTATATCTCTATAAAGCCACTATTCGCCCGTGCATCGAGTATTGTTGCTACATCTGGGCTGGTGCACCAACCACTAGTCTCTCCCTCTTAGCGTACAAAAAAGTATCTCTAACTTAATGAGTCCCGCACTGTCTACCAAGCTCCAACCTCTGTCTCATCACCGCAATGTTGCATCCCTGGGCTTGTTTTAAAAGTACTTCTTGCACTTGTACCCTCTCAATGTAAATAACCCCGACTAGCAGTAAAATCCCACCCCTTCACTGATGCCAGAAGACTTTCTACTGTAATGGCTTCTTTCTGCAGACTGCTTGTCTTTGGAATTCTCCCTGCTCCCGTTTCCCCCTTTCTACCAATATGAAGAAATTTCAATGTAATGTGAACAAACATCTTGCTGCCCAACTCTCTACTTAGGATGTCCTTAAAAATCTGGCCCCTAATCATAGTAGCCCCTTATATCTTAGTGGCAATGTCCCTTGTTTGGATTGAATAAAAAAAATTTTTAAATAAAAATTATGTGAAAATAACAACCTTCTACATATTTTTTTTATTTTTAGAGATTTTTAAACATTTTCAGGAAAATCAAATTTAAATGAAATAAGATTTTGATGTGAGATGATATTTAGGCCCTCCGTTCAGTCTAGATAGACTATGGATACCCCTATAAGGGACTGGCTGCCCGTGTAATTATGAAGCAAGGGTTGCGCAATCTCTAACAACACCTCTCCTGAGTCGGCACTGCTTGATTCCAATGGCAAGCAGTTCAAGACGACTGGAAACAATGCCGAGATAAACAGAGAGCACATACAGCACCTGGTAGTCCCAAATGGTCACCCATTTAATACTGGCCAGGCTCGACGTTGCTTAACTTCGGTGATCTAACAGGAACCGGTGTGTCAACGTGATTTGTACCGTATGAGATGATATATATATATATAATTATTTCCACAATCAGACAATGCCACAGCAGCCCACACAAACCATGAAAGCCACAGACCGAAAGTCGTAGACTTGAGTTTTGCCCTTCTTTGGGCTCATCAGTAGAACATATCTGAACTCAACCACCTGACAACTATGCAACATACAAGAAAGTTTATTAACTAACACATACTGTGATGGCAGACTGTGGAATGTACCTACTCTTCTCAACAAGGGGTGTAGTCATCCAACTACTTAGAACCCGGACCGATGTCTCACAAGTAGGATTTTATACTTGCTAGGACGATGTTATTCAACAAGCTAACCCAGCAAGATTTTAATGTGAGATGATATATATGTAATTATCTACAATCAGATAACGCCGCAGCCCATACAAACCATGAAAGCCGCAGACCATAATTTCTAGATTGTTAACTTTTTGGTATTATTGTAGCTGAAGAATTACCTCCAAAAATAAGATTCTAGTTTTTTTATACGAGTACGTGTGAGCACCCTGAAAAACACGGAGATTGAAGTGGACGTCCATGAGGTGTAGTGAGGTGCCTCAGGTAGGTCCGCTCCATGTAGACGTGGTCAAGGGCTGAATCGAAAGGAACAGGTAAGTTAGGACGTCTACGGGAACTGGAAAGGATAGGAACCGGAGCTGCTGGAACAAGGAGCAGGCATTGCAGGAAGGAGCTGGAGCAGGAACCGCTGAAGTAAAAGTCACAAAGGAGCTGGAGCAGGCGCTGCTGGAAGGAGCTATCGCAGGGACAGCTGGAAGGAGCTAGGGCAAGTGCTGCTGGAGAAAGTGAGCTGGAGTAGGCATTACATAGAGTGAGCTGGAGAGGAACTGGGACAGGCACTGCAGGAGGTGGGGCAGGAGAAGCAAGCTGTAAGGAGGTAGACATGTCAGGATGCAGACAGCAGCAAGGAGTGGAGATTTGTTTACGTCATAGTAAGGTAGAAAAGTTGCTTCTTGCTGTTCTAAGAAGGACAGTTTGATTGCTGCTGAATTGTCGTTGTCATAGTAGAGTAAGGGTGCCATAATGTCTGCCTAAAGTCTGTGGGGTGAGGTGCGGTCAGAAGCGATGGAGAAGACTGCATCAAGCATTGCAACTAGGAGCAGAGGCCCCTAATGGGTATTTATCTACCTCCCACAAAGTAAAATGTGACACAAGGTCGGAAAGTGGGATTAGATAAGTCAGCACCCTAGAGGAAGAGCACTTGTGACCCTCAAAAAATGTCTGAGCAGCCCTGCTGCATTCCCCGGTAGGGGCGCCTCAGGCGATTAGCAATAAACTAACCACTTCTCAAAGGGTGAGAAGGCAAAGCCTGGGAGGGTGGACCTCCTAGAATTGCACAGAACAAACTAACAGACCGGCGGAATCAAGGCCCGAAGGCCAAGATGATACCAGTCTATAGGGTGTAGTATCCATCAGAACAGATACTACACTTTCATCTTAGCCAAAAGGCCCCGAATGAGCCCAGAGTAGAGAGACACCCTCCTTTTATAGTGTATTGGTGTCTGCTGCTTTTATAATGCTTTGATGAGATCTGATTGGTTGCGTTGAGTGACGATATGCGCAGAAACAAAAAAGTGTGTTGATTTCTGTAACACGGATGACTACTCATAAAGATGGATACTGCCCCCCATAGACGGGTATTTTCTTGGCCTTCGGGGCTTGATTTACGCCGGTCTATGGGTCTGTCCTGTGCAGTTCTAGGAGGTCCACCCTCCCAGGCTTCACCTCCCCTCTTTGGGGAGGAGTAAGTTTATTGCTTACTGTCTGAGGCGCACCTACCGGGGAATGCCGACGGGGCTCCCAGGCAATTTTTTAAACCCCACTTTCCCGACCCGACCTTGGGTTACATCTTACTTGTGGGAGTAAGATAAAAACTGGCCTTGTGCCTAACTCCTGGAGAGGAGTAAATCAATACTCATAAAGAGAGTCGGTATGACAAAGGGCTAAGATATTCAATAATTAAACATCCGGTTTTATAAGGAGTTCCAAGGACGATAACTCTTGATCGAGTTATCGCCCTTAACAATTTCTGTGAATGATGGTTGTAAAGGGCAAATAACTCTAAGTTACTATTTTATCGATGCGATTCTTTTTTTGTTTTCTTGCAACTTTGGAGTTTTCGGCGTCGAAACTCTGGGAACCCGACGTCCAATTTTGTATGGATAAAAAACCCGAAAGTACTATGGTAGAAGAAGCGAAACCCGGATTGATCGTATTCGATTTAGGTAAATAAATTTAGACAATATGTGTAAACAGGTGAAATATGTCAGTTATAAATAAAATAACTGGAAAACTAGGAAATATTATTGTTTATTGAAAAATAAAAAAGCACCAAATGTTTATACATTTCTTTAAAATATTTTCATGTCGTCGTGAAAGTAAAGAAGCGCCGAAAAATGTTAGTGTATACCAGAATTTTACGGAAAGTAATGGAGTAGAATTTCAATTAAAAAAATAATTAAATTATGCATAAGATTAGCGATTTTACGCCAAAGGAGTGAGTTAGTTACATTAAGACGAAAATCTCCGATAAAGGCTAAAAATGGTGGACGTCAAATCGTAGTTGAATTTCTTAAATAAAAAATACTCGATTATTTTCCGTAAATTTCGGTGTACTATACACTAACATTTTTGTGATATTAAATTTTCTCGCTCACATGCCCCTATTCCGAATTCGTGACCGTGGACTGGCATCAGTGATCTGTTTTTCTTGTACCAAATGGTCATAAACAACGTTTTAAGTTTAATTTAGACTGTTTCAAACCGATATAAATGATTGCACCTTAAAAGCAATTACATTTAAAAAGAAAAAAAGTTTTTTTTATTCGAATTCTTTGATTTTCTTTTTAAATAATAAAGTAAAAATTCTATTTTACTTGGTATTCAATTTTCATTTAAAAAATTATTCCAGCAAATTTTAATAAATTTTAGGTAATTCGGAAGTGTAACCCAGACCTCAAACAGCTTTTGTGAGTATGGGTGTCCGAATAAACACTAATCTCGGTAAAAAATCTAAACTCTAAGTCCTGGAAAGTTTTATTAAATTTATGTAACATACATGTTTATTAAAGAAAAATTATGTTTACACTTTTTAAAAAGTAATATCAAATAAATAAATTATATCAAGTTAACATCATGGAATATTTTTTTTTCATACAATTTTGTTTATATATTAAAAAAATTAACGTTATGGATTTTTTTCATTGAAGAAAATTTGTATATGTCTCAAAAAAAAGGAATTTTTTATTCATTAATATTTTTTTTTAAGTCATGGGATTTTTAAATTAAAAAAATTTGTTTTTGTCCAAAATTTATGTATTTTTCTGTGAGCGTCATTATAGTTCTTGGTTGTTAAAATTTCACTGAGATCACTGTCTTTTCGGACATCTATGGGATTGACATCCTAATATTCTATCAGTTCGGCATAAACAGAAAAATTAAAACCAACCCAAATTCACTTCAACAACAAAAGCTCAAACTGAGGCCATAAAAACCAGCTCCCAGAGACAGTCTAACAAAAAGGCGCAAAAAATCCAAAAATGTTGATCATGTGGTGTGCTCCCAATAACGTCGGCCAAACCGCTGGTCAAACAATATAAAAGCAGATTTCGCGATAAAATCTGCCTCTTCTCTCTTTCCTCTTTTCTCTCTTTCCACTTTTCGTACACTTAACAGAGAATACAAGCTCAGCTACCCCTCGCCTTTGGGCGAGGGATGCAAGCGCGTCGGCTGACTACTAAACACACACACACACACACACACAAAGGTTTACCCTCCTATCATTCTTCAACGCACGCAACCACACACTACTGACAAAGGCACACACACATACAAATGCCTAAACGAATTATCAACTCTAACGCATACACATTCGTACAACCACGAACAAAAGGCGACACGCACATTCACACACTTCGACGTACTAATGCCAAGCCTCACACATGGCTGCACACACATACAAACATGGTCGCATACACGTGCTTACTACTATTTTCGGAACTGACTTCCAACAAACATTTCAAACTAACATTTTACCACATGTAAGATTTTGTACATATATAAATATTTTGTGTTACTTTTGAACTACATTTTATTCTTCCTTCAACCATATGCATGCTTTCATCTTTTATTCAACTTTCATACAAGTTTTTCCATGTTTTATCTGTTTTTACAGTTTTAAACATTTCTTTAACTATTCTAAATGTACGAGTGGATCTTAGCATTTTCTCGAAGACACAATATCTTATTAAGCGAAGGTCCACGCTGCTACATAAAGGGGACTACATCTCCACAGTTCCAAACAAAATGGCCGACCGACAATGTAAGAAAAAAACAAAAAAAATACAAAAAAAAACACAAACGTTTATTTTTCGTGTTGCCATCCGGACTTAGGGTTAGTGGTAGAGGTAAGAACAGGCATGTGCTTTTTATTGGTTGTCATTTTTTTTTACTATTAAAGTTGGTGCTTCCACAGAATTTGAACCGAACCAAACTGAACAATATAAAAGCAGACCGTGCAACAAAATCTGCCTCTTTCCTCTTTTTCTCTCCGCCTCTCTGATGCTTACCAGAGAATACAAGTTCAGCTACCCCTCGCCCATAGGCAAGGGGGTGCCAGTGCGTTGGCTGACTATCTAAACACACACACACACACAGACTTAGACTCCTATCATTCTTCAACGCACGCACGCATACAAATGCTGACACATACAAATGCCTAAATGACATACAATCGTTTAAACCCCTCCCACCAGAGAAAAGAGACAAGCCAAAAAGATGGTCACGCTGACGAATAACTCTTTGGAAACGGTGGTCATTTCAAAGTTTTTATCGAGGAGCAAGAGGACCCCGGATACGACCCTGGTGTCATACAAATGCTTAAACGACGTATCAGCTTTACGCTCGCATGCACAGTGTCACACACACATGTTGTCTACCACATGCAACCACATACTCATGCACGCATACACACACTGTTGACAAAGGCGCACACACGAATTCCTACCAGATAAATTTCAACTCACGTGCACGCACACACATTCATACAATTACACACGCACATCCGCACTCATAAATTACAGGCATAAACATTTATCGTTTCTCTAACTGAACATTTGAAATGAACACTTAATGCTCTCACGCACACACATTCGTACAACCACGAACAACAGACAACACGCACATTCACACGTCTTCACTATGTACATATATACACACTCATAAATCACAAGCAATGAACATTTATCGCTTCTCTAACTGAACACTTGAAATGAATACTTGTAATTTGTAAATATATAAATCTTTTGTGTTACTTTTGAACTACGTTTTATTCTTCATTCAACTTTTGCATGCCTTCATCTTTTATTCAACAATTTCATGTTTTATCTATTTTTATCTATTTTTACTCTTTTAAACATCTCTTTAACTATTCTAAATGTACGAGTGGATCTTAGCATATTCTCGAAGATACAATATCTTACTAAGCGAAGGTCTGCACTCCTACACATCGATACTTACAAAAGCTAAACATACAATTCCAATTCTACTTTTGGAGGTCTGGGGTAAACTTTCGAATTACCAAATCTTAAAATTTTCCCTCAAAAAGATTTTATGTGACTTTTTTTTTAACTATGACCGTTTAGTGCAGCTGTAGTGAACGAGATGCGATCCAGACGAACACTAAAAAGCAAATGGCTTGAATTGATACTCTCTTTCTTTTTTTGTTTCATTGGGATACGCTTTCCTTTTCACACGCCAAAACAAACAAACGATTTCTCACAGAAACGTTTTAGCTCAGTATATTTCTACCAATCAAAAACTATCACGTCGATGTTAAATTTGTAAGCGACGCGAACGCAAACCCCGATAAAAGAGTGAGGAAATAAGCAGAGCTCCCTCTTTTTCACCAGACAACCCCGAGAGATCGACCTTTAAGGGACACGCAAGAAGACGTTCCACTCTAGCTCAGCCTTCAAAACTCAACAAGCTCTCCTTGCCTCGCACACACCTACTCACACACACAGTAGCAGAACAAGATAACATACACACACATACAGTGTCACATTGCCACTTACACACATACATATTCTATGACTCACACACTATCAAATATAGACATACACATGCATCTTTAGTCCATCGTGTCACGCTTATTCAATGAATATTTCTAACAAAGAACACAAGTTGTATAAACTTTACAAAGAATATTTCTTTACTTAAACTCACTTTTATATTCTTGTAAAATTGTTGTTCTATAAATGTTTTGTTGATTGATAATGTTTTATGTGATTTTTCCTTCCTTCATGTTTAGTATGCACTGTGTGATCTCTAATACATCCTTCCCTCGCTATTTCATTTCATTTCCATTTACTATGCATGTCAAACAAGGCGTAGGGGCCATACAGTCTATTGATGGTGGCCCACGGGCACGAATTGGGAATAGGGGCGGTTGAGTGAGAAAATTCAATATTGCCACATTTTTCAATAATAAGTATTTACTATTTCCTAAAGTTTTCCTGTTATTTTATTTATGACTGCCATATTTGACATGTGTGTTTACATACAGAAGTACCGAATATTTTACTGTCACAATTCGTTTATTCTGTATTAAATGTAAATTATGGAGATTCATGCATGTAGTTGTTGGTGGAAGAGGGCATTTTTACCAAGAGCCAACAAAACAAAAAAGGTTGAAAAAAACAAACAAATATACAACAAATAAGTGTTACCAAAAGCAAGATAAATTACTCTTCTACCTACCTGGATGAGTTTATTTGTCTTTTAACTTATTTTAAATCGTTTTTTGTTGTTGTTGTTCAAAATGAACCGAGTGTCGAGTCTGTTAAGTTAAAACGAAAAACAAAATGGTCGCCCAGAAGCCCTGCACGAGGACTCTTGATAATCGCTCAAAAATCGAAAATTAAACAAAATACTGGTAGAAACACATCCAATAAATGTCACCAATCGTGCGAAAATCAAAATGTTTTACCATAATTTTGTTTAATTTTTGATTTTTTAAACAATTTTCAATCCTCTCATAGTATTGTTTATCGTCCAACCTCGAGTGGCTTTTGGTTCTGATAACTGCTGACTCGTTGGTATATATATATATATATAAAGAAAGGTGGGGATAAAATGATCCGCCGTAATGTAAAATGAAAAAAAAAGGAAAGCCAAAACCCATGTGATGTATGTATTCATCAACGTTTCGTCTTCATTGAAAGACTTCCTCAGGATGAAGAAAGCAATGTAGAAAAATCATACAGAATATTAATTTTGATATGTCAGAAAGTGTCCAGACTTTGGCATGGCTGTTGACGTGAACAAGCAGAGAACGAAAAACATGATTTCGGTAGTAGCGTTATCAGTCGTGGTCAGTCATTTTCATTTTATATATATATATATAAATTTATTTTTTTAACTTAATATAAATTTATTTTTATTTTTAACGTTTTCTCCATTTACTTTCGATAACATATATAGCGTCTCTATTAGTAAAATTTGAATACTTTCCATAACGGGCTACGTAATTCCACACACGTGACAATTTAAACCTACTAGGTTCCCATCTGTCCAACTGTTAACGTTATTCCCTTTTAATTTCTTGCTTTTTCGATGTACAGCGTCGCTGTTGTTTTGATCTGAAAACTTTCCATAACTGACTACGTATATTCCACGCACGTGACAATTTTAAATCTGAAAGTGTTCCATCTTTCCAACGGACAATATTTTGAAATTCCTGGCGGTTGTTCTCACTCATTAAGCTATACGACTCCGCTGATGAAGGTCCGATTTTCTCGGATCTGAAACCTTGGTCCGGATGTTGTTGTAACACTTTATTTAATATTAATAAATATCATGCTCTTATTAATTATCTAGTTAATTTTACTTTTGCATTAATAATTGAGCACTCTGCTGGGAAACTCTCCCAATTAAGAAATATGGTATATTATATATATATATATATATATATATATATATATATATATATATATATATATATATATATATATAGCATTATATGAAATGAAAGAATAAAATAAGGTGCGAATCAAATTTTATTACAATTCAGAGTTCAAGCATAGTAATTGAAAGTCCTTAACCTATGGGTTTTCAAAGAAAATTCTTCTCGTCAGTGGATCATTATCGCAGTGGAATTACAGTGAGTGAATAAAACTTTACTTTGAAAACATAAAACTAAAAATATAAAAATATAATAATAAACAAATTAATAATAAAAATAAATATATGCAACACAAATTGTATCGGCCAAAAACATATATTTAAGTTGAAATACTCCATCAAGGTACGACTAGAAATAATATTGATTAAAGTAGAATCAGGAGTCAAAATATCTACGTCAAACATCAGATGTATATTCACAAGTTTCGTTCAGAAGTTTTTCAAAAAAACGCCAGCCCAAATGGTAGAATTAAATCCCAAAGTAAGCCAAAATGTTACAATTCCATGTGTGATATTCAAGACATGTATTACATGTAAGCGATACAATGATTAGGGGATCATGTTATATGGGATGAAATTCAAAATATAACTCACTAGATGCAAGCGCCGCTAAGGCCAATTCGAACAATGTTAAGCTGGCCTGATGTTTTCGGCCATTATTTTCTTCCGGGTTAGTGTAATATTTAATAACATTTAATATCCGTAACTGATTTTACACATCCATCGCTATACGATGACTTTTCCTTTTTGACCCAGACATTTAACATACGTTGTACACGCTGTTTGACTGAGCAGACATTCAACCACTGGCTTACCGAGGAGGCCATGTTTTTTGGATTTGTCACGCTGTCTGCAGGGCTAGCCGGAGCTTGTGTCATAGAGGATTACCTTCGAATATTATTTTTCATTTGAGTAACTTCATCGGACCCGGAAGAAAATGGCCGAAAACATCAGGCCAGCTTAACATTGTTCGAATTAGCCTTAGCGGCGTTTGCATTTAGTGAGTTGTATTTTGAATATTATTTCTAGTCGTACCTTGATGGGGTATTTCAACTTAAATATTTGGTTAGGGTTTACTTATAGACTCAAGTATACTCATGCCAGATTATCCTGACAAACCCTTGTATAGAGAGAGAGACCGAAGACACTTAAAGATAGTGTCTAGTAGGTAATTCAAACTCTCCAGTAGGTAAATGGAATGAGGTGATAAGCAAGGAAATAAACTAAGACTCAGCAAATCAAGTCGAAATATCGGTATCAATGAAGATTTTGTGTCAATATTTTAAAATAGTTTTTTCTTTTTCATGGAAGTCGCTCCAGACAATGAAGCCACTTGACGTAAGGAGATAAATAAATAAAAAGCTACTTCAAGGTCAAAAACTAGCCAACGATAAGTGTTAGATGGATAGATTCCGATCCAAAAACAGCAATACTTCCCCCTTTGTCAGAAACATCGCTCATGGAAAGTGAGGATTTAAGAACAAGGGAAGCAAGAGTTACGAGGCTGCCGAAAGTAAACCCAAGGTCCACTTTCTACTCTCCTAAATTATGTTGCTTATCGTTCCATACATGAACCATTTCATTTTTCTGAGAAATTCATTTTCCTTTAAACAAACTCTCTCATTATATATATATTGTAATAGTCAGTGTTTGTCTAAGACTTGTAGCTCTTGGTCCGTTCGTCCATCAAAGTTTAAGTCAGTTAAATGCTGATTGACCTTTGACTTTCTGTAGGTCTCATTCATTGTCAGATCAGGGTACAAGTTGTACCCTGGTGGGCAGCTGAAGACCTGGGTTATGACGATCAAGAAGGACCCTTCAAAGCACTTGGGTCCACAGGTGGTTGATCTACGCTGATGGAATCGTGAATAGCTTGCTATTTCCAGTGAACTTGCATAGGACCGCCATGGTTCAGGATGCCATTGGGATGAGGGGGGAAGCCCGCTTCAAGTACAAGTAATACCCTGATCCAGTTTATTTACAATCGAATAGTGAAAAATGTTGTGAAGTATAGTTCTGTATCTTTTCTTGTGTAGTTCTGTATCTTTTCTTGTGTAGTTCTGTATCTTTTCTTAGGTCTCATATTTCTTCTTATGATCTGACTTATTATTTCAGAAGTCTTGTTGGATACGCTATGGTTGATACTTTTATTATAGTCTCACATCCAGCTGTAGCCCAAAATAGATCCGTTATTTGATTTTCTTTTCCCCTTTCCTTGTTTCTTGTTAAATTTTTAGTTTTTGCACTAGCAGCAATACATTGTAGCTATGCTGTCTCCGGGATGCGTTTGGTTAACAAAAACGTGCAACCATCGGACAGCTAACATAAACTCTTATTGACAAACAAGACTCTGAGGCATAGTGTATTTTAGTCACAGGTTTTATTGTTCATCGAAAAGATAAAAACTGAAAAGAAATAAAAAACTTTACAGAATGTAAAATATTAGAAGCATAAAAGATAATACTAGAAAGAAGAGATACAATTATGCTATGAAGATATAGGCTACACGTGGGGGGGGTGTATAAAGGAAATATAAAAAGAAAAATAATACAAGTAGTTTAGTTCTATTTTGAAAGAGGATAAAAACAATAATTCTTACTGGTGATGCCTAAAATGTCGAGATATTTAAAGAGATAAAATCTCTCCATAAATCTCGGATGAAAAAGTCCGCTAACCGAACGGGAACAGAGCACCAGCAGCTACTGACCCAGTGTCGGGGCTAGAAGAATCCCTTACGAAAAGATGGCCGCCAAAGGGAAATAAAGCTAAGAGATCTATTATACGCTAGACAGAACAGTAGCCATCTATCGACAAAGTCGGAATCCTCAAGACACAATTGAAATCCTATCATCGACGCTATTGTTGTGAAGTGTAAAGTTAGTCTTGCTAGTGATTAGTCAAGTGATAACTCTAACCCTAACTCTAACCCTAAACCCTAGCCTTAACCCTAACCTTAACTCTTAACCCAAAACCTTAATCCTAACCATAACCATAACCCTAACCATAACCTTAACACTAACCCTAAACCCTAACCCTAAACTTAACCCTAATCCTAAACCATAACCCTTAACCCTAACTTTAACCCTATCCCTAACCTTAACCCTAACCTTTACCGTAACCCTAACCCTAACCCCTAACCCCTAAACCTTAACCCTAACCCAAACCTTAACCCTAACCCTAACTCTACCCTAACCTTAACCGAAACCCTAACCCTAAACCCTAACTCTTAACCCTAACCTTAACCCTAAACCCTAACCTTAACCCTATCCCTAAGCCCTAAACCCTAACCTTAACCCTAACCCCTAACCTTGACCTTAACCCTAAACCCTAACCGTAAACCTTAAATCCTAACCTTAATCCTAACCCTAACCCCATTAACCTAAACCCTAACCTTAACCCTAAATCCTAACCTTAACCCTAAACCCTAACCCTAACCTTAACCCTAATCCCTAACTCTTACACTAAACCGTACCCCTAACCTTAACCTTAAACCCTTACCCTAAACCCTAACCGTAACCCTAATTTCTCTTAAAGAGAATTATATATAGGCTCGTTCCTACTCTTATGCTAATTAAGCATACTGGATAGCCAGTATAACTACGAAAGGTTATACTATCTGGAAAAAGATTTTTTGTTAGAGTTCTTATTTTTTGTTGAAGTGTAGAATGATCAACGGGGAAAGTATAAGAATATTGATTCCTTCCGTTGTTGTTGAAAGCATAAGGTTATCGAAGAGAATTTGAGGAATACTGTCCATCCTTATTAGTTTTCATCCATTGTCTTTTAAGTTGGTCATACGTTGAACAACAGTACAGTACCACATATGCAAATTAGATGACAATGCTGAGAAAAGAGAGTCACTCTTTCTCTAAATGCTTGCAGAGACATTAAAAACTACTAGAGAAATTTATAGTTAAATGAGCGATCAATGACTTGGTGAGTTAGTTTCAAACATAACTCAATCCTAGAACTAAGGTATATTGTGTGCTATTAAAGTATATAAGAAAAGCTTTGATTAACTCACATTTAGTGTAATAATGTATGTGTGCATATATATGCATGCATGTCTACATATATGTGTGCGCATATATATATATATATATATATATTGGAGAGAACTTGAATGCCTGCTAGACACTTACTTCGAGTGGCTAATGTCTCTCTGTACAGGGGTTTGTCAGGACAACCTGACATGAGGATACTTCCTCCTACAACTAAACCCTGACCAAATATTCAAAATAACATAGTGTTCGAAGCCCAAATAAGGTCCCCTCAGTATGGCTAACCCATATTGGCTTATACGAGGAGTGGTACACATTCTCCAAGTGACGTTGCCTCTAGTAACAGCACTAAGCTGGATACTCCACCAGACTAGATGAATTCTTGTCCTGGAATCCGATAAGACTAAAAGACCACAAGAAAGATATACCATAACATAGTTAGCTTGTCAATTAGTGAGAGGAAAATTAATGTTCCGAACTTCTTTATTAACTCAACGTTTGAGAAGTAGAGAAGGACTTAAATGGAATATTCAAATATCTCTGTATCTCATATAGAGATTAAGTGTTAGCCCTAGGAAGATTGATTTCTGAGAACTTCGACTGAAGTAAAATGAACCAAAAAAGTGAATGTATACGTGTCTACATATATATGTACAAATATCGTTGAATATAACAGGCAACTTATGTCTGGATATCTTTGTAAGGATCCTTTCCATTAGCCGAATAAGGATCTTTGTTTCCGTGGGAAATTGGCCGATCATTCTAAAATGGTTATAATGCTAACTTTAGTTCCGTATTAATAATATAATTCCCGCCAAAACTACCTATTAATATCAACACCATGGTCTTTACCTGATTCCCCTGAAGATGGACCCGAATGGGCTTGAAAGTACTTGGGCCACCAATGATTATGGCGGATTCATCAGCCAATTCCCCACGGAAACAAAGACCCTGATTCGGCTAATTGAAAGGATCCTCACAAAGATACTCAGAAATAAGTTGTCTGTTATGCAACAATATTTGTCTTAAAGAGAAAATGCTGGCTAAATATACATATGTATGTATGATTGTTTTGTTTCATTTCAGATTTCTATTTATATATATTTGTCTAGTCCTAATATGTCAAATTCATTTAGAGTCTATTGAGTGAGAAGGACCATTTAAAGGCTAAGCATTGTCCTCGTCGGAGGATTGACTATCGCGTTAGAGAACATAAATTATCACGATAAGAAGTTTCTGTCAAATAAAGAATCGATTGATGGTGACAGGTGTAGACCATTGTCGTGCCTTCAGCGACAATAGGTGCCCTTTGAATGCTGTACTGGGCATGACATTGCTTGGCAAAAGGGAACATTGTCGCAGACAAAGGGTTTCTGTCCTGCTCTTTATCTGCTAGGGAACACAATAAAAAAAAAAAAAGAAAGCCATGCTGCGGACAAAGATTTTTTTTGTAAGCAAAATATGCAAATTACCAATCCTAAAAAACCTGTCTTGAATGAAAGGATTTTTCTGATGAGTGGCAACAAATGTTCACCCTGGCACGCTAGGAAGTAAGTGTAGTATCTGTTCCGATGGATACTGCACGTCTGTCCTGTGCAGTTCTAGGAGGTCCACCCTCCCAGGCTTCGCCTCCCCTCTTTGGGGAGGAGTAAGTTTATTGCTTACTGTCTGAGGCGCCCCTACTGGGGAATGCCGACGGGGCTGCCCAGGCAATTTTTAAATGGCCAGAGTGCTCACCTCTCGAGCGCTGGCTTTTAACCCCACTTTCTCGACCCAAGCTGTGGTCACATCTTACTTGTGGGAGTAAGATAAAACTGGCCTTGTGCCTAACTCCGGGAGGAGTAAATAAATATTGTGGGTACGTTAACTAGTATTCGTTTGGGGATTTCGGTTCGCAAATAGACAGGATTTGAGGTCATCGTTTTTTTTTTTTCGTGGGAACAATAGGTAGAGGAAATGATGAGATGGGAACAAGCACAGAAAGTGAGTCGAGCTTTGGAAGTCAGAGAAAGCTGACGTAAGATAATGAAGTAAGAATCAGTGACAAACAAATGACTCCAATCATTAAAAATTTTAATTTTACAAATGAAGTTATTATAAATTTCTTAATAGAGCTTGCAATTAAAAATAACTTCACTTTTTATAAAAAAAAAAGTAAAAGTACATAATTAGAATAATTAGAATATAGTTGCAAGAATACGCAGAGGTCCTAATTCATTCCCGAGGGGGACAGGGAATATAAGTAAAAGTAAAGTTTCATAGGGCCGCTGCTGATACCTAATGTTATAGTGTTAAGTAGAACGTATGCCCCCCCCCCTCCTCCTTTGTGACAGGACCCTAGTCTGTTGCCATTTACACTTACCAGCAAGGGTGACCCTCATATTTCTGCTCTTGACCAGTCTCCAGTTCTGATTCAATTCCTGTTGTCATTCTCAAACATTATGTTGGAAAGAGTCTTATGGTGTCTTTAAAAATGCTTTTGATCAATCTGACCCAACTAAGTAGCTTCCTGTTAGTCTGCTCTCTGTTATTAGCAAATTTTTGAAAAGTTGATCAACAGCAAGTTTGTTCATTTTTCTGGAAAGTCTGGGTCTCTTTAGTAATGTTCAGTATGGTGTTTGTGGTTTTCGTTCAACTGCTAATCTTTTAACTGTTATAACTGGGCAGATTGGTCGGTTTATGGATAATCCAGGAGAGGGTAGGCCCATTGCGCTTGACATTTCGATGGCGTTTGTTTAAACTAAAAGTTTTCCAAATCCATCCCACTTCTCTGGAGTCTTTGGTCTGAAGAGGTTGACTCTCTGTGAAGAGTACAACCGAAACATGTATGCACATATGTAACCAATAATGTTTATATAAATAAAAATTTATACTTATGAACAGCTCTACTTGTTATTGAGTACTTTTTATAAACACTTGAGTTTCAACGGATTTACATCTACAGAAACTAATACAATACATGTACAATATATATATATATATATATATATATATATATATATATATATATATATATATCATATGTGACAGTCTTCCTGTTAAATATATAGTATATATTTTCTAAAGTTTCATTAAGTAAAATAGATATTCATAGTATTGGGTATATAAACCATGGTATTCTATGTCATAAATCTAAA
Organism: Sepiola atlantica; assembly: GCA_963556195.1. Classification (NCBI taxonomy): domain Eukaryota; kingdom Metazoa; phylum Mollusca; class Cephalopoda; order Sepiida; family Sepiolidae; genus Sepiola; species Sepiola atlantica. The sequence goes on along the minus strand of OY744519.1, from coordinate 18,119,226 downwards.
TAAATAGTTCCAATGAAATCAAAACAAGTGCACGGTTTTACCATAATATGTACTAAGTTTTTTAAAAAAAAGTAATTTTATTTATGTTGGGAATTCTCTTTCATAGCAATAAATTTTACAATACAACTAAGCAAAAATCTATAAACTTTGAGCAGAATTTTGAGATAATTTAAACAAAATGGTGACATTTTACGAAAAGTTTGTTGAAGCTGTTGTCGACAAATGCAAATTGAAATTTAAAATAAAAAAAAACAGCACAAAAGGACACGACAATCTCATAGTTAACAGATGTTCCAAGTCTCATGGTTTTTTTTTCAAAATCTTGTGGCTTCATAATTAAGGAAAATGTTCCTACAGTAAACAGTAGGTGGTCGGAAAGTTTAGCAATTTTGGCAAAGTAGGAAACTTCGGCAATTATGGAATAAATATCGATTGAAAATAGATTTTAGAACCGTTCTTGCTGGGGATATAGTTGTAAATACAGAGCTACCCCCCCCCCCCCGCCTCCCAATAAAGAACACTTCTTGTATTATCTTTTTGGTACTTGTGCAGTTTACAGACTGGGCTAATTTTAGATAAGATTTTCAAGTTAAATTCAATTTTTACGATATCTTTTGTTTATTAAATTGTTAGGTGAAAGTACAGAATAGTTAACAAAGCCCCCCCTCCCCCATGTTAAGAATGGCTTTCTAAATAATGTTATTATTTCAACCCGGTTCGTAATTAAGTTACAAGATTAAATCCATCATATACATTTAGGTTTGAACCGGGCTATTTTTTAAATAAGATTTTGAAGTTAAATTCAATTTTTACGATATCTTTTGTTTATTAAATTGTTAGGTGAAAGTACAGAATAGTTAACAAAGCCCCCCCCCCTCCCCCCATGTTAATAATGGCTTTCTAAATAATGTTATTATTTCAACCCGGTTCGTAATTAAGTTACAAGATTAAATCCATCATAATGCATTTAGGTTTGAACCGGGCTATTTTTTAAATAAGATTTTGAAGTTAAATTCAATTTTTACGATATCTTTTGTTTATTAAATTGTTAGGTTAAAGTACAGAATAGTTAACAAAGCCCCACCTCCCCATGTTAAGAATGGCTTTCAAAATGATGTTATTATTTCAACCCGGTTCGTAATTAAGTTACAAGATTAAATCCATCATAATGCATTTAGGTTTCTTCGTAAACAAGTCAGCCATTTTAATATTTTGTTAATAATTTTAAAATGTCTGTTCGAAATTTGAAAGGAATTTGGAAGTATTTAAACTATCGAATAGAAAGTCATTTAAACTGGCTTTAACATTCTTAGAAAATCCTCATGTATTTAAAAGAGCAAACTTGTTTTTCTTGTCATGAAATAAATTCATTGTTTTAATCTCTGGTGGCCATATTGCCTGAAAATAGTTTTAACTAAAAACTTTATTTACTACATTTTTTATTTTTTCTTCTTTCAAATAAATCTTTGTATCATTTTTTATCTTACACTTTCCGATTTAATTTAGAAATCTTATCTAAAAAATAACCCAGTTCATAAACTGCACAAGTACCAAAAAGATAATACAAGAAGTGTTCTTTAATGGGGGAATAGCTCCGTATTTACAACCCCACCTAATAAACCGGTATTGTTCGGGCCTTCGGGTCTGGATTTACACCGGTCTATCGGTTGTCCATCCTGTGCAGTTCTAGGAGGTGCACCCTCCCAGGCTTTACCTCTCCTCTTTGGAGAGGAGTAAGTTTAGTGCTTACTGCCTGAGGTGCCCCTACCGGGGAATGCCGACGGGGCTGCCCAGGTAATTTTTAAAAAGCCAGAGTGCTCAAATTCTCGAGCGCTGGTTCTTTCCCGACCTTTTGTCGCATCTTACCTTGTGGGAGGAAGATAAATAGAAGCTCCGTATTTACAACTATATCTCCTGCAAAGAACGGTTCTTAAATCTATTTTCAATTTATATTTATTCCATAATTGCCGAATTTTCCTACTTTGCCAAAATGGCCGAATTTTCTGTTGCCGAATTTTCCTAAATTTAAAAGTAGTATGGAGAGTAGAAAGTGGACAGTCCTCACATACCATGAGTGATGTTTCTGACAAAGGGGGAAGAATTGCTGTTTTCTCGGTTGGAATCTATCCATCTAACACTTATCGTTGGCTAGTTTTTGACCTTGAAGTGGTATTTTTTTTAGCTCCTTACATCAAGTGGCTTCATGCCTTGTCTTGATCGATTACAATAGAAAAAAAATTATAAATAATTTTGTGAAAAAAATATATTTATTGAACAAAAATAAATGATGTTGCAAATGTGCAACAAATGGCATAAAATTTTACATGCATTTTACACTACAATATATGCATCTAAATAATTATAATACACTAGAGAATCATAAAATAAATTTTTACTTATGAGTATAATGACCAGATTTAAGAGTTTAGGCTCTTGAATTAGGTAGATGACACACGGATGACACTCGCCTGTGACATCGAAGATACTGATTACCTATTTAGCAAGTGTGCCGATGCAACATCATACTAATACTTACTCACACTTACCAAAAAGCTTGTTGAAGATTCGAATCAAGTTGCAGTTTAACACATTTTTGTTGAATATTATATGAGGCATTTTTTGGGAATGTGTCATATTCGAAACAAAAACCATTTAAGGGTTAATGTATTGGATAAAACTGTTCAGAGTACACTGTATGCTCTTCTAGGTCTTCACTCTTATCACTGTCGACATCCTCGCCTTTAGCAAAGTTATGAATTCATTTGTTATTCACATTTCTTCAATTTAGAATTAAAATGTGGAATTATAATTCTTTCCTTCTCCAACTTCATTGGGAACTTAGAACATTCATCAAACTTATTTTATTTATTTTTATGGAAGTCGCTCCAGACAATGCATGAAGCCACTTGATGTAAGGAGCTAATAAAAAGGGAGAGGAGGGTAGAATTACTTTAAGACAACCAAACGTAAACGAGACCCCACCATCAACGTTCAATCCCCTGAACTCCAAACAGGGTAGCCAAAAAGTAAGCCCTTCAAGAGCCAAATAGAGAAGAGGTTATAAGGCTGGCTTACAAAAAAGTAATTGTTTTTTTTTTATCCTTGAAAAAGTAGCAGGAGCAAGATACCGTTTGTTTATGTTTAATAATAATGGAAGGTTGACAAAAAATTTTTTTTATTCCTTGAAGAAATGAAGATACAACGCAATATGCAAATTAGTTAATCTAATGACTTTGATCGTGTATTATAAACTATTGTTTTTCTATCATGTGATATTGAAGTCAGCGTTTTTAATCTCACTGTTAGAGCGAGAAATGGCGCCATTTTATAAGAAGATGTTGTTACTGTATTATAATAAAGAAAATTCTGGAGAGGTAAGGTTACGTTGCAGAGGCCGAAAGAAACTCAAAATCTAAATGCTCTGTCATGAGTCAATATGGTGCTGGTAGTTTCCCTAATTTTTTAAATCTAAATTTTTTCAGTTGGATGTCGATATATACATTTATATGCCCCCCCCCCCTCAACCCCGTAGATAATTAGGAACCATTCATTTAATATTAATCTTATTATTCTTAGTTTTAGGTCAGAATGTTATTCTATGTATTTTCAAATATAATTGACTGAAAATCAAACATTTGTCAATAGGTCTCCAGTCGAGCTTCTCAGCTGTGTCATGAAGTGACCTGGAGTATAGAATGCCATAATCGATACTGTCTTTAAAGTGGTCTCTATTCTTAGACACAGATTCGAAATGTGGAGTATGAAGAGGGCAGAGCAAAGAAACAATTTTTTTTTCTAAACAAAACCAATCAGTTTCAACTAAGAAAGTCAAGATGAAGAGAAAGACGCAATGTAGGGTGGGGGGGCGGTAGAACACGGAAAGTAATTCTTTGATGAAACAAACGTCATCTAACTCCCCTACTCCATCATGAATCGTTTGAAGTTTTAGCCTTCATGCAAAATTAACATTTTCAGTTTTCAGAAAGAACTGTCATGAGTGGGAAAAGAAAGGCCAGACAAGATGGAGAGAGGAAGACAAGTTGGTCTATCACTGCAGTCACTGAGGATGTATTCAATTTTCTGTCTGAGATTTCCACAAGGGCAGTTGCTAGTTGTTTCCCATCTGTGGAGGTTGCTGCCTGTTCTTCCAACCTTTGCCTTGCTCGGTTCAGGATCACTCAGTCTTTCCTTGGGAGATCTGTTCTACGTGAGAGATGTTCCCTAGGTTCTTGGACGGCTTCGTTCAAGTAGTCATTCCAATCATTCCCACATTGAAATCATCATCATATCTTATCATGCCAATACTGGATCCATCGTTGGGCAACAAGGTTACAATCCATCAAATCTTAGTCACTGAGGATCTGTTCCATTGTCTGACTCCACATAAGGAATACAACACTTTTATTATTACAACAAACTGCATTTTTGTCTGTTTCTTTTTTGAGTGGCGGGAGTATTTTATTGGCGGGTCTCTTTCTACAGAAGATTCAAATTTAAATTCTTGCATAGCTTCACTCAATCATTCCATCTGAAGTAATCATTTTGTTTTGTTTAGTGTAGAATAGATTCGCTAGCATCCCCCTTTGCCAACCCTTTTTTCTTTGGGGATTCCTTCTACCTCGTCACTGGCAGGATTCTTCCGGTGCGTTGTCCCCGATCTATTTAGCTGCTTTCTTCATGAAGCCTCATGGCACAGTTTTCTATCTTTTTAAATATCCCGACATTTTAAGAATTATTGCTTTTCTTTTCTCTAAAAATAGAATTAAATAGTGCTAATATTATTTTTTAGTTTTATTTCTTTTCTCGAAACGAACTTTTATTTATCTTTTCACCACGTGTGAAACTCCGTTTAACCTCTTATAACTAAATTATTACCTCACATAATTCGTATTTTTTCCTTTTTAACATTATCTTTATGTTCAAATATTTTCTATTCTGTAATTTTATTAAGCTTACGGCTCTCTTTATATCTTAGTAAACACTTCATCTCTGCCTTGTCTTTATTTTGTATTTACGTGTTTTACCTTTGTCGATGAACAATAAACCTGTGTGTAAAATGTACCATGCCTCAGAGTTTTGAGTGTCGATAAGAGTTTATGCTAGCTGTCCGACGTTTGCACGTTTCTATGAAACATACACATCCTGGAGACAGCATACATTCTATTTTAGGCATTAAATGTTAGACATACCATTCTTCTATAACTGTTTAACTCTGTCCTAACATTACCCAGTTTGCATTTTATAAACTTGTTTTTCCCTTTTTTAGATTACACCCTATGGCCATTCTGGGTGGACACACATGTTTCTCCCCCTTTCACACTCAAGAGGTAAGCGTTATTTCTTCTTCTTCTTCTTCTTCTTCTTCTTTTTCTTCTTCTTCAGGTTTTGGTAATTAAGGGGTTGCAAGTGTCCCAAACTCTGGGGTGGGCAACATCAGGCAGCATCTTATACCTGCTCTCCGTGCAATCTGATCCGTCGGGTTGATATCAGTCATGCTGCATGCAGTGAAATCACTTCTTACACACTCAAGCCAGGTCTTCCTTGGTCTACCTTGCTTCCTAGTGCCTGGAGTATCCAAGCGTCTTATGGAGTTGATGCAAGAGGTGGCACGCTGTACATGGTGAAACCCCTGAGATGCTGAGTGCGTAAGATATCCATAATTCCACCAATACCAAGTTTCTGATGAAGCACGGGTGAAGGGATACTTTCCTTTAGTTTTCAGCAGCACATCCACCTGATCATGATTTTTTTTTCACTTAGTTCATCCCAAACAAGGCAAGTTGCTACTGTAGACGTAAGGGGCTACTGAGAATTAGGGTGAAAGTTTAGGGGGGTCATCCTAAATTGGGAGCTGTGCAGCGAGATGCATGTTGGTACAGTCAGGGAAATGGAGCAGGGAGGGAGTTTCAAAGGCTGGCAGCTCGAGAAAAGAAACTATTGGGACCTCCACAGTGAATGGATGGGATTTAGCTGATTGTCGGATTAGTCAAGTGTATTTACATTGAGAGGGCACCAGAGCAGCAAGTTCATCGGAGCACATTCCATTGAAGTATTTGTAAAACAAGCACAAGGATGCAACATTGTGATGATGGGACAGGGGCTGGAGCTTGGTGGATATTGAGCAACCTATTAGATTAGATACTCTTTGTTTGATCTTGTCTAAGAGGGAGAGACTGGTGGATGGTGCACCAGCTCAGATGTGACAACAATACTCTATGCATGGGCAGATGGTGGCCTTGTAGAGATATAGGATACTTTTAATATGATAAGTTTAAATACTATTTCAGGTGGATGCTATTTCTGATTTGAAAAAAAAGAAGGAAGAAATATATTAACTTAAAAATAATCACACTGACCCTATCTATATTATTACATAAGCATTATTATTTCCCTTACTTCGTATCTGGTGCTACCAGATCAGTCTGTCTGAAGTTATTGACTTCCTGGCTCAAAAATGCACCAAACATTGATGTTTTATTGTTTTTTTTTCTCTTTGCAAAACTCAATCATGTTCTGCAAAATCCAAAACAAAAAACAACAATTTACGCTTTACCTCATCATTCCCCCTTCCTGCTTTCCCCCTTTCATTCAATCAAACACCATGAATAAATATTTGAAGATATAAAGAACTTGAAGCATAAAAACTTTCCCCAAAATGACCGGATTTAGCATTAAATAACTTAAGGAGGGTTGATATGCCGTAAAACCAAACAACTAAACAACCTTACTTCGTAGCAAAGCAGTAATCAGTTGGGTTTTGAATCTCAGTTTAAATCACCCACCACGTCCAGTTACACTGAAAAGCCGTGATACGGCGAAACCGACGCTTGTGAAAGTATATTTATGTGTGTGTGCGTGTGTGAGGTATATTTATGTGTGTGTGCGTGTGAGGTATATTTATGTGTGTGCGTGTGTGTGAGGTATATTTAGAGGATAATAACCCAACAGAATATGTAGGTAACAAATATGGAAATAAGAAAATAAAAAAATATGACGAATTTGAAAAAAAAGAGAGATTAACACAGAGTCATGTTTTGATTGAATATTTCGCCCGAAAAACAAGCTTCATCAAGAATAACATGATGAAATAACAGAGACGATATTTGTACATTTATGTCCTGATAAGAGCAAGAAATTCAAAATATGATGTAGCAGGAGACGAGAGAGTATTGGGGTGTTTGGGTAGTGGGAAGACAGTGGGTGTTTAAACATGAATGAGATACTTATTTTCTTCATATCTGTCTGATAGCCGAATGGATAAGAACACCAACTGTCTATTAGATGCTCACGTTCTGATCCCAGCTCAAGGCACTTGCCAGTCTAGCCACACTGAACAGCTGTGATACAGCGAAATAGTCTCAGCGTGGATGACATATATATATATATATATATATATATATATATATATATATATATATATATATATATATATTTATTAATTTGTCAAAAAGTCATCAGTTACTCAAAACAAAGTGTTTCAATGACTTTTGGTAATTTTCCCTACCAACTTATCTGTTGTATTCCTCTGACAAAAAGATTTCATTCTTTAAAAAGTCATGGCTTAAAGAAGGAAAAATAAATTTCTTATATTTGAAACACCTTGCTTTAAGCAACTGATGACTTAATAGATATTGTATTTTTACAATCTTTATTCTCATATTTTAATTGTTATATATATATATATAAACAATAATATTTTTTATAAATATTAAATATTTAAAATATACCTAGAGACATCGATGTTTCATGCTAACGCAATCTTCAGTCTAGGAACTAGTTCCCAACGGTCACCGGGCGCGAACCCCGAACACAAATCACCACTGATTCGCAGTCGAAGATCTTACCCGAAGGCCACTGGAAACTAATTAGTAAATAAAGGGGAATTTTAACTGTAAATAGTAGAATTACTACTATCCACCAAGTAATTAAGAGTGATCTACGAGTCGGATCATTGCATATAGCTATTTGTACTACTTGTTATTAAAGCTCCTCGAAAAGTGCCCAGCCTCTGTGGGAGGGGGCTGATAAACAATAATATTTTTTATAAATATTAAATATTTAAAATATACCTAGAGACATCGATGTTTCATGCTAACGCAATCTTCAGTCTAGGAACTAGTTCCCAACGGTCAGCGGGCGCGAACCCCGAACACAAATCGCCACTGATTCGCAGTCGAAGATCTTACCCGAAGGCCACTGGAAACTAATTAGTAAATAAAGGGGAATTTTAATTGTAAATAGTAGAATTACTACTATCCACCAAGTAATTAAGAGTGATCTACGAGTCGGATCATTGCATATAGCTATTTGTACTACTTGTTATTAAAGCTCCTCGAAAAGTGCCCAGTCTCTGTGGGAGGGGGCTGATAAACAATAATATTTTTTATAAATATTAAATATTTAAAATATACCTAGAGACATCGATGTTTCATGCTAACGCAATCTTCAGTCTAGGAACTAGTTGCCAACGGTCACCGGGCGCGAACCCCGAACACAAATCGCCACTGATTCGCAGTCGAAGATCTTACCCGAAGGCCACTGGAAACTAATTAGTAAATAAAGGGGAATTTTAACTGTAAATAGTTGAATTACTACTATCCACCAAGTAATTAAGAGTGATCTACGAGTCGGATCATTGCATATAGCTATTTGTACTACTTGTTATTAAAGCTCCTCGAAAAGTGCCCAGCCTCTGTGGGAGGGGGCTATGAAGTTAGTTATGTTTATATATATTAACAGATCATTATGACGTTTAGAACACAGTTACTAGGCATAGTAATTTGAACTAAAAGAGATTAACACAGAGCCATGGTTGAATTTTATATTTAACCCTACAAACGGGCTTTATCAACTGGTTACAAAAAGTTACGTTTGCAGTTATATACTTTTAAGGGATTTTTTAAAAAACTTTTATTCACTTTAAACAAGTCACATTGCCACTTAGAAGGAAGGGGCTACTGTGTATTAGGGGGCCATGTGCATCCTAAGTGGGGAGTTGTGCAGCGAGATGTTTGTTTACATTGCATTTAAATTTCTGCATGTTATTACAGTCAGGGAAACAAGGAGCATGGAGGGAATTCTAAAGGCTAGCAGTTTAAGGAAAGAAGCTATTAGAGTAGAAAGCCTTCTGGCATCTGGGGATCTTTACAGTGAAGGGGTGGGATCTAGCTGATTGTCGGGTGATCGTGTTTATTTAACACAATCTATGTATCACTCTTTTGCCCGTAGTTCACATAGCACACCCAGTTCTGTTACAATTCAGACACTCCTCATCGATATATATTTCATTTACTAATTTTAGTTTGTTTTATCTATTATTATACTAATTAATACTAGTTAATCAATGTTTCTTTTTATTAGTTTTTTTTCCTGTTTAATCACACAAAATGCATGGTAAAATATTACTTAGTTTTGGGATTGAGTTATGTTTGAAAGAAAACACATATTTTAATTGTTCTAATTAGCCGTAATTTACAATTAACTCATCAAGTGACCCACTTTTTACTACGCTTCTGTCTATCACTTTCATCCTCTCTCACTGGATGTTGTTTAACCTCCACTCTTATTTTATACAGTGTCTATCACTCTCTCTTGATAGTCAAAGGTAATAAAATATTCCCTGTCTCTTTCTATATTGACAATGAGATACAGCATGAAGGAGGACACAGGAAAATCAGGTTACTAGGTTGTTCTAATACAGTAATGCTCTTCTTATTCATCGTTCGTTTCTTCACTGATCAGAGCTGCGCGACCTTAAAAAGTGGAAGTGAAAACAAAAGTGAGTGAAAAAAAGAAATCTAAGATGACATTTATATACTATTATAGGATTGATATGTATCCCAATCATATAATATTAATTGACCAATAGCATGGACGAAAACACACAAGCCACGCCCCCCCCCCAAAGAAAACACATCTAAAAAAGAAATAAAATTTTTCTCACAAAAACTGGCTCCCAGCATCATATTAATGAAAACGCAAAAATGACTGTCACGTGATGTGCTTTCTACTACGTCTGCCACACCTCGGTGATTAAAATCCGTTTTAACACACTAAAATAAAACTATCTGTTTGAAGCCAATAAAACATCATTTAAGCTCAGATTTTCGTTGAGAAAATCAATTGTAAAAAATCAGCACACAGAACTAGAGGACAACGTTTCCAGGCTTCGGAAGCTGCCACTATTCAACTCACACACACATGCTTACATACTCTGCTGACAAAAAGTGGCACACACACAAATGCATATATTGTCCCACTCAATTCTCAACTCACGCACACACGCACATAGTCGTACACTTATGCAGAGCATCACACAAATGCCTACACTGTTGCACGCATATACACACTCATAAATTACAGGCGTAAACTTATACATTTTATTACTTTTCTAACTGAACTGAACATTCTAAATAAATAATTACTTAGATAAAATGTCTTGTAATTTTGTATATATATATATATATATATATATATATATATATATATATATATATCTTGTGTTCTTTAAATAATGTTTAATTCTTTCATTCAAATTTTACGTTTTTTATCTGATTGTACTCATTTTTCGGCGCTTGTTCGTAATTGTCTACAACTCGTTTTTACCAATTTTTTTACCGACCAATTTTATTTATTTTTTCGGTGTACAATTACCTATCAGGTCGCTCAAGAAATCCTTGCTTTTTAGATTTAAAAAAAATATATTTTAGATTTTAGAAGGGGGATCAGTGTCTTATATAAATTTAACGTAAACTGATCCCTCACTTTTTGACCATCACAAATTTTTTTTTTAATTTATAAACAACCAGGAATTCTCTAGCGGCATGATAGGTAATTGTATACAGAAAAAAGAAACAAATTTATTCTGTAAAAAAGATGAAAAAAAATGGGTGAATAAACAACAACATGAAACATGGTCAAAAAGTGGGTGATCAATTTACGTTAAGTTTATGTAGGAAACTGATCCCCCTTTGTAAAATCTAAAATATTTGAAAAAAATTTTTTTCCCAAAACACGGAATTCTCTAGCGACATGATAGGTAATTGTACACTGAAAAAAGAATAAGATTTGGTCAGTAAAAAAGTTGAGGAAAACGGGTTGTGGACAATTACGAACAAGCGCCCATTTTTGTTGATACTTTTATAATAGTTTAAATGTCAACATGGATCTTAGCACATTCTCTAAGACATCATCTTAGATAAGCTAGGGTCCATGCTGCTACAGTCATTTTAACCTTACTTTGTTTTTTATTGTATTTTTTGTACATGCTTTCCCTCTGCATCTCTCTCTCTCTCTCTCTCTTTTTCTCTCTCTCACTCTCTCTCTCTCTCTTTCTCACACAATAAAATTGTAGTTTTTGTTTACGAACTTCGAACTTTAGGAGATAGACCCCCTCCTCCCCGCCATATAAACATATATATTCTAAAACTACAATATATCTGCTATATTTTTTAAAAAGTTGACTGATGGAAAAATATGTGGTTACATGATGTGAGTTTGTCTTCAGTATTGTCTGAATATATGTTTTTTTAAGATAGTACTGGAACCTGATGTATTTTTGTTTTTTTTAGGTATGTGATGTTGTAAAGGGTGCTGATGAAGAGACGGTTTGGAGTCTTCAGAACAATAATACAGTATAAAATATTTTCAAATTGTCTTGGAAACGATTGTACACCATATAATATCCAGGGTGCTTTCAGGGTGCACATATACATGCTCATAAATTACCGGTTTAAACTTATGCATTTTATTATTTTACTAACTGAACTGTACAGTCTAAAAAAATAATTACTTAGATAAAATGTCTTGTAATTTATATATATATATATATATATATATATATATATATATATATATGAGAAAGGAAGGATGAGAGTAATCCGACGTAATGGGAAATGAAAAAGGAAAAACCAAAAGATGTTTTTTATGTATTCATCAACGTTTCGTCTTTATTTGTAAGACTTCCTCAGGATGATAATTTTAAGAAAAATGTCATGCAAGTACATAGAAATATTGGGTTGACATGATGGGTTGATGAGAAGAAGTAGTAGCCACTACTGGGAGCGCAGGAACAAGGTCCGGGCTGAGAGAAGTCGGTGGCAGAGAGTGAACAAAACAAATGTTTTCTTCTTTAATTCAACTTTCATGTTTTTATCTGATTGTATTAATTTTTCTAAATATTTTTATAAAAATTTAAATGTAAGTGTGAATGTTAGCATTTTCCCTAAGATACAATTTCAGTCAACGTCTTAACAAGCTACGGTCCGTGCTGCTACACTTTTAAGATATTAGACGATAACATAATCCACATATCACTCTCTTTCCTCCATATCTCACACAGCACACCCAGTGCCATTACTTTTCAGATCAATCTTGTGTTCAAGTTTTTAAAGCATTTTTTCTGATAGTCAAATTTCCATTTTCTATTTTTTGTTTTTTTTGTTTTGAAGCGATGGCAAAGTTTTTGAAGCAATTTTTCTGATAGTCAAATTTTCTTTTCTATTTTTTGTTTTTTTTTGTTTTGAAGCGATGGCAAAGTTTTTGAAGCAATTTTTCTGATAGTCAAATTTCCTTTTCTATTTTTTGTTTTGTTTTGAAGCGATGGCAAAGTTTTTGAAGCAATTTTTCTGATAGTCAAATTTCCTTTTCTATTTTTTTTTTGTTTTGAAGCGATGGTAAAGTTTTTGAAGCAATTTTTCTGATAGTCAAATTTCCTTTTCTATTTTTTTTTTGTTTTGAAGCGATGGTAAAGTTTTTGAAGCAATTTTTCTGATAGTCAAATTTCCTTTTCTATTTTTTTTTTGTTTTGAAGCGATGGTAAAGTTTTTGAAGCAATTTTTCTGATAGTCAAATTTCCTTTTCTATTTTTTTTTTGTTTTGAAGCGATGGCAAAGTTTTTGAAGCAATTTTTCTGATAGTCAAATTTCCTTTTCTATTTTTTGTTTTGTTTTGAAGCGATGGCAAAGTTTTTGAAGCAATTTTTCTGATAGTCAAATTTCCTTTTCTATTTTTTTTGGTTTTGAAGCGATGGTAAAGTTTTTGAAGCAATTTTTCTGATAGTCAAATTTCCTTTTCTATTTTTTTTTTGTTTTGAAGCGATGGTAAAGTTTTTGAAGCAATTTTTCTGATAGTCAAATTTCCTTTTCTATTTTTTTTTTGTTTTGAAGCGATGGTAAAGTTTTTGAAGCAATTTTTCTGATAGTCAAATTTCCTTTTCTATTTTTTTTTTGTTTTGAAGCGATGGCAAAGTTTTTGAAGCAATTTTTCTGATAGTCAAATTTTCTTTTCTATTTTTTCTTTTTTTTGTTTTGAAGCGATGGTAAAGTTTTTGAAGCAATTTTTCTGATAGTCAAATTTCCTTTTCTATTTTTTCTTTTTTTTGTTTTGAAGCGATGGCAAAGTTTTTGATTCTGCAGGTGCTCGAGTGAAATATTATCCCGAAGTTCCGGCGGTGCTAAAGCAACTTCACAGTGAAGGATACAAACTTGGTATTGCTTCAAGGTAAGTCATTCCGCGATGCAGCAATGAAATTCCTTCTATATTGCTAGCCTTTGGAATTCCTTCCTTGCTCCTTATTTCCCTGGCTGTACAAACATGCAGAAATTTAAATGGGATGTGAACAAACATCTTGCTGCACAACTCCCCACTTAGGATGCTTCTATGGATATGGCCCCTAATTCACAGTAGCCCCTTCCATCTCAGTGGCAATGTGCCCCCTTGTTTAGTGTGAATAAAAGTAAAAAGAAAAATCTTAAAAGTATATAACTGCAAACGTAACTTTCTGTAACCAGCCCGTTCGTAAGGCGAAATATAAAATAAAATAATGACTCTGTTAATCTCTTTTTGTTCAAATTACTATGCCCAGCAACTGTGTTCTAAAATTGATAATGATCAGTTAATTAGTTTAAAAGTGAATCCTGTACATATCGAACTATATAAACAGTAATATAATTTTACTATTTTATCCTTATATTCTCCTCTGATGATAAAAGCATACATTTTTGAAAGTCCATGGATTAATGAAAACAGTTTATTTATATATTCCTTGTTTGAACTATTTGATGATTTAATAAATATTATAAATTTTCCCATTTTTATTCTCATCACTCATTTCCTTATATTACTGCTCTATCTTGTATATTGAGCATTGACTTTTCAAGATAGGATATATTTTAAAGATAACATTTCATTTTTATCTTTATTATCTCTACATTTATATATATATATATATATATATATATATATATATATATTGACGATTCCTGAAAAGAAGAAATGTATACGTATGTAGATAAAAACAAATATTTTTAATTTTTTGTCGCCCCTAAATCTATGCTGGGCTCTGTAGTGAGTAGTATTAACACAGCCGTCATTGTGGCTTCAATGCAATGTTCCTTTCAAAAGTCAAACACTTTACGACAGCTGCCTTTAAATAGGATAAATTTCTCGCTGATTTACCGAGTTGTTGACAACGGCCATGTGGGCTAAGGCGTTGGAATTTGAATTTGAAATATAACTCGTGTTCCGAGGTTCGAGTCCGGCAAATGCTGTGAATAATTCTTATTTACACTGACGATTCCCGTAAAGATGAAACGTATACGTATGTAGATAAAAACAAATATTTATAATTATATATATATATATATATATATATATATATATATATATATATATATATATATATATATATATATATATATATATAAGGTTAATACAACAAAAGATATAAGAGGCAACTAATATATTTAATTAGTGAACATCCGGATAAAAATAAAGCTCAATATACTGGATAGAGCATTAATAGCAATAGATAAAGTGAAAGAATAGAATAAGGTGCGAATCAAATTTTATTACAGTTCAATGTTCAGGCAAAGTTCTTTAAAGTCCTTAATTCATGAGTTTTCAAATAGAAGATTTTCTTTAAAGAACTTTGCCTGAACATTGAACTGTAATAAAATTTGATTCGCACCTTATTCTATTCTTTCACTTTATCTATTGCTGTATATATATTATAGTTGCATTCCAATGACCATGGGAACAATCAATCTATAACCCTAACTTTCACCTGTCTCTTCAACTTTTTTATCTTCGTATATCGTTGATAACCACAACTAAAACTTTCATCTGTTCTTTCACTTTCTTTATCTTCATATATTGGCGAATATCTGTAAATAGAAATAAATAGAAAATGTAAATAAAATAAATAGAAAATGTAAATAAAAATAAATAGAAAATGTAAATAAAATAAATAGAAAATGTAAATAAAAATAAATAGAAAATGTAAATAAAATAAATAGAAAATGTAAATAAAATAAATAGAAAATGTAAATAAAATAAATAGAAAATGTAAATAAAAATAAATAGAAAATGTAAATAAAATAAATAGAAAATGTAAATAAAAATAAATAGAAAATGTAAATAAAATAAATAGAAAATGTAAATAAAATAAATAGAAAATGTAAATAAAAATAAATAGAAAATGTAAATAAAAATAAATAGAAAATGTAAATAACAATAAATTGAAAGTGAAAAAACAGGTGAAAGTTAGGGTTATGGATTAATTGTCCATATGGTCATTGGAATGCAACTATACAGTATATATGCTCTGAAGCTTGTAATACAACTTTATTGAGCTTGCAATTTGGAACATTTTCGAAAACTATAAATATATATTCTTTGTAAGAACTCATAAATATTTATTTATATATGTATTACAGAAGATCAGAACAACATCGGTACCGTCGGTTTCAATTCCAAACAATTCTGATCTTAATACATATAATAATAAATATTACGCCCTTTGCTGGGGTTCTCTCCTACTAACCTTATATATATATATATATATATATATATATATATATATATATATATATATATATAAAATATGAAACTAAAAGTATACTTTTAGTAGATAGAATCTATAGTGAAATGGGATCAAGACTACAATAAGGACCCCAGATCATTAATACAAGACGCAGGACATGTTTTGGAAGTCACCGGTTGACCTCGCAATACACGTGGTCTCTATATAATCATCTATATAATTCCTCTGATGATAAGATTTTAATCTTTGAAAAAGCCTTGGCTTAAGGAAAGAATAATAAACATGTTTTTACCGAGTACACCTTGCATTGAACAATCGAAGTTGAAATAAATTTGTCATTAGTACTTGTTTATCCCTCTTCTTTCATCTCTTTCTTTATATATATGTATATATATATATATATATATATGTATGTGTATATATATATGTATGTGTATATATGTATGTGTATATATATATGTATGTGTATATATGTATGTATATATGTATGTATATATATATGTATGTATATATATGTATGTATATATATATATGTGTATATATATGTGTATATATATATATATGTATGTATATATATGTATGTATATATATATATATGTGTATATATATATGTGTATATATATATATATGTGTATATATATATGTGTATATATATATATATGTATGTATATATATATGTATGTATATATATATATATATATTAGACGTCCTATGATTAATTGTGTCATTAATTTATACATTTAGCACTCTTAACCGATTTTGAAAGTAAAATAATATATTTTTTTGAAGTGCATGCGTTTTTATTTCATAGCTTCTTTTGCTGCTTGACCGGCTTGGATTGCTTGGTCCAGCGTGACGTTATGCTCTCTCAACACAAATAATATAGTTTATGAATCCTCTTCTAAAAGATTCTGAAACATAAACTGAATGACCTGCCGACTCAGAAAACAGCAATTCTTTTCCCTTTGTCATAATATTAATGACCCTTTCATATGACACTACACACAACATGTATTATTCTATATTCTGTAAAATGAAATAAAGAAATTTCTTCATTTTTTTTCTTTTAGAACCGGTTCTATCGAAGACGGTAAAGAATTAGTTAAGTTGTTTGATTGGAAAAAATATTTTGAATTTTCCGAGATTTATCCAGGACAGAAAAGAAACCATTTTTCCAGGTAAGCATATGACCTTGTTTGTTTGTGTAGTTGTCGTCCGGCCCCTAAAAAATTTTTTTACTCTCCCCCACCCAAAGAAATATTTTATGTTCACAAAAAAAATTTTCCTCGACCCCCATCCCCCACCAAATTTTTTACCCCCCCCCCCACCAAATTTTTTACCCTCCACCTTCCAAAACATTTTTTACTCTCCCCTACCCTGAGAAATAGTTTAAGTTCAAAAAAAAAATTTTCCTCGCCCCCCCCCCATTTTTTTGCCCCCCCCCCAAATATTTTACCCTCCACACCCACCCCCCTAGTGCGACACGTGGAAATTCCACAGTTGTATCCTTTATTTGTTGCATATTGCCGAGTGTGTAAGTCTTCCCTGCTACTATATAACCTCTCCACGGACAAAACTCTGGCTAAACCTCCCTGTGGTACACCATGTTTACTGAGCGCCTTGCGGCCCTAGGCAAATTGGTTAAGGATCTTGGAGTAGATTGGAGCCCTAAGGGCGCAGTGTGCAGGGCCCACTGATATGTGGACACATCTCAAGACTCACCAACCCAATCCTCGGCCACAGGGTATGTGCAAATGCTATCTTTGGATGGCTTGTCATAATCTGGGTGACAGTAGTGTATGCGGCAACTCACAGGTAATATGTGATATTGGTGCATGCTCAAGTGGAAACCACAGCAGCCCTAGTTAGATGGGAATTGTAGAGGTCTTGGACTGCTAAAAGTGTTCAAGGAATATATCTGGTTATGGGGGTTTATCTCCAAAACACTTGTAGGAGTTTGTGACATATTTCCATTATGGACATTCGATGCAAACACGGATCCCACAATATATATACCTTTTCCGCCAAGCTTATCTTTATGCTGTCTCTCATTGTCACTATAGAAATCCTCCTTGTCTCTTTCTATAGTGACAATGAGAGACAGCATAAAGATAAGCTTGGAGGAAAAGGTATCACAAAGGAAAATCAGGTGACTACGTTGTTCTAATTAGTGATGAGACGATTCCAATATTTTTCCCGCTTCAGATACAATTACCGATTTTGTTTTAAATTCCAGATTTCGATGCAATTACCGATTCGGATTCAGATTCTAAAATTGCCTCATGAAATTTTACCTTTTTAAGGTAGAATTTCATTTTGGGGACGAGGGTAGCGGAGAGTCATCATTTACGTTTAAATGGAGATATATATTTTTTTTTTAATATGATAAACTTCTTAATGTTTTCCGTTTATGTATTGTATCAGATAATTCATCATCTCTTATTATGTTTTACTCTATCACGATCATCCTCTCTCATGTTGGACAGAACAGACAGTACACTTTGATCCTAGCTCAAAGGTCAAGAACGTGTAGTTTAGTTCTAGTTGTACATTTGACACAACAGTGACATTAGATGAGTGCCCTGTCAGTGGGCCGCGAATTCGCCCCGACTGCAACCCCATGCAGAGAGGTAGCCCAGTCTTGCCCTAGCACTTATTCTATCAGTTTCCCCGATCGTTAACAATATTGAAATTGATTAACTTCATAGCTATCAATACCCACTCCAGTTTATAAATAAGTGCCAGAAAGCGGTGGCAAGAGTCAATCAACTTGAAAGATATATGACCGCAACATGGCTGTGTGCCTCGGACATTTCGCTATAAGTGGGTAAAGAAATCGATGGAACACGGGTGCTTGTAATCACGATCAGGTTGAGTATACCATTCCTGTAACCTTGTCTTGTCAAGGCGATTGGGTTTCGCCCTTGGAAATTCCCATAGACTTTGAGTGGGTAGGGAGCAGGAATGATGAATTGAAAAAACACAATTCAATGCTCTTAATAGAACCACAGAAAGAATGCATAAGGATACAAGCTCCGAATGAGAAGAAGAAGAAAACGGCCAAAGTAGATTCCCAAGATTTATTGTACTGGAAGCAGTAGAAGAACCAAATCTTGTTACATTATCTCCCTTCGTCATTGAGAAAATAATTCGGCTAATATGACGCCTAAGGTGGTTAAAAAATTGGCCAATGGAAACATACTGGTTGAAGTTGAGAAAAAAAGACATGCAGATTTTCTGCTGAAAATGAAAATTTTTCCCAATAAAAAATTACATCATACCCACATCAATACTTAAATATTTCAAAAGGTGTAATAAGGAGCCAAGAGCTCTCCTTGTGTACTATAAGAAGAAATAAAAGAAGAATTGAAATCCCAAGAAGTAATCGTAGTGAAGCGAATCTTATCAAAAGAGAAAACAACATCATCCAAACAAACACATACGTGATGACATTTGATATGCCGACAATTCCACCAAAAATGAAGATAGAATATACAATCGAAAAGGTTGAACAATATATCCCTAATCCTCTTCGGTGTTGCAAATGCCAGAAATATGGACATCACAAAAGCAAATGTAACAGAAGAAACTCATGTGGAAAATGTGGGGAAAAAGACCTTTACCACTCTATGGATGAGTGTAAAGGAAAACATACATGCGCAAACTGTGGTGGTGACCACCCAGTTTATGCCAAAATTTGTGAGAGATGGAAGAGGGAAAAGGAGATACTGACAGTTAAATACGCTAGAAATATTTCCTTCCAAGAAGCAAGAAGGGTGGTTGAAACCACAAGTAGTGAAAAAACATATTCTCAGGCTGTATCCCCATTGGCGAATAAAGAGGACAGTAAATACAAAAAATTAATAGAAAGGTTGCTTCAGCTTGAACCGGGAGACTGGTCAGCATTCCAAAATACAATTAGAAAAGAATATGAGGAACCGAAAGCAAAAGTTAGAAAGCAACAGGTGGGACCAAGAGAGGAAAGGATTATCATTGTGCTACTCAACCGGTTGCCCCCACCAAAGATTAACCACCGCAGGCAAAAACATGTGAAATGAATAATGCAACTGAATCTACTGGAAAAATGATAGTGATTTGAAAAGATCCAAATAAAAAATCTCCAAGTAAAAAAAATCTCCAAGTAAAAAATCTCCACGAAAAAAGCCTCCCGGTAAAAATCCTGAACCCGAGGGAAAAGAGAAATCACCTCAAAAACCAAAACCAAAAATCAGAGTGAACTTGACACAAAACCGATTTGAGGCACTGGACATGATGGAAACAGATGAAAACTCTGAAAAGAAAGAAACAAACAAAACAAAAACCACCTCCAATCAAAATATAAACTATGGGACAAAAAATATTCCAATGGAATTGTTGCGGTTTAAAAGCAAATCTTAATGAATTGCTCTTATTACTGACGCAGAAATCTCCCACAATTATTTATCCCCATCCAAGAAACCTTCCTCAAACAAGAGGACAATATCAAAATTAACAATTATCAGATATTCAGCCACATCCATGATACTGGACACGGGATATCTGGAAGGGTATCAATTCTGATCAGAAATGATATACCCATAGCAAACTGAATATCCAAACCAATATCCAAGCGGTTGCCATTAAGGCGACATTACATAAAACAATGAATATATGTTCAATATATATTCCACCAAACGAGGACATAAATGAAAGTGAGCTTAAGAAGCTAATTGACCGATTACCCACACCATTCATCCTATTGGGGGAACTTTAATAGTCACAATACCCTGTGGGGGTGTAAAAAATACGACAAAAAAGCATAAAATAATACAAAAATTTATTAATGAAAATGATCTGTGCATGCTAAACAAAGAAACATAGACATATATGAACTCATTCAATGGAAGTGATTCTGCTATTGATTTGACCATATGCGACCACACAGTCTATATGGACTTTACTTGGAAAGTGTATGATGACACTTGTGGCAGTGATCATTTTCCAATCCTCCTCGAAAATATAGAACTTGGTGGTGAAAGTAAACCAGACCGCTGAAAACTAGACAAAGCCAATTGAAAAGAAAAATGTCAGGAGAAACTGACAAGTGTGGAAACAAACTCTGACCCAATTGAACATTTCAGAGAGGCTGATTGAAATAGCAAAATACTGCATCCTGAGAAATTCTACACCAGACAAACGTAACAGACCCTGGTTTAACAGTCAATGCAAAAAAAGCCATTAGACTGCGAAGAGCAGCCCTAAGAAAGTTTAAAAAAGAACCAACTACAACAAATCTTATAGAATTCAAACAAAGCAGAGCAAGGGCCCGCAGGGTGATAAAAGCAGCAAAAAAAGAATGATGGTAAGAATATGTTGGCAAACTAAATTCCTTTTCTAAATCGAAAGCAGATTTTGTGTTTTTTGCAAAGAACTTTTTAAAAAATACAATTGATTGGGCATTAAATAACCTGAAAAAGGTTGATATGCCGTAAAACAAAACAAACAAACATTAGATGAAATTTAAAAAAATACTTTTAATTGCATTGAATCTTCGATGATTGATTTAAAAAAAGTGTGAAAGGTGATGACGTACATATGAACATGAAATTGCCTTAGTGTTTTTGCTCTGGTGCCCCCACGATGCAAATTCACTAGACCAACTCGACAATCTGCCAAATCCCACCCATTCACTGTGGAGGTCCCCAGATGCCAAAGAGCTTTCTACTCTAAAAGTTTCTTTCTTCGTGCTGCTGGACCCTGGAACTCCCTCCCTGCTCTCTGTTTTCCTGACGGTACTGACATGCAAAAATTTTAAACTAATGTAAACAGACATCTCGCTGCACAGCTCTCAATTTAATTTGACCCCCCTAAAAAAAAACAAAAAACTCTCACCCTTTTTCTCAGTAGCCCCTTACGTCTACAGTGGCGGCCTGCCTTGTTTGGGGTGAACTATGTTTTTAAAAAAATATATATACAGGATGATTCATAAGTCACTTCACTTAGCTATTTAAAATGATTACCATATGAAGCACAAACATACTATGAACTTTTGATAATTGTTATCTTACTCTCTAATTACTGCTATTTGTTATTTTAAATTTGTTCGTTTATATATTTGTTTCTATATATATTTATTTCATAATCAATCAAATATGCTACAAAGAGTCGTAAATTTCTTGCAAAAAAGAATGGAGCTATGCATGCAGAACGATGGTGGAAATTTTGAAAATTTGCTGTAATTTTAAACTCCCATAAATGAATTTGTTGAATAAACTTTCTGTTTTGCATTACCATATTTTTTAACTTTAGAATTTAAAAAATAAATAGCTAAGTGACTTATGAATCACCCTGTATATATATATATGCATATATATATATATATAAGGTCAGTGAGAGAGAATCCCAGCAGAGTGCTCGATTATAAATAAAAATAAAAAAGAGTGTAATATTTATTAATCAATGTTTTACAGAAGGTCAGAATATCATCGATACCGTCGGTTTCAAATCCTAATAAAGGGGACCTATAAAAGAAACTCTTCAGCCTTATTTCTTAAAAAAAAACAGGCTTAAGAGAGTTTCGATGAAGATACATTTATAGGTGCCCTTTATTATGATTTGAAACCGACAGTACCGATGTTGTTCTGACCTACTGTAAAACATTAATATATATATATATATATATATATAGAGAGAGAGAGAGAGAGAGAGAGAGATTAATGAGATCCTTTTAATTCGTTTTATTAATTCAGACACTTTTCTGTGATCATTACTTTCCTTTTCCAATTATTTCATTTGCTCATTAGTAGGGAGTCGTGGTATATTGGCCGACCGGCCATCGTCATTTCGTTTCCTGCTACACTGCCTAAGTCTTCTGTTAAGTACTAGGGTTACGGAGTTAGAATTGGAGGGTTTTTTTTTTTTTTTGCTAGGAGTCTGTGTCGGATTCGGATTTTTTGAATCTCCGAAGAATCACCGGACATGTCTGAATATTGGAAGACTGTAAAATAACGAGTCGAAGTCACCCAACTTTGACTAAGTTTGCGTCTATTACTCTCACCCTCTCTCGCTCTATATAGTCTACTCCCCCCCCCCACACACACACACACTCATTTTTATTTGATACAGTATCTATCCACTCTCGCTTCTGTCTCTCTCTCTCTCTTTTTCTTTATTAACAGTCAAAGGCAATAAAGAAACGAAAGAATACAAAGATTGGAATAAATAAAGAAAAAGGTGATAGAACCACAAGCAGTGATACTATTTAATCCATAGTCGGAAACAGAGAGAGAGAGAAAGAAAGCAGAAAGAGACTAATTTGGGATTTTTCTTTTTAATTTTTTATATTTGACTGGCTTTTCAAACTCACTTTTTCCTGAACTCAATGGGTAGCACAACGGATCACATTTTTTCTAGTATAATACCCTTGTATCTTCGTTCGTATATATGTTATCACCTTCCATACCCATTTTAAAATATGAGATCGCCTGATCACCAAAAATGAAATGCAAAAAAAAAAATAATTACTAATTTATACTTTTTCCTATTTTAAAATGAATTGTTCCAAAATCGAATAGAATGCTATTAATATAATTCTGTCCTGTTTGTTTTGCTTTGTGATATTGTTTTCTAAACATTTGATGATATTGTTGTTGTCACTCGTTGTTGAACATGTCTTGATTGCTTTAACATAAAGAATGCAATTAAAAAAAAAACGACCACAAATTTCTCCGACAGATTCCATGAACAGAGTCAACTGCCTTACAGCGAGATGCTTTTCTTTGATGATGAACACAGAAACATAGTGGATGTAAGCAAATTAGGTAAGCGTTTAATTCTGCAGTTGAAAGGAATGTGTTTAGCACGAAACTGTACGCCATATCTTCCCAAACTTAGGAAAAACTTAACGATCATTTTTATACTGTCTCATTTTTTTTCTGATTAAAAAAAATCAATTTATATTTGTGTTTCGGCATTTTTAAGATGAGGAAGGATAATCAGTAAAACGTCTTTGATGTTTATGAATATTTGACATGAACGTGCACCCCACAATATTATTGTAGAAAACCCCTAATCAATATATGCAGTGGACCCCCGCTAGTCGCGGTTTTACAAATTCTGCGGATTTTCAGCATAAGCATTGACTTAACATTTTCTTGATAAATTTGGTAGAACTTACAAATAGAATAATCATTTAAGTCCAACTAAGGCCAATAACTTCTTGGCCTTTTTGCCAAGATCACAGTGTAGTATCTATGACAAAAAAATACGCAATTAAAAACGCTAATTATTCCGTAGGATTCACATTAAATGCGGCTCATACAAAAGCATTGGTATTCCAAATTTTCACGAACTTTATACGAAACTGAAATATTAAAAATTAATCAACCAACTTGCAAGTAGAAAGGACGAATTTGCGCTAATTTTGTGGATTTCATGCAAAAAAACACATATGCTAATCGACAAAAAACAGATTTTCAATGAACTTTGGGGTATCAAAATCTATTTATGCGTGTGTCTGGAACGTTAAACAAATTTGCGGATTTTCACAAATTTGCGGATTTTCAGCATAAGCCTTGACTTAACATTTTCTTGATAAATTCGATAAAACTTACAAATATGATAATCATTTAAGTCCAACTAACGCCCAATATTACAAAAAAAAACGCAATTAAAAATGGTATTTATTCTGTAGGATTCATATTAAAGGCGGCTCCTACAAAAAAGAATTGGTAATCCAAATTTTTGCAAATTTTATACGAAACTGAAATACTGTTTAAAAATCAACCAACTTGCAAGCAGAAACGACTAATTTATCCTAATTTTGTGGCTTTCATTAAAAAAAAAACACATGCTAATGTACAAAAACCTGTTTTTAGTTAACTTTGAGGCATCAAAATCTGTTCGCGGATTTTTGCTATTTGCGGGTGTGTCTGGAACATAATCCTCGCAAATAGCAGGGGTCTACTGTGTGTATATATATATATATATATATATATATATATATATATATGTGTTCGGGGTTCGCGCCTACCGACCGTCGGGAATTAGTTCCTAGACTGAAGATTGCGTTAGCATGAACCATCGATGTCTCTAGGTATTTAAATAATTAATATTTATTTATTAAAAAATATTATTGTTTATCAGCCCCCCTCCCCACAAGGGCTGGGCACTTTCGAGTAGCTTTAATAACAGGCAGTACAAATAGCTATATGCGCGATCCGAACACCGTTTCGTAAGATCACTCTAGCTGCCTGGTGAATGGCGGCCACGTGTCGCTATTTACAGTTAAAGTTACTCTATATTTACTAACTAATTGACGATGGCCGTTTGGTTAAGATCACCGACTACGAATCAGTGGCGATTTGTGTTCGGGGTTCGCACCTACCGACCGTCTGGAATTAGTTCCTAGACTGAAGATTGCGTTAGCATGAAACATCGATGTCTCTAGGTATTTAAATAATTAATATTTATTTATTAAAAAATATTATTGTATATATATATATATATATATATATATATGCTGTAAATATTTTTGCATATTAAAGTGTTTTTGTACCTACAGACGATATCGTTTCGGGTTTTCTACCCTCATCAGGGCAAGAGATGCAGTCGCATGGGATCGAACGCAGTTCATGGATTCAGTCTAGAATCACAAGCCTAACGTCTATGCCCACGCGGCATCGCAACAGACAGTAATTTAAATTAACGTACACTTACCCCAGAGGCAGGAGCAGGCGTTATTGTTGTCGAAAGTGTTTGACGCTCGATCAGAACTTTGCATAATCGTTAGTGACAACAAACTTTATAATTCCAAACAGGGCTCTACTTTTAATCTCAAAAGGGCATTAACTGTAAATATTTTTGCATATTAAAGTGTTTTTGTACCTACAGACGATATCGCTTCGGGTTTTCTATCCTCATCAGTGCAGGAGGGGCGGTTTCCATATATATATATATATATATATATATATGTTGACACCCCCGATCCCATTAGATCACCATAGTTAAGCAACATTGAGCCTGGCCAGTACTAAATGGGTGACCATTTGGGAACACCAGGTGCTGTATGTCGCCTGGAGAGGATATGGGCACTACCAGGTTCTATCATGCCCACAGAAAAGTTAGGACAGGTAGAGTATCTGCTTGACTCCCCGAGGACGTCGCTAGATGTTATGGGAAAATAACAACAACAATAATATATATATATATATATATATATATATATATATATATATATATATATTAGTACTTCATGTATCCACATAAAATATTATAAGGAGATATAATTTTTTATGTATCAGTTTTCAGTATTTACTTCAACAGTGCTCGATACATAAGTAGAGCTAGGTAGTAAGCAATGAAAATATATATGGCAATCAAGCTACACAGAGGCTCCTGATTTAGCCTGACGATTCCCCCCGGGGATGAAACACGGGAGCCTCTGTGTAGCTTGATTGCCATATATATTTTCATTGCTTACTATATATATATATATATATATATATATATGAAGCAATCCAACAAAAGATATAAGCGTCAACTAATATCTTATAATTAGTGAAACATCCGGATAAAAACTGAAGCTCAATATACTGGATAGAGCATTAATATTATAATATATATATATATATATATATATATATATATATATATATATATATATAATGTATGTATATTTGTGAGTTTTTTATAAATTATATATTTAGATATACACTTTTTATAATTCTCAAAATTGTTTCAAATTGCATATATATACTTTTTTGTTATAGTCCAATGATCAAAGGAAAAATCAATCCATTATCATAAGTTTTATTTATTTATTTTATAATAATGGTTTTCAGTTCATTTTACGAATATATTTGAACTTGTTTAATTAATTAAATAATTAATTATATATATATTGTTTAATTAAACTTTTTACTTATATTCCAATGACCAAGGGAAAAAATCAATCCATTACCATAATTTTTATTCCTTTATTTTTCTCAATTTCCTCATTTTACGACTTTGACGAATATAGGTCTATGCAAATGCATTTACGTTTCAGCAAGCCATATGCTTCGTCAGGGCCGAAATTTGATAATGAATATAAAAATCTTGCAATGGGCTCAAAAGAAACAGGTGTTAGAGATTTGAGATAATCATTCTCTCCCAAAGGAATTGATAAAATCATCAGCAGCAGCTCGGTCAACTCACCCAGACAGTCACTTGGGGTGCAGCAGGTGCTAAACGTGTCAGACCTGTCAAACCTTCTAATCAAATGTAAAGCCCAGGCATCCACGTTGAAACTGATACCGATATCTCCATGGCGATCTTGACTGTCGTACTTTGAGGTCTTGTTAGGATAACCTGTAATTTTGACATGATCGATAGAACTTGACAGACCAATGCCAGTTTCGCACAGGAACATCAAGTCAGATTTGGTCTCCTGTAAATGGATTTCAACTTCTGGAAGGTTGAAATGCAGACCCCTAATATTGGAAAAGGAGAGCTGGTATTAGGGGTCCACGTTAAGAGTTTTTATTTTTTTAACATAGTTCACCTCAAACAAGGCAGGCCGCCACTGTAGACGTAAGGGGCTACTGAGAAAAAAAAAGGGTGAAGGTTTGGGGGGCAACCTAATTTGGGATCTGCGCAGCGAGATATCTGTTTACATTAGTTTTAAATTTCTGCATGTCAGTAACGTCAGGAAAGCAGGGAGGGAGTTCCAGAGTCCAGCAGCACGAGGAAAGAAGAGTTTAGGTATGTCGGGTTTGTTCTTGTATTTTGTTTCCAAACTTGCTGTTGATCTAGCTTCTCCTGCTATCCAGGTTCCTGGCACGCCATTTCTGTTCTTCCAGAGACACCATTCCTGCTTCCAGGAAATGTGGAAGAGGTTGGTAAAGGTGTTGAAAACAAAACTCAGAGAAAATGAGTAAATGGACTATCTTTGTAAAGCATTGAAGAAAGAAAAGTTGTAGCGGTTCCCACCAATATAGCATCAAGAGGCCTCACCGGAAACTATGGCATGGTCCAGATTCAATTTACCAACTAGCAATACAGCAGCATCGATATGGAAGCAGTCTAAAGTCATTAGTTTCGCTGTTGTTAGCAGGTACTTATGGAGGAGGCCACGAAAAGGCTGACTTTATCAGCACCGATATTATGCACCTTGCTAGGACAGTCTCTTGGACTGTCAGATGGATAACATCAGCCCAGATGAAACGTTTACCTTCAGCAAGTGTCTCCCCTTTCAGTACCCTCATTAATCTTAATTAGATTCGAATCATAAATGAATGATAGCCGAGTCATGGGGAAAAGTTTAAATCATCATTTGACATTACCCACCATTTAACATTTGTCAAAATTTATTTCATAGTTTTCTTTTTACTTTTAATTATTCATTTCTGTATTTATCTGTATTTTTGTTTTTTTGTTTTAGGTGTTACTTGTATTTTGGTAGAAAACGGCGTTACCCAAAAAGTTCTCCAAGAAGGTTTAGAAGCGTTTGCTAAAAATAAAAGAAAAAAAAACTGTTGACTTGTCTGTTTAAAAAAAACAAAAACAATATGGATTTAGCCATATTGTTTTTTTTGTTTCGTTTTGATTTTTATTCTTTGTTAAAATTTTGTTAAAAAATATTAAATTTAAAAAAAGGAAAAAGGAAAAACAATATATTTAACATACATTTTTGTGTGTGACTGTGTTGGATTTTTAATTTTCTGTTTAAAAAAAACAAAAACAATATGGATTTAGCCATATTGTTTTTTTTTGTTTCGATTTGATTTTTATTCTCTGTTAAAATTTTGTTAAAAAATATTAAATTTAAAAAAAGGAAAAAGGAAAAACAATATATTTAACATACATTTTTGTGTGTGACTGTGTTGGATTTTTAATTTTCTGTTTAAAAAAAACAAAAACAATATGGATTTAGCCATATTGTTTTTTTTTGTTTCGATTTGATTTTTATTCTTTGTTAAAATTTTGTTAAAAAATATTAAATTTAAAAAAAGTAAAAAAGAAAAAACAATATATTTAACATACATTTTTGTGTGTGACTGTGTTGGATTTTTAATTTTCAAGCTTGTTGTATTTTTTTTTAAAGTGTGTTTTTTTTTTGCAAGGGAAAGAGGAATATCAAAATTGCAATTTTGTTTTTAAACATAAAGCCTCGGGGTCAAGAGTGACCAGGAACTATGCAAGATAGGAGAGTGGGTCAGCTCCCTGAAGTATTTCCATACCCACATTTATGTAAAACTAGAGTGACTCTCTTTTTTCTTTGCTTTATTTATTCATTTTTTTTAGTAAACCTAATAATATACTCACATGTATATAACAATAATAAATACTCAAATGGAACCAATAACAACACCCCACTGCAACTTCGCAGTAAATATATATATATATATATATATATTTATGATTAGTTTTATTTACACAGACATGTACAAAATCTGCGACACTGGCATGTCGATGTTATCGATCAACAGCTGTTATAAACTGAGATTTCATCAGGAAGAGTTAAAATCCGATCTTAACCTTAGATCATATTTCCAAATATAACAGCTGTTGATCGATAACATCGACATGCCGGTGTTGCAGATTTTGTACATGTCTGTGTAAATAAAAATAATCATATATAAATGCTCTATTTAATATTGAGCACTTTTTATAAACCCTGTTGAAATTCTTTGAATTACTATCATGTGGATGTTTACCTTGTCTAGATTATATATATATATATATATGTGTGTGGAACTCTCTTCCTGCTGACTGTTTTTCTCCTGCACATAGCCTTGATCTTTTCAAGACTAAGGCTAATAGGCATCTCCTGTCTTTGTGATAATCATATTTCGTTCTTGTTATTCTCTTACATCAAGTGGCTTCATGCCTTGTCAGGAGCGATTTCCATAAAGAAAATCGCAATCGGAAACATTCAGGTCGATATGAGTCCTCTCTTATAGAAGTATCAAATCTTTTCCCAGTTTTACTACTTATCGAATAATTTTTTACATCAATAAAACAAACATTTTGCTGTAAGTACTGGTCACCTTGAAAAGTTTTAGCCGATGCTTAGACAGTGCCGGTGTGACGCTTGAGCAATGCCGCTACTCCCGTAACCAGGGTGATCGGTCTTACAACTAAAAAGTAGACCCAGGCAAAAATATGGCAAAGAAGAGAGGACAAATGGAGATGGAGGATGTAAAACAGAGGTTGTATTTATTGCACCATAAGTACAAGAGTAAATAACAGAGAAGAACTGGGGACACAGGTTGGGTGACGTCTTTCGAATTAGGAAAGGCTGGAAGGGCAGGAATGATGTCTTTCTGTTAGTGGAAAGGTTAGGAATGACATCTCTGGAAGCAGGAAGGCTGGGAGGACAGAGATTACGTCTTTCTGTTAGCGGGAAGGTTAGGAATGACATCTCTGGAAGCAGGAAGGTTGGGAGGACAAGAATGACGTCTTTCTGTCAACAGGAAGGTCAGGAATGACATCTCTGGAAGCAGGAAGGCTGGAAGGACAGGAATGATGTCTTTCTGTTAACAGGAAGGTCAGGAATGACATCTCTGGAAGCAGGAAGGCCGGAAGGACAGGAATGATGTCTTCCTTTTAGCGGAAGGTCAGGAATGACATCTCTGGAAGCAGGAAGGCTGGAAGGACAGGAATGATGTCTTCCTTTTAGCGGAAGGTCAGGAATGACATCTCTGGAAGCAGGAAGGTTGGAAGGACAGGAATTACGTCTTTCTGTTAACGGGAAGGTCAGGAATGACATCTCTGGAAGCAGGAAGGCTGGAAGGACAGGAATGATGTCTTCCTGTTAGCGGAAGGTCAGGAATGACATCTCTGGAAGCAGGAAGGCTAGAAGGACAGGAATTACGTCTTTCTGTTAGGGGGAAGGTCAGGAATGACATCTCTAGAAGCAGGAAGGCTGGAAGGACAGGAATTACGTCTCTGTTAGCTGGAAGGTCAGGAATTACATCTCTGGAAGCAGGAAGGCTGGAAGGACAGGAATGGTGTCTCTGGAAGAACAGAAATGGTGTGCCAGGAACCTGGATAGCAGGAGAAGTTGGATCAACAGGAAGGAGGAAACTGGACAGCAGGGTTGACGTCACACAGAGATTGAAGTGGCCATCCCTGAGGTGTAATGAGATGCTTCAGGTCCAAGGGTTGGAGCAAGTGATACAGGAAGGAGCTGGAGCAGGAACTGCTGGAAGGAGCTGAAGCAGGACGGAGCTGGAGCAGGTGAAGAAAGCTGTAAGGAGGTCGACATCTCAGGACACAGACAGCAGCAAAGAGTGGAGGTTTGTTCGAATCGTAGTATAGTAGAAAAGTTTCTTGTTGCTGTTTGCCCTGAGAAGGATAGTTTGATTGCTGCTGCTGCTGAGTTGTCGTCATCATAGTGGAGAAAGGGTGCCGTGATGTCTGACAAAGGTCCGTAAGGCGAGGTGCGGTCAGTAGGGATGGAGGAGATGGCATCAGCCGTCGAGGCAGGGGCAAAGGCCCCAAATGAACACAGAGTGAGAATGAACACTTCTTTCATAATGTATTGGTGACTTCTGCTGGTATAATGCCTTGATGAGATCTCATTGGTTGGGTTGAGTGACGATGTGCACGAAAGAAAGAACGAACGTGTGTTGATTTCTGTCACACGGGTTAAGACACTCAAGGATTAAACATCCGGTTTTATTAGGTGTGCGGAGTCATAAAACGGGTGTCGACACAACAATTTCTTGGCCTTTTGAATAGGAGCAAAGTGTAGTATCTGTTCTGATACTACACTTCATCCTTTCTGTCCTCGGTCAATCAAGGAAAATTCTTTCTAGACTAAGGCAATTTTTATCCTAATCCAGAGTTCCCCTTTTTGGGGAGCTGAATTTTTTTCACATTAAAAACCGAACTTGTGTCTAACTCTGCCCTCGTGGGGAGGCAAGTAAATAGGAGCAAACAACTGTAAACATCACGATATTTTGAATTATTTTTTTTATTCCCCCCTCCCCTCCCCGGTTTATGTATCCACCCGGGCAACGTCGGGTAGATACAACTAGTTTATTAATAAAATAGAGATGATTTTAAAACCTCTAGAAAGCCGATTAACTTACTTGTACCTCTTCAACATAAATACCCTCGAAACACCAGACTAACAACAAAATCCCACCCCTTCACTGTAGAGATCCTCAGATGCTGGAAAGTTTTCTACCCTAATAGCTTCTTTCCTCGGACCGCTGGCCTTTGGAATTCTCTCCCTGCTCCTTGTTTCCCCGACTGTACCAACGTGCAGAAATTTAAATATAATATGAAAAATCATCTTGCTGCGCAACACTTATGATGCCCCCTATAAATCTGGACTCTAATTACAGTAGCCCTTCATGTCTATATGCTTTGTTTGGCCGCATAAAAGTAAAAAATTAAATTAAAATAAGTCGACGAGTGTAATGGTTGGCGCAAAAAAGAAAGCGTGTTCATCGTGACGCCATTTGCGGTGGCGAGCCTCGTTGTGATTCTTTTCCAGCGAGCGATGCGCACGTGGACCGCGATTATAGGTCCGGAAGAAAAACAGGTCGTATATACATTGTATATATAATATATATATATCCCCCTCCTCCACTTTTTTTTTAAAAACACCACGTCTCTTTCTTATCTCACCGACCTTTTAACAAAACAACAACAACAACAACAAACGTTTTTATTTCTGAATAGCACATAAAATCCCTCAAACCGTACATATAAATGCGGCCTCGGAATAAAGGGACCAGAAAGGAAAAATTACCAAAAGATTAATTTCCTTTGCCGGAATTAATTATCTACAAAAGAGATTTCACTTATTTCGAGATTTGGAAGTAAAATAGAAATAATATATATTTTTAATAACTTATTTTGTTATCAAAAGGGTCTTTCAAGATGACCACTGCCTTTTTTCATAAAGGCAAGGGACTGGCGGTTTGTGTGCAGATCTTTTTCATCTGTTTGGTCCAGTTGAGTTTTGGTAAAGTGAAACTTGACATCAGCACCCCGGAGTCGGAAACGGTGAAATTTAAGGTGAAACCCGTAGGACTACAGAACGAATACTCAAAAGAATGGGTACGTGTGCACCCCCCTTTTATTTATTTATTTTTATTATTTTATTTTATTTTTATTTTATGCGTCTGCTGTTTAACAATGACATGAAAATATTTAAAGAAATGTATAAACTTTGTTATGTACTTACGTGTTAGCTGAAAATAAGATTGTACAGAAGAAAAAAAAACGCAAATTCATCCAGTATTTATTAAATTATAAGAAAAAGAAAAAAAACAAAAAACGATTTTACGTATTTGTAGACATTTCAGCTTACTAAGTAAGCAAGGGAGATAACTTTCGGAAAAAGTCAAAATATAAGAAAAATGGCGATATATAGATAAAATCGTTTTTATTTTTAATTTAATAAATACTGGATGAATTTGCATAATTTTTGGTATACAGTCTTATTTTCAGCTACCACGTAAGTACATAAAGTTTATACAATTTTTGGGTATCTTTCAGAATGATCAGTACAGTCGCGGACGGGGTCTAAAAAACTAACGAGAACGGGGTTATAAAAATAAATATGCAAACAAGTGAGTTTAACCTACGTCGAGAAGAGATATTTGTCTACTTACCTATGATATTTGTTTGTATTTTTACGTACTATAAATGGGGTTTTATTAGATGTAAAAAAAAATTTCTTGTTCATTTTTTACTCGTTTTCTTTAGACATTATGGCGTCTTACGAGCAAGCGCCATTTTTTTTTTTTTTTTTGGAAGTTCGCGTGATAAAACTATTGATTTCTACTAAATAGCAGTTGGAACGGTTTAAAAATACAAACAAATATCACAGGTCAGTTTTAAATTAACTTTTATCGACGACAGTTACTTTTATTTGTTGTATATTTGTTTTTTTGAGCGTTTTCAGCGTACTGATCATTCTGAAAGATACCCAGATAACTCTATTTTTCTTAGCCGCCGCTATTCCTAATTCGCTTATACTTTGGCAAGGGAGATAACTTTGTTTATTAATAAAAAAACAACACATGTTACGGTTTTGAAATGCGTTAAAAACCCTAACCCTATCGCAGCATGATAGAAAATAACTTTTATGCCACAAAGTTCATAAACTTTATAACAATTAATTAAAAACATGTTACGGGTTTTAAATGCGTTCAAAATAACTTTTAAGCACTTTTATTTACATGCCACAAATTGTATACACTTTATATAAACAAAAAGAAAAGTTATTTTCTTTTATGCTGCGATAAACAAAGTTATCTCCCTTGCCAAAGTATAAGCGAATTCGGAATAACGGCGGCTAAGAAAATAGAGTTATCTCCCTCAGATCGGTTACTGCTTATACAAGAGCGCCACATGTCATTGTGAAACAGCAGAGGCACCATATTTTGTCACTTAAACAGCGCTTGTACAGTTTAACATCCACTGCAAATTGTTTATTTATTTTTTTATTTAAGGAGAGTTTCGCCCAGCAAGGTAAGAGTTATTAACGGTGCTGTTATAGATGACGCGCCTGATTTTCGTGACTTCGCGTCGGCAACGATCGGGCAGGTCGCGGAAGCGTCCGAGAGTTGCCGAGACGAAAACGCCGAGCGTTAATGGAAGACTTGCAGGCGATAATATAAGACGAATAAATTCAAAGAAAAAATACAGACGGGGAGGGGGGGGGCAAATGAACCATTTTGAATCAAATGTGTAGAAAGAATCTTTTTTTTGGGGGGGGGGGGGATCAGTGGTTTTCTTTTCATTTGTTTCGCTGTTTTTCTTTTTGTTTTTTTTTCTTGCTAATATAAAACAAAGAAAGAAAGAAAAATGGCTTAGGGCTAAGGCTCCCGTTCTTAGCTCTAACTGGAAGACTGGCAGACGCTAATATAAGACAAATCGGTGCTACAGTACGAAACCGGTACCCAGATTTTTCGTCTGCAAACAGGAAGTCGCGTCATATTAAAGGCACCGTTTTTTTGTCCCCTTCCCCAAAAAGTTCCGGTCAACCGAGAATGTCGCAAAATTGGTATCTTAAAGCTCACTTTCAGGCATCCGTAGACACTTTTTTCAACCCTTTAACACCGGAAGCCAGCTTATACCCCTGTTATGCCCATTCGCCAGGGTTCGCGATCCCGCTGACTTCCGTGTTATCTTGCAGTAAATTTCAAGTACGGATGATCATAAATGATAACTTTTTTTAACGGAAAATTTAGAATTGTATTTTTAGTATAATAAAATAAGTTGCTTTTTTTATGAAAATATAACAAATCTTGGTGCTTATGTTGATTAGCGGCCGTATGAAAAAATTATTTTTATATAAAAACAATAATATATACTTATTCAGCGTTATATTCTTACTCGCTGTACGAAAAAGTAGAAAAAATTATCCACTAGAACTTTAATTACAAGTATTTTTCCATTCTGCGTATCATAACAGCGACTCGTTCAGTAAGCCTCCATCTTGTTTTTTAAGAAGATTTCAAGGGCAGATAACAGCATAAGCACCAAAATATTTTTTTTATTAAAGATTTGGGTGCTTAAGCATATCCGCCCCGACATTAACAAATTTAAAGAATGTATAAACGTTATTATGTACTTACGTGTTAGCTGAAAATAAGATTGTGCAGAAAAAAATACGCAAATTCATCCAGTAGTTATTTAATTATTTAAAAAAAACGATTTTAACGATTTTTTCACTCGGTAGATATTTCCACCATTTTGTATCTTAGATTTTCCAGTGGTCAAGAACGATAACTCATATTTTCACGATTTCTTGGTTTGGGGTTTTCTGATTGTCCGGAAAATGACATAACTCAAAATTAAAAAATTAGGGTTTTCCGGAAATGACTCATAATCGACATTTCTTTGGAATCGCCATTTCTTCGAAAACTTTTTATTTTAAACCCGTTCCCAGCGTCCACACCTTACACTGCGTGGAAATCGACGAGAGTCTTTTTTCACGCAGGAAAAGTCACGTAGGTCGAGTGACGCGGCAATGAACAGTCAACCCAAAATGGATTTCTAGTCACAGTGCCTTCAAGGGATGCTGCAACACTAATTCCAATCATAAAAAAATACATTCTTGGCACAACAATTATATCTGATTGTTGGCGTGCTTATGATAGACTGGGTGCCGAAGGGTACCATCATTTGCGCGTCAACCATCGATATAATTTTGTTGACCCAACAACAGGCGCAACCACAAATCATGTGGAAAGAATGTGGCAAGAGGCCAAAAGACGAAATAAGGCTCAAATTTGGCTGAGTTCATGTGGCGACAAAAATTTCGGGGAAAAACATTAGCAAACCTTTTTAAACAGATTGCCGAAATTTATCCTGTGGGTCAATAAAATGCTACGTTTTTTTCTCTCTTATATCGTACTTATAAGTTGTTTTTCCAAAATTGGTTATGTCTTTTGTTAATTTTTTTTCTCTTATATCGTACTTATAAGCTGTTTTTCCGCAATTGGTAAAAAAATAAATTTAACTTGGTAAAAAAAAAAAAAGTTGTCAGCGCTAGACATTTCAAAAATTTATCGCAATTAAAAAAAAACAGATTTCTTTTAAAGATTTGTTATATTTTCATAAAAATATAAACAAACATATTTGATAATTTGTTTTGCTAACAACTTATTTTATTATACTAAAAATACAATTCCAAATTTTCCGTGAAAAAAAAGTTTCTTTTATCATTTATGATCATCCGTACTTAAAATTTACTGCAGGATTACCCAGAAGTGGAGAGCCACATTTAGGTGTTTGTTTTAATTTTTATCGATAGATTTTTAATTTTTGCGCTTCCATTTGTTGGCGCATGCGCACAGCCAGGGGGTCTGCGTTATGCAGTTTTACCGTACTATAATGTAGGAAAAATGGGTTAAATCCAAGATTTGTTATGTTTTTGTGACTTCCTGTTTAATTGTGCGCGTCATCTGACGTACGGATGACCAAAAATGAAAAATAAAACCTTTTTGTTGGTATTTCTGAATAACAAAAATCACATTTATAAAACATTTTTTGGGGGAAACATTTTATATGAGATTAGAAAATGTTATGAAGTGTAATTAAAAGTGATGAAAAAAACCCAAAAAACTTTCGGTTGATAATTTGTTTATTAAAATTAATTCAATAAAATGTCTGGCAGAAGGGAATTTTGGGGAGGACTTCCGGTGAAAAAATCGTGTATGGATGCCTGAAAGTGATACAACAATATTTTTTTTTTATTCATATTAATTTGAGACTTTTCTTTCATCATATTCAAATAATTAACATAATACAGACTATTTGAAAAATAATTTATTTGATTGTTTTCAAAACTTTTTAAAAATTTTCATTGAAAAATATAAACAAAATAGAATAATCTTTTTTTTTTTTTTCAAGAAATAATGTTTTTTTTTTAACTAATAGTGAAAATATGTGTTTTTCCAAAAATAGGTGAAATGTTTTTTTGGAAATATTTAGTGAAAATAATGTTTTTTGGGAAATAGGGTTAGGGTTAAATGTCCAATTACAGAAATCATTTTACTTTATTATTAAAAATTAGCTTTTATTGATTTTTTTGGATAAAAACTTCTATTTCTATATTACTTCTGGTAGTGTATACCTAAAAATGTCGTCTTCAAATCAGTGAAAAAAAAACAACTTACAAATGTAATGTCATCTTGTGATAAATTAAAATTGATTATAATGGAAGCCATATTTATTAAATTAAGCCAGACAAAACGCTGGACAAAATATCATTACCTTTTGAAAAAACGTACAAAAATGACATGGAAATGCAATTTTGACTATTCATATAAAATTAATTTCAACAACTAACACATTGAATCTTCTTAATATGATTCATATCACGTTAGAGATCAAGCTAGTTTTTTCTTTTAGTAAAACAATGAAATAACTCCAGTTTGAACCATATAAAAACAGATGGAAACACAATTTGATAATTGGGCAAAAATCTCTTAACTATTTCATTCACTAAAGTTTTCAACTTGGAGTTTTTTGTGAAAAACAACTTCAACCCCTATAGTAAGCCTAACATATTGCCAAGTGGCTTTTTTTCTATAACATGTAATGCATAGAGATGCACAATATCGCGCACAGCAAATTTGAAAAACACAAGATTTTCTTCACTTAAAAAAATAAATTGCACATCATAGAAAATACTAAACTAACTAAAAAACAAAAACATTAATGACACAAGAAAAAGAATTGTACATTCATTAAGAAAAAAAAAAATTTGTTTACATCCAAATTTTATCAAAATAATCCAAAAATAAACGCAATATTACAAGTTGAAATCGAAAAGAAATTTAACTATATTTACCTATTTTCACACTCTAAACTAGGCTGGTTTGTGATATCAGCTTTTATAAATAAGACCGATTGCATGCGGATCAATTTTTACGAAATTAACTTTTTTTTAAATAGGATTTTTTGTGTAAATTATATTAATCAAGGTATGAATTAATTGAATAAAATTATTGAAAATTAAAACCCAATTTAAAAAGTATTGCAAAACAAACATGACTCCTGACGACGCTGGGTAAGTATCGTGAATTTTAATATTTTTAATTATCGTTGAATCGTTTGGTTTGTAAATATTTTCATTTTTTTTCTTATTTCAAATAAAATGGAAAAAGACAACGAATTCTAAAATAAATTGTGTTAAATCAGTTTTTTTTCCTTTTTCATTTCAGGATGGTTTCATTTGTATCTTTACATATCTTTGCCAAGGTGGCACAGAAGAGGTATGTACGTGCAACACACACCTTTTCATACAAGTTTTATTTATACAAACATGGTGTGACTACACATCCAGAACATGTTTCAATCGTAGCGTTGATAAGCTTGATTTCTTCAGGACAAAAATAAATGTCCATTTTCTATGTTTTCATATTGAAATATGAAGCAAAATTACTATCTGTAAGAATCACGTGACTGAATTCAAAATATCATTTTTGAACATGCTTACTGTTAAATTTTTCTATGTTCAAATTTCAGATGTTTATTTACTCCTCGCGGAGTTAGGCACAAGGCCAGTTTTATCTTACTCCCACAAGTAAGATGTGACCCAAGATCGGGTCGAGCAAGTGGGGTTAAAAGCCAGCGCTCGAGAGGTGAGCACTCTGGCCATTTAAAAATTGCCTGGGCAGCCCCATCGGCATTCCCCGTTCAGATGTCAGCCGATCAAGTGAAACTTCTAACTGTTAACATTGCTAGATTGGGTCAGATATTAACCACTCGGCCTTTTTTGGGGGGGGGGGGTATATAAGATGACGTGTATTTGCAGATACCGGTGGACGAGGAGTGCTCAAAGCTACTGTGTATAGATACCCATAAAGGTTTATACAAATTTGAAAGATTACCATTTGATGTAAAGGTTACACCAGCCATATTTCATCAGGTAATGAATGCATTACATAGTCTGTCGCAAACTCTAGTCTGCTATATGGATGATATTCTAATAACCAGTAAAAGTAGCAATACACATGAAAAAAATTTTAATTGCTTAAAATATCTCAATAAGAAAGAATCTTTTAAATTTTTTTAAATCTGACTAAAAATAAGGAAGTTATGACTATTTTTGTGCCTCGCACAATTGAATATTTTCCCCTCTTTAAGACCATATGTGTTTTGTCACATTTTTTACACTAATTTTTCAGTAAAAATGTTATATCTTTGTTAAAACACGAGATTAAGCAATGAAATTTACCATATAAGTGTATGTTTTTACAAGTAATCAGAATGTGCCACTGAAAATCTCCAGAAATTAATGGTTTCCTAGTAATCTGCACTAAGTGCACATAAATATGCTGCAATACCTTAAAAATACCATGTATCCATTAAAAGAAAGAAGTTAGAAAACTCAAAGTTGAATTGTAATACATTTTATGTACAAGAAACTAAAATCTAATACTAGGACTGTTTAAATATGAATATATTGCAAGATTTCATTATTGTAGATTAACACCTTCCGCAAAATCACTCCCTTGCCTCCCCAAAATGAGATTCTACTTTTTTTTTTTAGACAATTACATGTTAACATCCTGAAAAACTTGGCAGAACAAAAGAAACAAAAACAATTATTTTAGAATTTAGAGTGGGGATTAGTTTCACATAAATTCAATGTAAAATAATCCCCCATTTCAGGGCCATCTAGCGTTTTAGGGTAATTAATCATTTTTTTCTATGGGAGATAAACCCTGTACGTTTTTCTTGTTTTTTTTGGTGGGGAGGATCTCCTTTTTTTTTTCTTTTTCTTTTAGATGATAATGTATAGTTTGAAGAGTATCTTTGTGGGAGGAAGGGGGCTTACCACTCGGACTTCAGGTTAGTGGTAGGGCTAGGGGTAATTACGTGTGAACATCCTGAAAACTTAGCAGAAAGAAAAAAAACAATTATTTTAGAAGTGAGAGTGGGGGATTAGTTTAACATAAATTTAATGTAAAATAATCTACTATTTCCGGGCCATTCTAGCGTTTTAGGGCATTAATCAACTTATTTTTCTATGGGAAATAAATCCTGTGCGGTTTTTTTTATGGGCGTCTGCTTTTTTCTCTTTTTTTGTGGGGGGGGGGGGGGGGCGGCGATTATGTGTGGTTTTAATGGGCTTTATGTATGATTGGTGGCTTGTCACTCGGACTTAGGGTCAGTGATAAGGTTAAGGAAGAGGTTTTGTTTTGGATGGAAGTTGCCATTCGGACTTAGTGTTAGGGTTAAAGTGTGGCCACCGTAATCATAAATTAGTTACTATATTACGTAGGCCATGGTTAAGGGAGTTTTTTTTTTTAGGGGGTGGCTTGTCACTCAGATTTAAGGTTAATGGTACGA
This sequence comes from Sepiola atlantica, assembly GCA_963556195.1. NCBI lineage: Eukaryota > Metazoa > Mollusca > Cephalopoda > Sepiida > Sepiolidae > Sepiola > Sepiola atlantica. The sequence goes on along the minus strand of OY744519.1, from coordinate 18,078,608 downwards.
CACTTGCAAGATGGGCTTGTCACTCGAACCTAGTGGTAGAGTAATTATTTATTTTATATCAAATATTTAGCTTGAAAACATATTTTTAAAATTGCACTAAAAGGCAAAAATGGACAAGAAATGGGAGATAATTTTACGTTAAATTTATATGCAAAACTGATCCTCCACTCTAAATTCTAAATTATTTTTTTTTGTTGTCTTTTATTCTGCTAAAACTTTTAGGGTGTTCACATGTAATCGCCTAAAAAAGTAGAATCGTATTTTTTTTTTTAATTGGCAACTAGAAAGTCATTACTACTAGAAGTTTGAGCGAAAACCAGTATTTGTTGAAGTATTTTGTATAAAAGAACCACAAACAGCATTAACTTCTTTAAGCACAAAAAGTATATTTTTTCAAAAGAAGTTCTGTAAACAAATTTTACAAACAGTCTGATATTTCTCGTGTATATAGGGGGCTATACATGACCCTTGGTCCAAACCTTGTCAATCTTGATGTAAAGTAAAATTTTAAAAATTGAAATAAAATAAAAACTACTTATTTGTTCTAATTGTTTATGATTATTTGAAAGCTAAAAATTTAAAGTTCCATACAAAGGCGTTCTAAAAGAAAGATCCAGGTCGTTTTCGATGGTTGTATATCTAAAAAAACATCACATCAACGTGGCTGTACCCCAGTGGTCAGTACTTGGACCTATATTATTCCTGATCTTCATAAATGACCGCTCCTATTCAATCATATTTGAGATGATGACATAGCACGTTAATTGCCAGCATGAGGGTAAATTGAATGTGCACACATCAAAGGCATCGGCTGAATCCTTAAAAAATTTTACAAAGCTAACTGTTTATAGCTAGCTGCTGCTGCTGATTGATTGTTATATCAGCAATACTAGCAGCCATTGTTGACTTTTGCTCAAAAGGGGACAATATTTTTTCGGATAAGGTAATTTAAAATTACTACTACCGAAAGACAAAACAACATACAATTATAATTTTAATGCATAAAAAAAGATAAAAGATTGATTTATTTACTAGTTGGGGTACGAAAAATAGTTCTAAAAAAATGTTCGATACATGTCATGTTGAAGGTTTATTTTTAAGATTACAAAAAAAATAATGGATCAATTAATTTTGTACCCCGACAGTAATTGAAATTTATATTTTTCCTGATTGTTATCCAAATTTCATAAAGACGAATGGTACGATAACTTTAAAAGAAGGGGGGGGGGGGGTTAAAAAAAAAACTGACGTAAATGGCCGAAAATGACGTTAACATTTTTATTACTTTATTTTCTGAAAACACTCCAAATTTATAATGTAGATGATTATTCATTAATACATGTGAAAGGTATTTTGTGGTATTTTGACGACTTAAAGTGCTTTGGTTTTTAAAATATGACTATTTTAGTAGAACTACCTTGAAATCCGTGATTATCCAAACCGTTTTATGGCCGATGGGTATTGCTAAGTAAAAGTATTGAGAATCACATGTGTATGAAGTATTTAAAAGGATTCAAATTGAAGGAGGAGAAATGCGAATTTTTTTATGGAACAAATTAAATATCTGGGTGAAATAATAGACAAGGATGATAGAAGATCAGACCCAGAGCGAGCAGGTATGATAAAGAATATGCCAGCTCCCAAAAACATATCGTCATTGCAAAGTTTCCTTGGGTTACTGAATTATTACAACGTATTTATTCCCAAACATGCACAATTTTACGAGTGCCTCTTAACGAACTATTGAAGAAGGAAAAACATTGTTGAAAAACAATCGTTGAAAAACATTGTTGAAAAACAATCGTTGAAAAACAATCATTGTAGCTACTGCTACTTCATACGGCATTGGAGCTTGCATTTTACACAGAATGGTCGACGGTTCGCTGAAACCGATCGCACATGTATCTCGTACATTATTGTCTGCAAAAAAGATTTACTCACAAATCGAAAAGAAAACGTTGGGTATTATTTGTGTAGTCACAAAGTTTCGCCGAAGACAATTCTTATTACAAACCAACCATAAACCACTCTTAACAATTTATGGGTTGAAAAAAGTGTTTACCAATGCACACTGTGAACAAACTACAGAAACAATTCTCCTAAATTACAATTACAAAATGGAGGATCTTCCATTTTTAAAAATCAGTCATGCGGACGGATTGTCTAAATTGATACCAAATCTTTTGATGTCGTGATTTACAGTGGTCGAGTGGTCATTCCTGCAGCATTGGTAAATGAATTCTAAGACAGTCTTATGCAAAGTTATGTACATTGGACGAGCATGGACAGGGATATTGAAAATGCAGTGAAATTATGTAACGGTTGTGCCTTAGCAGCTAAGACGCCTACTATAAAATTCAAACCCTGGCCGAAAACTGACTGACTGACTGACTATTGATGTTGCTGGGTCACTTGATATGTTCTATTATTTAGTAGTAGTGGACAGTTTCACAACATATGGAAATGTAAAAACCTAATGACAGCAATTTTTTTTTGTATGAATTGTTCGCACGTTTCGGAGTCGACTGTATAGTATTGGACAACGGTATGCAATTCACGTCCAGTGAATTCAAAATGTTCTGTCAGTCGTTTTTAGTTGAACATGTCAAAACCACGCCGTATCATGAAAGAAGCAATGGTCAGACTGAACAGTTTGTGGATGGATACGTTTTAAAAAGCGAGGGGTACACCTACTGAAAAAGCCATTCAGGATTTTCTACAAGTATATAGGATGACCCCGAATAACAATGTTCCATCTTGCACGATGCCAACGGAAGCAATGTTTGCAAGAAAGATTAAAGCAGTTTTCAATAGACTGTTACCAACTAATAAGAAACGGGAACATAAAATGTAACGAAAGGACATTTTCAACTCTGAGAAAAGTTTTTTTGAATGTTCAGGAACAACAAATTATACTGAGAAACAGGAATAGTGGATAAAAGGATTGGGAACATGCTTTACATGGTGAAGGGACCCTAATTTACCCACATTTGAATCAAATGAAAAAAAGATATTCAAATGCTGTAGGGGTTAGGGTTAGAGGACAATACTACAGAAGAGGAATTGATGGATGTCGTGTTCAACACGTTTGAATTGCCAATCACGCAAGTAGATTCTGAAAAGCGAACATCTAAAAAGAAACAAAAAATACAGCCTTCATGGAAGAGAAAAAGGTATTCACTCAATATGGAGCAAGGTTAAAAAGAGTATGTGTTATAGTGTTATGTTGATCTCCCATATTTCAGGAATAGATGGACTCTCCCAGACACTATGAATAGAGTTACGACAAAGTGTCATAGCAGTCATGGTGGCAGTCATAGCCACAGTATCAGATGCAGGCTTTCTGTAACATACTATTCTGTACTTCTGTAAATACACTCTTGTAAATATACCACCGTGTTGTCTTAACTATTATCGGTCCTTCAAAGTCACAACAAATATATATATATATAATATATATATAAATAGACAATATTAGGCTACATTTCAGTGACTAAGAATTTATTCATTTTACTGTTAACTTTTTCAAAACAAAAACTTTGGTACATTTTTATGGACCGTTTCGTTCAGAGAAGAACATCAGTCAATCCCGAATCTTTCATCTATGGACTCCTCAGAAACCACAAAAAAAAAAATGCATAGCGAGGCAGTAAACCAAAAATCACAAAAAACAAACAACTCACATTGATTGCATTTTCACCCGAGGAGAGATATAGAAATCGTTTCCCAGAAAGAGCAGCCATCTTGTTTTATGAAGTAAAGCATGAAAAAATATGCACAACAATTAATTGTTAATTGGTTGAAAATGAAAAAGAAAAATGTATTAAAAAAAAACTATTTTCAATATACAAATAATAATCTTTATAAGATATGGAACTTTGAGTTAAATTGAAAAGAGAATCATTTCCAAGTATAGAGATACGAAACCACATGGTACTAATGAGTATCAACCATTGAAAAAGCCTTAGTTGCATATAAGAACCATAAAGTTAAAGGTAAAAACCGACCTGGTATATGTAACGATTAAATACGTCTGCCACTATACATTAAATAACTCTGCATGTTATGTTGGATTAATTAATGCAATATTTTATTTTTCAGGAATGGGAGATGGCTTTAAAACGTGACGCCAAAGGAAAACATTATAAATGCATTGTGTCACGTCCAGGTGGCAGGTCATATTTATTCTTTAAAGAATTTTCTCTCGAAGTCAAAGGAGTGAAGCTCATGTCAAGTGTTCTTTACGTAAGTGCAATCCACAATTTTGTTTCATCTTTGCTTTATTAATAAGACATGCAACATGAATTGGAATAAATACATTGAAGACATTGCCAAAGCTGCTGCAAAGAAAGTGGGCTCCCTCTACCGTGCTAGAAAACTCACAGTATCCAATATCTTTACAAAGCCACCATCCGCCTATGCATGGAATATTGTTGCCACATCTTAGCTGGTGCATCATCAACTAGTCTCTCCCTCTTAGACAAAGTCCAAAAAAGAGTCTCTAATTTTATAGGTCCCTCACTATCCACCAAGCTCCAACCCCTGTCCCATCGCCACAATGTTGCATCCTTGTGCCTGTTTCACAAATACTTCAATGGAATGTGCTCCGATGAACTTGCTGCTCTGGTGCCCCCTCGACGTAAATACACTCAACCAACCCGACAATCATCTAAGCCTTCTACTCCAATAGCTTCTTTCCCTGAGCTGCCGGACGTTGGAACTCCCTCACTGCTCCCTGTTTTCCCCACTGTACCGACATGCAGAAATTTAAAACTAATGTGAACAAGCATCTCGCTGCACAGCTCCCAATTTAAGATGACCCCCAAAACTTTCACCCTAATTCTCAGTAGCCCCTTACGTTTACAGCGGCACCTTGCCTTGTTTGGGGTGAAATAAGTTTTAAAAAAAACAAAAAAAAAACTCGCACTTACATTATGTAGGTAAATAAATAATGTTAGAGTTTTTACTGTGATATGATTAAGTCCAAACTTTGTCTGGTTAATCCTAAGTGTCAGATGCAAGGGAAAGAATTCGATTCACTTCCTCATTTCTCGGTACCTTGGTATAAAGAATAAGACTTTTTTGTTATTAAAAGAATAGTTTTTATTTCTTAAATTCATTTCCAAATGAACAAATAGGTCTTGAACCTGTGCCGATTGCATTCTCCATAAGTCTTCCCGTCTGTCAGACTCTTCTTTCTCCAGGCACTCCAAAAAGCACCCTGTTAAATAGCTTTTGTTTACGTCATCAACTGTCAGCTGTGCCGTAAATGGCTGTAACCATTCTTTTGTGGATCATGCTTTTTGACCTACTGATTTGATGGATATGGAATGTTTTCTCTTTGTTTATTTCTTTCCAAAATAATTCTTTGTTCTTTTGTTTGTTTTTATTTTGACCTGAAATATATCGACGACCCAGGTTCAAACCCCCCGTTTCCTGTCTAATAACATTTACATAACTAATCATGCATCGAAACAGATTATGTCCTGGTCACAGCATGAAACTGCATCTAACGGTGAGATGCCAACTTTGGAGCTTTGGGGGAGTGTGGATTCATCATTCAAACTCAGATTGGTGTTACCTGTCAGGGTCACACTTCTTGGGTTAAATTACATATCCCAAACCAAAATCTTATTTTCATTATATCTAAAAACTTTATATATATATATATATATATATATATATATATATATATATATATATATTTGTGTTATAATGGGATAATTCCAGGAGGAAATCTGGGTATGAGAGCTCAATGTAGTAAACAGAGCAAGAATAACATAAAATATAATAACACGAAATCACATAATTGTCGATGCAATAATTTATTTCAACCGTGCGGTTTTTTCAAGCATCACTCAGACAATTACATTTCTGAGACTGATAGAAAATTGAATTTCCCTACGACAATTCAAACACAACATATATATATGTATATATGTATGTGTATGTGTGTGTGCTTAAGTATTTGTATGTATACATATGTGTATGTGCGTATAATTTTATTTCAATTAGATTCTCTTGTTTGGAATCCAGACGGACTGGGAATCTATGACACGCGGTTTGTCTATTTCTTCTTCTCCTCTGTGCCCGGCTGCTTGTTTCTTTCTTTCTTTTCTCCTACCGAGTTTGAGAACACGAGTTTCGCTGGACACATATTGTCTCGGCTGGGGATGTATGAATAAAAGTTGTGTATGTGAATATGCTTAGTTATGGTAATGTGTGAGTGAGGTTACGTGTGTGCGTGCTAAGAGGATGTGTGCATATTTAGGTTTGTGTATGTGCGTGAGTAAAGTTGTCTATATGTATGATATCGTCAAGTCGTAAGTGTCATAATTTTGACACGGCAGTTATTAGTTGATTAACTTAAAGATCCCTCCCCTTCAACCGCCATAGTTAGATATAAGTTCAAATTCCCCCTCTCTCTAAAAGATGTATCAAATTGGTTGCTACCACCACTCTCTCTGGTTGTGTTTGAATTGTCGTAGGGAAATTCAATTTTCTATCAGTCTCAAAAATGTAATTGTCTGAGTGATGCTTGAAAAAACCGCACGGTTGAAATAAATTATTGCATCGACAATTATATGATTTCTGTGTTATTATATTTTATGTTATATATATATATATATATATAATGTAGGTGTATATCTATAAAAATATATACACCTATATTTACATCATGGATAACAAGTTAAAGATACACCATAAATACTTTAAGATATAAAGAACTTTAAACATAAAAACTTTTTATTCAAATGACTGTTTATGGTATTCCATTACCCAAAAAGGATTGATATGCCATAAAACGAAACAAATCCAAAGAAGTCACATTTTGATAGATTTTTTCCTCCATGCACATATGCCAGTTTGTGACAAAGTGTATAGGTTAGCGAATGGACAGAAAAGACGTATGACAGTACACGAGGATCAAATACAGTTTAAGATTATTCAGGAGCCTTTTGTATACCAGATTTGCAGAAAAATCTTCAGGGATGCAACTGCCGTTAAGTGACTCTTTCATGCTCATGGATGCTTAGCAACTGATTTTGTATCTGGTGGCGAGGCCCTAACTTGAGAGTTAGAGGTAGTTTTGATTGACTCTCTAGGTGCCACTACTCCCGGGTCCATTTCAAATCGGAGTGTTAGTGTAAGGCTCACATTCATGAGTTAAAAAGAATCTGTTCTGAGTATGTAACATGAAACTGCATCTGAAAATACGTTTATATCATGGATAACTTCAATGTCTAACAAAGAACTGGAGCAAGGCAAATCAACAAAACAATGAGTCACAAGTTTATGTATTCTATTGTTTTGATTTTATCATAGGCTGATTCTACATTCTTAGATTGGGATAGCTTTATCTATATACTATCAGATATATATATATATATATATATATATATATATATATATATAGGATCAAATATAAACCAAAGTAAAAACTTTTAGTAGATGGAACCTATTGTGAAGAGGATTAGCTCAATATACGAGATAGAGCAATTGTAGAGATAGAGGAAAAATTGAAATTTGAAATAAATTTGGACAATCGTCACATATTTATCACTCTTTTTTCCTCTATCTCTCTCTCTCTCTCTATATATATATATATATATGAAAATGGGTCGTTCATTCAAAAGCATTGGTGGGTCAGTATTATAAAATTGAAAATAGAAGCCTTTATCAATGCAAGATTAATTTATTATTATTTTCTTTTTACTTTAATCTTATTAATTTTGGAATAATATTCCATCATCAGCGTTGACATATCATGGATCTTCTTTGCATGTCTTTGAAGTGTCATGTGGTCATGCAACAGTTTCTCACTTTCTTACGTTTGCATTATTGTTGTACTCTGCAATATCTCTCAAGCTGCACCGGTTGGACAGTAGAGGGCAGACAAGTCAGTGTTGCATCGTATGGTCCTCCTCTCCACATTCGGTTTGTAGCCCCATCTAGTCATAGCATCTTTTGATCACCCCATTCCCGTTCTCAGGAGCCAGGGTGCCTCTGAACCAATCATGGATAACTTCAATGTCTAACCTAAGACTGACGCATGGCAAATCAACAAAACAATGAGTCACAAATTTATGTATTCTATTGTCTTTTTATGTTATCATAGGCCAATTCTACATTTTTAGGTTGGGACAGCTTTATATATATACTAGCAGGTCTATCCGGTATTTCCCGGGGTCATAAAAAAACAAAATAGAAGAGGTTAAAAATATGTGTAACATCTTTATATTAAAACTTCTATTTCTATTTATCTTAATCTGTCTCTCTTTCTCCCGTCCCCGTTTTTCCACATCCCTCCTTCCCACCCCTCTTTCACCTCCGTCCAGCCCATTTCTCTCCTTTGTTTTAATGTATTGAAAATGATAATAATTTAAGTCATTCACTTGAGCTTTCAGTCTTAAAGTTATTGATTCCGGGCAACACCGAGTTTCTTCCCCACCCACTTCCTGAAAAATATAAAGAAATCTATATTGTTTTAATTTATTCCTGGGAAAATGCCAAGTTTATTATCTCCCTCTTCCCCCTTAATAATATAATGAAACCTGTATTTATTTTAGTGTATTCCCGAACAATACTGAGTTTCTTGTCTTCCCCTTTCTCCATCAAGCATATGCCACATTGAAAATGTACTACTGTATTATTACACACATCTGCTCTATCTAGGATATTGAACTCTGACCCTCAAGCAACGCAGAGTACCTTTTCTGGTATACAATAGTATAACAAAATAAAAATCTTTCTCCCAGGCAACGCGACATTTAAAAACACCTGCTCTATGTAGAATTGCTCTATCTAGGATCTTCTTAGCTCTTTAGATCAAAGTGTAGTATCTGTTCCGATGGATACTGCACTCTATAGACTGGTACTGTCTTGGCCTTCAGGGCTTGATTTACGCCGGTCTATGGGTCTGTCCTGTGAAGTTCTAGGAGATCCACCCTCCCAGGCTTTGCCTCCCCTCTTTGGGGAGGAGTAAGTTAATTGCTTACTGCCTGAGGCGCCCCTACCGGGGAATGCCGACAGGACTGCCCAGGCATTTTTTGTAGGCCAGAGTGCTCACCTTCTCAGGCGCTGGCTTTTCAAATCCCACTTTCCGACCTTGTGTCACATCTTACCGCTGTGGGAGGTAGATAAATAAATGCTCTATCTAGGATATTGCGTAATATCAGAAAACGTCTGATCCTTGGAACAAGGAAAACGTGACGTTAAATAAATAGGAGAAAGTTTCCCAAATGCTTTAGACAGTTGAAAAAAAGACAAAATTCAAGAGAAAATTTCGATGTTGCAATATCCTGACAAGAAAGTTCATGTACAGGTGGATCCACAAATTCAGGGCCCATGAAACAATCTTAGGTAATGGTCGAGTTTGGCGTTTTCCAACATTTATTTATAGATCCAAAATTTTCATATAAATTATTTAATTTCATCATAAATCTGAGGACTTTTGGGCATTTTTAACAAAAGCCAACAAAACAAAAAAGGGGTAATAAAAACAAATATGCAAGAAATAAATGTTACCAAAGGCAAGATAAATTCTTCTTCTACCTACATGGATAAGTCTTTTTGTGTTATAACATATTTTAAACTATTTTTTTAGTTTAGTACAAAACTAGTGTCAACTCTGTTAAGTTAGAACGAGAAAAAAATGCTTAAATTAGACAATCACCCGTAGAGTTTCGATAATCTTTCAAAAATCTAAAATTACACAAAAATACTGGTAATGAAAAATATACAGTCCGGTTGAACATGACATTTTTGCACGATTGATGAGTTATTAGCTGTGATTCTGTTGAATTTTTGATTTTGAGAGTTTAGCGAGACTCCACGTGAACGTTTAATGTGAGCCATTTTTTTTTCTTGTTGTAACTAAGCAGAGTTGACACTAGTTTTAGGTAAAGGTCTAGTTTGGAGTTTTGTAATAAAAAATTATGCGTAGGCGAAAAAATGGTTTTATCTTGTTTATTTAAATAATATTAAATGAGGAACCATTTTGAATAAAAATCTACTTATTATTATCCATATAATCGGAAGAAACACATGTTTGAAATGTGTAAATATGCTACACGAATGAAGTCTGATCAGCCAGAAAATAAACGCAAAGAGACCTGAAGTAGGGCCTAACGAAAAACGGAATGGAAGTACGAAACGAAACCAGCACTTATTTTTATAATTCACTTTATGATGAAAAAAAAATGTGAAGGACATTTTGATTTTTATATTTTTATTGAGATAAGTTGTGAAATCAAGAAACTTCTTAGATAAATAATTTTTATAATTCACTACAAGAGTTCGTTTCAGTACTCCATGATTCAGAATCCATGTTTTCGTATGCTTCATGCCGATATTGCGTGTTTTAGACGATAAATTTATTAACACGTCTTCTTTTCCCTTTTTACAACTTCAAAACGTTCCTCATTTAATATTATTTAAATAAACAACAATATAAAACCATTTTCATCGCCTATACATCATTTTTTTATCTCATTATGTTTGAAAACACCAAACTCGACTATTACACTTAAACTTGAACGCTAAGGGAAACAGAGCCACTCATTCCGTGCCAGGCGAGGAGCATGTCAGAGTTTTGATGATTTTTCATGTTGCGTCCAGGTGCACATTTGGGTGCACATTTGGGTGCACATATAATTGAACAGCGATAAAACAAAGACTGAAGTTTATGTGTACAAAACATTACTGGATTGTGAATTTCATTAACGATTTTATGCGAGATATTTTTTGGTTCACCCCGTTTTTGAGGTCACCTTATATTTTGTAAAAATAGAGTACAGCTTTAAATATATTTTATTTTAGTAAATTTGATGAAAAAATTGTTACTTCAAAGTTTTAAAAGTACTAGTGGAAGTAGTGGCAGTAGTATTCATATAATGGTTGAAGACAATTTAGTACATTTATATTGGATTCCAAATTTATATTTTTTGTGGAAATCGCTCCAGACAAGGCATGAAGCCACTTGATGTAAGGAGCTAAAAAAACAAAAACAGTACTTCAAGATCAAAAACTAGCCAATGATAAGTTAGATGGATAGATTCCAACCCAGAAAACAGCAATTCTTCCCCCTTTGTCAGAAACATCGCTCATGGAATGTGAGGACTAGAGGACAAAATAAGGGAAGCGAGAATTACGAGGTTGCCAAAAGTAAACCCAAGGTCCACTTTCTACTCTCTGTAGACACCAATTAAGAAATATTCCCTGAATTTCAATTTTTTCTGAAGACCTCTAAAATTTAGACATTTTCTAGAATCAAAATCATGCAATGGAATTTGATCAAAATTGGAATAAGGATTCTAGACAAAAGGTTTAGTATCATTATATCTTGATTTTAATCTTTGTAAGAGGACATAAAAGTGGTGCAAAAACTTTTGTTCAGGGAATTCATTTTACCGGTTTTGGAAGGGAATTCTTCTAGTATACTTATAAAACTCTATGGTGGGTCTTGCTTGCTTGTTATCTTGTACCCTCCACAGTTGATGACATCACAAAATGCGTCGAGTACACTGGATTAAAGTATAATGTCATCCATTGAAACAAAAGAGATTCTTTTATTTTTATTTTTATTCATGGTATTTGTTTTTATTTAACTGCTGTATTTTTTATGAGAATTTTTCGCAAATTATTATATAATTATTATATAATTAAAAATTTCTTTCCAGGCAAATAATGAGAAATTGGTTACTTTCGAGGAATACAATGTTGATCGAGATAAAAATATAGGTATGTTATCCTACCTAATAATCCTTTTGTTTTTTCTATATTTAATTTGAAACATAAAATTTGATTCTGTAAATGGTCGAGCTGAGACTTACGTGCCCTACTTGATATCGAAACCACCTTCTGTTACTTGGGTGAATGCTGATGGTGGTTGCATCTAAGCACATTTATTTCAAGATTCAGCGAAAATGGTTAATTCTAAGCTCTGGAGATTGACGGAATGAGAACAAAATGGATAAAATAAAAAGTTAAGTTCAAAATTCTGTACAAGTTCCTGAGTTTAACAAGTTGCACCTGAAGAAAATAACATCCAAGATGAGAATAAAAGTTAAAATAATCCAAAATACAATTTTAATGTTTAGATGAGGGGGTGTTCTTTTTGCAATGTTAATTTAACCAGGGATGAGAGTTCTTCACTTTTTAACAGAATTCCGTTTTTCTGTAATTCAGAAAGAGCAGAATTCTGCATTTTTTTCTTATAAGAAACGAAAGCGCCATGATTAGATGGATCTGCCATGTAAAGTCAGAAGACAACACTCATCTTGGGACTCTTCTCTCTGAGTTTGGCATGAAAGAAATATCTGATGTCCTTAATCTGGGCAGGATTAAATGGCTTGGCCATGTCGAGCGAAACTTCAGCTGGATCTCCTAGGTCAGAGACATGTCCATCGCATCAAGTCGGCAGGCTGAAAGACCAAAGCTCTCTTGGGATGAGCTGTGTAAATGCGACCGTGCGGCCCTTGGGGATTGCAAACTTTGATCCTTGCGACTACCGAGCCTGGAGAGGAAGACTTCGATCAAGACTGACAGACAGGCCCCACCCTCTTATAGAGGAATAACCAATGACTTGTTAAAAGTAACTCGGATGATGATGATGATGATGATGATGATAAAAGGGCAAATCGTTAGAGCTTTATGTACTTTTTGCCACTTGGCTCGATTTTATTTCTTTCTCTCTCTCTCTCTCTCTCTCTCTCTCTCTCTCTCTCTTTCTCTTTTCTTTTTTTTCTCTCTTCCTATCATGTTTTGTCTTGCCTTGCTTCTCCTCCTTTTCTTCTCTCTCTGAAAATGTTAATTTTGCCATACTTACAAACAATTGATCGGTAGGGAAGGTAGAAGACCTTTGTTTCATCAATAAATATCTTCCTGTCTCCTTTAAAAACATATCAGTCGGTACTTTCAATATGATAAAAAAGGGTTTTGTAGACTAACACCCATTGCTAAATCACCCAGTTGCCAAAATGAGATCCTACCTTTTTTAAGGCGATTATGAGTGAACACCCTGGCCCTCTAGGTTGAGAAATTGGTGGGGAGCCGTGGTCACCCAGGTTGAGAAATTGGTGGGGAGCCGTGGTCACCCAGGTTGAGAAATTGGTGGGGAGCTGTGGTCACCCAGGTTGAGAAATTGGTGGGGAGCCGTGGTCACCCAGGTTGAGAAATTGGTGGGGAGCTGTGGTCACCCAGGTTGAGAAATTCATCTCGATTTCAAGATTTTTTGCCATTGGCCAAACCAAATCCAGAACATTAGGTCAGACGCTCTACTTGAGAAATTGGCCATTCCAAAACTTGGATGTCCTAATAAGGGCAACCTGTTTTCGCTGGGTTGGGCATATTGGAAGAAGCAAGGGGTATATCAGCACACGCAGAGACTTAAGATTGGACAGCAAAAAGAAAGTTAGGCACCCTTGGAAGACTTGGAAAGAAACCATCAGGCAAGACCGTAAACTGGCAAATGGACACTGTCAATCCCCACAATCGTGATCACTCGAGACTTAGCATAACGACAGCCAGACAACGACATCGAACCTCTTGTGAAATGGAACATAGACGATAAACCTAAATAGTGAGTGTGAGTGATTGGTCACTCACATCCATGTTTAACGCATATGTGTTTGGTCATTTTCATTTCTGGCACATATTCGTCTTTGTTGTTACAAACAAAATTCCTCTTGTAATCAATTTCTTCGATTTTTAATATTTAGTCCTGATCAGTATTTAAAAATTTTGGTGCTTCTCCATGGTTATACCTTGATTGAATATAGATGTAAAAAAAAAATAGCAAGAAACCATTGATGTACTTAATTGTGAGGAAAAAGAAATACTGTTCATCAAAAATTACGGAAATTCATCCAGTAATTTTGATTTTATAAAATAAATTCCACTTTTAGTCGTACGCAGAATATTGCTGCCATTATCGGCATCATTATGAAACTCAAGGGAGATAATTGAAGCTTTTGGGATAAAAATCAACCTTTTTTGTTTAAACACAAAAAAAGGAATTATCTCCCTTGATTATCATGATAATGGCAGCGATTTATTTTATTTTTTTAAAGAAAGTTGTGTGTGTCCAGCTAAAAATCAAGAACTACACAAGATATACCTACAAAGCTTTGGACAAAATATAGGCACATTTTTTTTTTACTATTCTTTTGAGGGTTAACAGGAACAGAATGAGATAGGGGTGTCGACATTTAGGGTGATTTCTTTTTTTTTTCTAAGAGTCTATCACAGTGTGATGTATGAAAGCGAAATCTGGCCTGTAAAGATGGAAGATATGTGTTGCATGGAGAGAAATGCTATGAGAATGATATGATGGATGTGTAATGTGAGTCGTAAAGACAAAGTTTAAAGCTAAAGTCCTCAGAGGAAGATTAAATCTGAATAATATAGAGAGATGTGTGCAGAACAGGAGACTTTGTTGGTTTGGTCAGATTATAACAATGGGTGAGAAGAGATGTAGAATTGTTGAGGTAACAGTCAATTAGCAGAGGAAAGCCTAGGAAAACATGGAACGAAGTGATAAGGATGGATTTGAGAGAAATAGAGATAAAGACTTTGGTAATGAAAGGTCGTATGCTACTAATTCCTTCCGAGCAATTTCACAACTTCAGATCGTAAACACAAAAATCTATACTGCTTGCTGTATAGACCCGGCATTGCCCGAGATGCAGAAGTCATTTTAGCTTTTAATTTTTTGTTTGAAAATTTTTTTAAACTTATACAAAAAAAGAAATAAAATTTTATCAAGGCGCGAAGCCACTTGGCGATAAATGTTAATGAGATGAAATGGTTGTCAGTTAATAGATGAAGAATATGAGAGTGTTTGGAAATGATTAATGAAATGAACTTAGATTACTTATGGGGACCGTTTATGACAAGTATTTGTTGACATTTTTAGGTAAAAAATATCACTTTTAATGACATACAAAATGGTTGGGGATTCTGTTTGGATATAATAATTAATACGTATAAAATTATAAGAAACGTTGGGAAACTTTTCACATGCAAGATTTTGGTGCATTAATATTATTATTATTATTATTATTATTATTATTATTATTATGAATAAGTAGATAGAGAGGGGGAGAGAAAGAAAGAGAAGCAAAGAGACAGATACAGACATAAGTAGATAGAAAGGGGGAGAGAAGCAAAGAGACAGATACAGACATAGGTAGATAGAGAGGGGGAGAGAAAGAAAGAGAAGCAAAGAGACAGATACAGACATGGTAGATAGAGAGGGGGAGAGAAAGAAAGAGAAGCAAAGAGACAGATACAGACATAGGTAGATAGAAAGGGGGAGAGAAAGAAAAAGAAGCAAAGAGACAGATACAGACATAGGTAGATAGAGAGGGGGAGAGAAAGAAAAAGAAGCAAAGGGACAGATACAGACATAGGTAGATAGAGAGGGGGAGAGAAAGAAAGAGAAGCAAAGGGACAGATACAGACATAGGTAGATAGAGAGGGGGAGAGAAAGAAAGAGAAGCAAAGAGACAGATACAGACATAGGTAGATAGAAAGGGGGAGAGAAAGAAAGAGAAGCAAAGAGACAGATACAGACATAGGTAGATAGAGAGGGGGAGAGAAAGAAAGAGACAGATACAGACATAGGTAGATAGAGAGAGGGGGAGAGAAAGAAAGAGAGAGTCAACAGATGACGATTAGAACGGAAGTGACGCCGCTGTTACTGACATAGCGTTGCCACGAACGATAACCAGGGAGATGCGTTGGAATAACCAGGCTGACTCATGGGGCTCCTGCCTAGACGTTGAAATCCTCCGTGCAATGTCCTGTTGACATTGGATTTGAAGACGACTATGTTGTAGTCTGCAGGGAAATAGTCGTGTGGAAATTTTTCACACATGAGAAACCCTTACAAAGAAGTTTTTTTCATGGAAATTCCGCCTGATGCTATATACATGGCGGAAGAAAAGAAAGTTTTTTTCAGTTGTGGTAATAAGACGAGTTCTTGCTGTGAATGTCTTACAAGGAGAAACCAAAGATTGGAGTTCAGTCGAGCACTTTCCATGGAAATAACGATAGAGTAGAGAGAGACTAGCAACGTCTCTTCTGTGAGAGAGGGGGTGTAAGGAGCGGAAGAGGACACATCCTCCCCCCTCACTAGATTACAATGCAGGAAAGTGTGATCTGAGCAGCACCTCCCCAGATGTGGCAGCATGTTTCATAGGATATATACAAGATATAGATTGCTAGAGAAAAGGTGCACGTGCAAATCACGTCGGGATCACCATTTGTTTGGAATGGCTGAATGAAAGACAAAAAGACTCTCATGCTTTATTTATTACTGGACGATGTTGGTACATTGGGTCAACGTTGGTACATCGTACATTGGTGTATCACATAGTTACAAATAAATTTTTTCTTTATTTACATCATTTATTATGTCTTACAAGGAGAAACCAGAGATTGGAGCTCAGTCGAGCACCTTCCATGTAAATAACAATAGAATAGAGAGATATAATGTCTCTTCTGTGGGAAAAGGGCCGTAAGGAATAGAAGAGACCCCCCCCCCCCCACTAGATTTTTAAAATCTGTCCAGGCAACAAGGAGTGCTCTGAATGACACTTCCGCCACAGATGTGGCAGCAATATTCTATCTGCTGCATGTCCAGGATTTCTTGCCGATTCTGTTACTGACAAGGGCGCAAAGTGTTAACACAAATCACATCCAATATAAGTGACTTGCCGTTTGCAAAGGGAAACACGATCGGGCTGTTTGCTTTCCCTTCTGTTGAGGCCAACTGGATTGAAGATCGACAGAAACCCAGCAATATCTAGGGCTTGTTGAACAATATTGGGCGAATGTATAGATTAAATTGTCACATCATGGGAATAAATTCTAATGGTGCGGAAGATATGATGAAAAGTTCTAATTCTTAATTTATTTTTTGTTCCCAGCACTCTCATCTATTCTTTCAATCACAGACGAATCCAAAGAATCAAATCGTCAGAATAGAAAAATGCAGAAGCGATTACCTGACAAAGCATCAATAATCAATGCCGAAGCTTCAGCCATACACTTGGCCTTGAAAATAATAGAAACAAGCCGCGCATGCGTGGTCCCCCTCTGTATGTGACTCGATGTGGCGAGTGTAAAATGCAATAAATTTGGACAATTTGGGGCATTTTTGACTCCCCTTTGACCCACTGGGGGGCGAACCAGAATTTTTCTGAGGTCAAGGATGCTAATTTTATATCCAGAACAATTGCCTCTACATTTTGGCCAAGTTTCAGAAAAATTGAATGGATGGATCAAACGTTATGTGAGAAAAGGGTCATTTTTTTTGCCATTTTGGGGGCTTTTGACCCCCTGGGGGCGCGAACCAGATTTTTTCCAAGGTCAGCGATACTTATTTTCTATTAGAAACAATTGCCTCCATATTTTGGTCAAGTTTCAGAGGAATTGAATGGATGGATGAAAAGCTATGGGGCAAAAAATGTCATTTTTTGCCATTTCAGGGCCTTTTGACCCCCTGGGGGCTAACCAGATTTTTTTTCAAAAATCGAAGAATGTCACTGTCTAACCTGACAAAATTACAACTTCATGCAAAATTTCAGAGAAATTCAACGGATGGTTGCGGAGAAAAATCCGAACGGACGGAAATGCCTCAAAACATAGGTCCCCCGATTTTATAAATCGGGGGACCAAATAGTAGGACTGATAAACTCATCATCTTTTCCGACTCCCTATCAGTACTCCCAAAACAAAAGAAGATCGCTTGCATCTATTAAATGATGCTGGATGCTGAGCCATATCGGTATTCATGGAAGACAGACTCCGTATAAGACATACATATACTACTTATAAACATTTACTGGTTGGTGAAGAGTCTCCAGTGTGTATTTCATGTCATATACAGTTAAGCATATATTGATGGACTGTCATGATAAAACAAACCAAAAAACATTCTTTCAATGTGACCAAACCAAAAATGTCTCCTTATCTGCACACATCTCCCCATACTGTCCAGATTTAACCTTCCTCTGAGGTCATCAGATCTAAGCCTTTCTTTAACATTCTCATTACACATCTATCATATTATTCTCATATCATTTCTCTCCATGCAATGCATGCCCACCAGATTTCACTTTATACATCATCACACATGTATAAAAAAAAACGCAAACTGTTATTAAAGCCATCATCATATTCTATTTAACGTCTGTCTTACATGCTGGCATGTGTTGGACAGCTTTTAGAAATTGACTTCCAAACTATTTTATTTCTGGCCTGGTAATTTTTATCCCTCCTTCTCTCAAGTTCATCCTTATCACTTCCTCTCATGTTTTCCTTTGTCTTTCCCTGTGAACTAAACCTGCTACCTTAGCTGGTCTACATCTACTGACCCAAGAACTTTGGGGCATTATCTTAATGTGACCAAACCAACAAAGTCTCCTGTTCTGCACACATTTCCCTATATTATCTAGATTTAATCTTCCTCTGAGGTCATCAGATTGAAGCCTGTCTTTAACACTAACATTACACATGCATCTTCATGCAACGCATGTCCTCGATCCTCACTGGTCAGGTTTAACTTCCATACATCATCAGACTGCGTACACATACCTGATAGATTCTTCCCTTGATCGACAGTGGTAACACTCTGCTGGTTAATAATGGTAGAAGTTCCCTGAACTTACTCCATCCACTCCTAATTCTTGCAATCACACTAGCACCTGCTCCACCCTATGTTCCAATGGTATCACCAAGGTGACAAAACTTCGACAACCTTAATAGCTTCGTTATCCAAATATACTTTCTCCACATCTGAACTCTCATCCATCTCCATTGTTTTACATTTCTTGCACACAAACTGGTTATCCTCTCTTAACCTCCCAGTAATTTTACTGCACTTCTTGTGTATCCAATGCTTACAAGTTCCACAAAAGATAGAATTGCACCCAACTCCATTTCCACAAATTAAACAGGTGAATTTTTCTTCTTTTGGGGAGCTTTCCAACACTACAACCACTGATCATCATTTATGTCTTGGCACCATTCACTCTCAGACCTTTACTTTCCATAGCATCCATCCAATTCTTTAACTTAACAAGTAGGTCTTCCATTGTTTCACAGGTAAGTACTAAATTATCAGCATACAGCATCTCTTCCGGACAACTTGGACCGAACTCTCTGGACAATGCTTCTAAGACACAAATGAAAAGCAACGGACTCTGTGCAGAATTCTAATGCACTCCTACTTTAACATGAAAGCTGTCACTACATGTGCTGTTAATTTTAACCCTGATGTACTACTACTTTTATATAAAAACTATCACTGTTAATTCTATCACAACTTTGAGAATTTCTGTAAAAGGCAGTAATTTTTGGATCTTTTGATGCCCTCTCTTCTCATCCATCTCCATTGTCTTACACTTTTTGCATACAAACTTGTTCAAAAGAGGAAAATTATTTGACATTTCATTTCAAACTTTTTTGAAATTGAAGGCGGCTACAACACGTTTTATTTTCTCTTGAGTTTTTTCTGATGACGTCTTATTTGATAATAATAATAATAAAATGATATTATTTGATAATAATAATAATAATAAAATATTATTTGATAATATAATAAAATATTATTTGATAATAAAATATTATTTGATAATATAATAAAATAATATTATTTGATAATAAAATATTATTTGATAATAATAATAATAATAAAATATTATTTGATAATAATAATAAAATCTTCATAAAAATTCAATTTTCTCCTGAATTCTCATTCATTTTTTTATTCCAGTTACTCACGTGCCGAACAAATTCAAATCGGAACTTACGATGGTTGGAGTTTATGCACATCCACTGAAGAGTAAGAAAAAGAAAAAGAAAAAGCAAGAATTATAAATGAAAAAGTTTTTAATGGAAACTTGAATTTTGAAGACATTAGAAAAGCATAGGGTTGCACGGATTGCAGGGAGACATTTCTTTTTTGTACATTTCAGAGGGACACGTTTTCTTTTTTTTCTTTTAATTTTAATTTTTTTTTTAAATAAATTAATTTTTTTATCAAATGTTTGTTTCATTCATTATCATAATTATTTTTCTTTCTTATTTTATCACTCTTGAAACCATAACCTGGTGTCTTTCCACATTGTTTTATCCCTGGCTAGGTGTGGCCAAGTAGAACCTAATTGCCTATCGAGGTCGTCTCTCTACAGGGTTTTTGGCCTTCCTCTGTTTTTTCCCATTGCCTCTAGGTCTATTCTGTTGCTCTATATGTCCACCTGTTGTCTGTACATCCTGAAAGGTGACCTGTCCATCTATTTTTAGCAGCTTGTATGGTGGCGATGATGTCATTTACTCCAGTTTGCTGTCTGATCCAGGTGTTTCTTTTTTAATCACATAAACTGATGCCGAGCATAATGAAGATGCTGGACTTGGATTTCCCCTAACAGCACGACAAAGAACGAAAAAGATTTGTTTCATAAAGAAATAAAAAATATTTTGTTTTTCACTGTTGTCGGAGAGGCCTAATCCGACCAAGCAGCTAGTCAAAACATATCGTAGCAAAAACAGTTAATCTTCGATCAGACATCCATGCCCCTGTAACTTATAAACGTTAGAAGGTGGTGGCTTTACATCTTATTCTATATATATATATATATATATATATATGAGAGATTTTATTTATCTTTAAAATTTTACAAATAAATTAACAGTATTGTAAATTTTCGTAATAAAAGATGTGCTATTATAGATAGATAGATATGTATGATATATATATATATATATATATATATAAGCGCTTCAGTCTTCAACCATACCACAAACCAACCGAACAGCTCAGGTATGTAAACACCTGATCCTGTCACCCCATCTTGTCTTTAAGGGCCTTACCCCCAACATAAACAAAATAATCTCCCACCTTTAATCCAGCTCCGAGATTTTTCCAACCAGCTGCCCCATATTACAACAAAACTCTCCACGAAAGCAGTTATAGAGAAGAAATCTCTTACAAACCCACCCAACCTACCAGACAATAGAAAAAGAAATATTATCTGGTTGACTCCCCCCTATTCCCTCAGTGTCAAATATAACATAGGTAAACAATTTCTCTTCTTAATAGATAAACACTTTCCACCATCTATTGAGCTTCATAAACTCTTTAATAGAAATACAGTCAAAACGAGTTATTCTTGTTGTTCCTCCGTAGGATCTCTTCTAGCCTCTAAACCCACAACTCTAATTAATCCCCCCAGCCCTGCTGCTCATACAGAAGAGGGAAATCTGTCCCTTAGGAGTGGGTTGCACAATCAGATCCATAGTGTACAAAGACAAAGTCATATCCAGTGTAAACTCCAAGAAATAAGAAATTTACATTGGAATGACTCAAGGAACTTTCGAAGAGAGGCTCTATGCCCACACTAACACTTTCAAATATCCCGGAAAAAAAAAATAACACCTACCTAGCAACCACTATATAGACACTCAAAAAGTAAAATGAAATTAAATGGAGGATCATCGATAAACAAAAGCCTTATAGCCAGGAATTGCCCACTATGCACCACTGAAAAGTTCAGGATCCTACAGGCAATCAGTAACCCTTCCATAATCTGTATGAACATCAAAACTGAGGTCTTCAAACAATGTTCCTACAGAAGAAATATTTCTATTAGCCAAATGGACTAACGACGAAAGTACATAACTCACTGATAGTCCCTTCCATACATAAGTCTTAAGAACTCACATCATTTGTAAAATATAAGGCCTGTTTCCCCCACCCCAAGATCTTTTCAATTATTATCAAATTAATTCCTTTATACAATATAACACCCTCTCCCTCGGATATATTATATCATACTCATCACATCCACATCTCCCCTACCAACTCAAATACAACCTACATTCGTGACCTCTACCCATCACAAATAACATAAGTTATTAGATACCTCATTATATTCACTAAAACATTTAAATATGTTAAATATATTAAGTCTTACTAGTTAAATACCTAGAAATATATTCATCGAATACCCTTAAATAAAAGGAAAATAAATATATATGGCCAAGATCTAAACCTTACCAATTCACACAGACCCTCCGATAGGCTCATAAACGTTATTAGATATAAGCTAACAATTAATTAAACACAAGTATCCTATATGAACCAATACAGACACCACACATGATGATAGCAAGTTATATTGACTCATCCACTTATTTTGATGTCTCTTAGGAAACATTTTTTTACTGATAGATACCCCTCCATTAACGCCAAGGCCCCACATAACTAATAAACTAGAATTATAACAATAGTTTTACACTCAAATATAAGCACTATCCCAAAATTATAAAAACTAATATAAATATAACACTTAAACCCTTTAACAACAGGAATACAACCTCACCAAAAATCTAACTCACTCAATGACAAACTACACCACACACTATCACCCCTAAATATGAATATATCATTGAAGTAGAGAAACATACAACATCCATTATCAACAGTTAATTGATTCTAAATAATACTTAGTTACGATTAAGACCCATATAAACATACAGTCCGCCCCTATTGACTCGGTACTTTTTCCAAAAGGGACGCTTGAGTGAACTCACCGGAAAACGTTACAGTGATCTTTGAACTCCATTCTTCGATTTGTTTTTATTTCATGAGTCGTTGATGAATTGAATTGGGCTCTAACGACCTTTTTAACAAAAATAAAAGGCCAGCCTATCTCAATGAAACCATGGTACGTCTCTAGAATATGTAACGTATAGTTTTTAAATAAATAATTTGTGTGTGTGTGTGAATGAGTAGCAATATAATCATGTGTGTATATATATATGTGTGTGTGTGTGAATGAGTAGCAATATAATCATGTGTGTATATATATATATATGTGTGTGTGAATGAGTAGCAATATAATCATGTGTGTGTGTGTGTGAATGAGTAGCAATATAATCATGTGTATATGTGTGTGTGTGAATGAGTAGCAATATAATCATGTGTATATATGTGTGTGTGTGTGTGTGTGAATGAGTAGCAATATAATCATGTGTATATATGTGTGTGTGTGTGTGAATGAGTAGCAATATAATCATGTGTGTATATATATATTTATATATGTGTGTGTGTGTGTGAATGAGTAGCAATATAATCATGTATATATATATATATATATATGTGTGTGTGAATGAGTAGCAATATAATCATGTATATATATATATATATATATGTGTGTGTGAATGAGTAGCAATATAATCATATGTATAAACATGTCTACTTAATCACTATTTCATATTGGTTTTCAGATACTAAATCGGAAACTTGTAGCAACTCAAAACTACTCGTTGCGAGTATACTGGTTGTTTATCTCAACCGAGGCGATTGGAATCCTCTATCAGTATATTCCCAACCAGAAGTTTGGAAAAATTAATTTAAAATAAAAATAAGCAGGTGAAGCGATTTTTAGTCTTGGCTGAGCGTTACCTAGCGATGAGGTCTCAATAAAAATACTCGTTCTTCATCACCTAACTTGCTTTAGTTACTAAAATCTCTTCCAATGCAAATTTGATTTGTGCTTACTACTTATAGAAAGTGAGGGTTAGGGTTATGAGGTGATGGAAGCCTTGATCATTTCTTCATGTTACTAAATATTAGTATTTTGATACTAAATCTGAAACTAGCAATGACTCAAAACTGTACTTGGTGCGAGTTTACTGGTTGCGTATTCCTGTCTCTACCATGGGTGTAGAATTCCCCTTTGGTATACTCCCAACAGAGAAGTTGGACTCCGCAGTTGGTGTCGGAGCAGAGAACCAGTAAACAATTCTATTTTTTTAATGGAAAACCAAAACAAAAAGGCATATATATATATATATATCACACATGATTATATTGCTACTCATTCACACACACACACACATATATATATATATATACAGACATCTCGCTGCGCGGATCATGATTTAGGCTGACCCCCCCCCCCCCCCAACCTTCTCCCCTTTTCTTTTTTCTCAGTAGCCCCTTACATCTACAGTGGCAGCCTGCCTTGTTTGGGGTGAACCATGTTTTAAAAAAAAAAAAGGTGAAAAACTCACTATCCTCGGTAGATAATCACTTAGAGATGATGTCTTGATAAAAACACTGGTCCCCATAACATCATAACATAGGTAAAAAGTTTGCCTCAAATAAGGAAATGACTTCCAAAGAAAATCGATTCAGTGAAAGATGAAGGCATCTCACTGCGGTAGTCATCAATTATTATTCTATCATAGTCACTATTTACTTTTTGGCGGGGGAAGAAAAAAAATTTTGGCGGGAAATTTTTTTTTTTTTTTTCCTTTTTAAATAAAATATTCGGAGACAAATTTAAAAAAAATTTTTTTTTTTTTAACTAAAAATGTCTCATCAAGAACGCGGCAGCCTAGCAAAAATGGACCACTTATAATATAATGAGCACCTTCTCTGTCTGTCTGTCCGTTTTGGAGAATTTTTGTAAACGTAAGAGCGAGGGGGTGAGGGGTAATTACTATTTAATTAATTTCCAAGTCAGAAATACATTAGGGCACATATTAACAACTAAATAAACAACAAATCATTTTGATGGCGAGGTCGTCATTTGAATTCGTAACCTAAACGTCAAAGAGTAATTTGGACGAATTTGTCCGACCTTCTACCAATGCTCCACCGTCCCAAGCTAAAAATAAGAATTTGATTTTACTACTTACGTTATACAAATGTCCGTTTTGGAGAATTTTTGTAAACGTAATTTCAAAGTCAGAAACATAACAAATACATTAGGGCACATATTAACGACTAAATAAACAATAAATAATTTTGCCATAGAGGCCGTGATTCAAACTCGCAACCTCAACGGCAAACAGTAATTTGGACGAATTGTCGGATACTCTACCATACGAGCTACCGTCAGCAGTTAAAAAAGGCTTCTTAATTTAAATACTTGAAGAAATGTTTTTTTCCATTTCTTTCGAATGATCGTATAATAACGTGTTCTTCTTTATAGTTTGGGTCTGCGTTCGCGCTTGATTTTTTTAAGGGAAGGGATTTCACCCCCCCACCCCCATTTTTTTTGGGGGGGGCGGGAAAAAAATTTTGGCGGAAAATTTTTTTTTATCTTTCTTTTTAAACAAAAAGTAATGGAATTAACTCCTTAAAAAAAATCAGAGTTACTTCCCTTTAGTAAGTGGTTAGAAAAAAGAACCTCCGTCGGGGAGGGGGGGGGTCGGTTTTCAAAATATTTTCATATACTAACTGAAGGGGAGTAACTCTGATTTTTGTCAAAGAGTTATTTACCTTAAGTTGACTCGAATAATCTATAAAAAGTGTATGTCCAGAAAGAGGAATGGGCTGGGCGGAGAAGAAAGAGAGGGTGGGGAGAGGGAGAGAGAGATAGAAGTTTTAATAGAAATATGTTACACTTTTTGCCTTGAGCAACGCCGGTTAGCCCTGCGAGTTTCAAATAAAGGGAAGTAATCCTGTATAGACGAGTACATAATTACATCCCCTTTTTAAGATGGTGTCCATTTGAAAATAATTCCGACCTGGTCAAAGTATTTTCTGGAAGGAATCAAATCGAATTACATTTTATTGTTCTAAACAACATGCTTCAACGATCCACAAGAGAAACTGGCTAACCAGAATCAAATATTAATTTTGAAGGAAGAAAGCTATCGATTACAAAAAAATCGAGAAAGAGACTAACTTTATTTTATATAATAGATGAAGTCATTGTTGCAAAAATCTAGACAAAAATTCAAGTCTGATTAGCGGCTCTAATATATCCAGAATATTTATTGTTTTAAAAAGAGTAAAAAATTTAGCAATTTTCAATAAATAAATAAATGAGAGACTGTTTTGGTAAAGAGTAAAAAATTTAGCAATTTTCAATAAATAAATAAATGAGAGACTGTTTTGGTAAAGAGTAAAAAATTTAGCAATTTTCAATAAATAAATAAATGAGAGACTGTTTTGGTAAAGAGTAAAAAATTTAGCAATTTTCAATAAATAAATAAATGAGAGACTGTTTTGGTAAAGAGTAAAAAATTTAGCAATTTTCAATAAATAAATAAATGAGAGACTGTTTTGGTAAAGAGCAAAGTGTGGTATTTGTAAAGTAATACTTCATCTTTTCTGTCCTCGGTCAGTGAAGTAGAAATCCTTCTAGACACGGGCAATTAAAATGTTTGTCCCACTCCATAGTGCCCCTTAAAAACTGACCTTTGTAAATAGGGACATATTCGTTTTATTTATTTAAAGAATATTTAGCTGACAATGACAATTATTTTTATGGACAACTTTTTTTTTAATATTATTAAAATTTCTTATTTCAAGATAAATATTATTATTAAATGGACAGATAGATGAAGAAAGCCACCATAGAATTTCCCTGGATCCCACTAGTAGATATTAATGTTGGCAAGAACAATACCCCCCCCCCCCCCAAAAAAACACGTAAATTTTAATCAGTATAAGAAACCTGTTGTACCTAGCAAGTAATTATTGATCATCTGTCGTAAATTGCTTTTTTGCTTCGATGCCTTTGGATAATATTAGTCTGAAAAAATACTCGAGATTTGGCAAGAAGCGTGATGTGCAATGCCAGATTAATGGCGAAAGAAGGGAAATTCATTTGGATTGATTGATAATCAGGAATTGTTCCAATAATTGCATTTGGCGAGACTTGAGACGTGCTCGGAAATGATAAGAGAAATAAAATTAGTTATATAAATATATATTAAATATAAATATATATTAAATATAAATAAATATTAAATATAAATATATATTAAATATAAATATATAACTAATTTAAATCATTCATTTCGTGTGAATCCGATGATTCTGTTGTTGGCATCGGTTTCCCTGATATCTTTCTAGTTTGAATTCTTTCTAAAAAAACATTGGGTACTTACCGAAGGGACCGCGTGAAGGTTGCCAACATCTTAAGTGAAAGTTGTCTGTCCGTGTGGTTAACAACTTAGCAACTGTGACTTCCCATTAATTTAAGTAAAAAGATTACCTGTCCCAGGACGGATATAAGCAGTATGGTGCGGTTTTAGGGGCACATCACCTAAATGGTATAGTTTACAAAAAAATATTTATAAAAAATAACAATGTGCCTATGTTACTCACCACGTTACCTAGAATAGGTATCCCATGATTCATAATAACATAACACAGACACACACGCACACACACCCACATACATACACATACACACACATACATATACATCCACATACACACACATACATACACACACACATACCCACACACACACATGCACCCCCACCTCCACACACATACATACAAACACATACATACACATAGATACACACACAGACACATACATACATACATACACACACCCACACACATACATACACACATACATACATACACACACACACATACACACACACATACATACACACATAGATACACACACAGACACATACATACATACACACACCCACACACATACATACACACATACATACATACACACACACACACACACACACACACATACATCCCCCCCCACACACACCTTCATGCCTATTCCATTTACACACAAGTAAAAGCCAGCCGAAACAAACGTGTACTAAATTTCTCTTTAAAGAAAAGAACAGCACTTCTTTCACCAGAACGTTCTTGGAGCTCTCTGATCTTTCGTATTCTATGAATAGTTTATGTTTTCTTTGTCTTGAGTTGTCCATGAAAATGAATTATTTTGTCATTCTTTCCTTTGATCATGTCCAATCCGCAACAAAATAATAATTTGGTAAAAAAGGCAAAGAAAACAAAGAAAAAACATCATAATAATTAAATTTAATTTTAAAATCCCATTAAAAAAAGAGAAATTTAGTAAAAACAAACTATCATTTAAAAAAAAACAACGAAAAAAAAATTAAAGTAAAAAATCTCTCGAGCAATGCCGCATATATATATATATATATATATATATATATATATATATATATATATATATATATATATATAAATATATATATATATATATATTTATATATATATATATATATTTATATATATATATATATATATATTTATATATATATATATATATATATATATATATTTATATATATATATATATATATATATATATATATATATTTAATTAATTTATTTATTTTTCTCTAGAAAGCTGTGTTCTGTTCTGTGTTTAATCATGAGAAGAAAGCTTTCAAATCCGCGTTGAATCCGGTGTTTAATCTTTCACAAAATAAATAGGTTTTCATTGGATGAAGGGATTATTGATTTAGCAACAACAATCCTCTTAATCTCATTAGCGTTAACTGGGAAATGCATTTTTTTCCTTTCGGCGCTCCAATATAGTGACCTTTTGCCAGGCTACAACAAATAGATTTGTTCGAAATACTGATTAGCAGTGGTGTACAGAAGAGGGGGTGACGTGGCAGTGACCCCGGGCATCTAAATTGGGGGGAGGGGGAGACATCCTATCATATTCGAACTATATTTGGGATTGAGTTATGTTAAAAAACAAACAAATGATTTTAATTGTTCTAATTAGCCAGAATCTGCAATGAACACACCAAGTCACCCATCTCTTACTGAGTTTCTGCCTATTACTCTCGCCCTCTCTCATTGTATGTTGCTTGATATACGCCTGCTATTATTTCATATAATGTCTGTCAATCTCGATTCAATCTCTCTCTCATTGCTTCTCTCTGTGTTTTTTAACAGCCAAATGTGATAAAATTAATTATAACACTAAACCATGACTAGTTCATTGTAAAGGAAAGGAATTATCACCACATTTAGTAATACTATTTAATCTGTAGTTGAAGAGAGAGGGAGAAAGAGATGATAGGGTATGGTGAGCAGAAAGAGACTAATTTTAGGTGATAACATCACCAAGGCATAACCACACCTCCGCACGCCACTGCTGATGAGGCAACTGTTCGGGCTAATTTTGTCGTCTGTTGATGTAAAAGAAGTTTCTGGAGGTAGTGACGGCGCTAGCGGCTAATATACCCTACCACCACCATTATACATACTGTGTTAGTTTTAAACTGCCAACATGAATTTTTTTAAGAACCTCCATAATTAAAAAGAAACAACTTAAACTTACTTTGCGTCTTGTTCTTAATTTTGTTAATACCGCATAGGTCAATTCAAAATTGTCAACATTCACTGCCGCTGCTGCTTCCAACAAGGTCAATACAAAATTCTTTGCTCATCGCCAATCTGTTGTATTGTCAACATTCACTGCCGCTGCTGCTTCTAACAAGGTCAATACAAAATTCTTTGCTCATCGCCAATCTGTTGTATTGTCAACATTCACTGCCGCTGCTGCTTCCAACAAGGTCAATACAAAATTCTTTGCTCATCACCAATCTGTTGTATTGTCAACATTCACTGCCGCTGCTGCTTCCAACAAGGTCAATACAAAATTCTTTGCTCATCGCCAATCTGTTGTATTGTCAACATTCACTGCCGCTGCTGCTTCTAACAAGGTCAATACAAAATTCTTTGCTCATCGCCAATCTGTTGTATTGTCAACATTCACTGCCGCTGCTGCTTCCAACAAGGTCAATACAAAATTCTTTGCTCATCGCCAATCTGTTGTATTGTCAACATTCACTGCCGCTGCTGCTTCTAACAAGGTCAATACAAAATTCTTTGCTCATCGCCAATCTGTTGTATTGTCAACATTCACTGCCGCTGCTGCTTCCAACAAGGTCAATACAAAATTCTTTGCTCATCGCCAATCTGTTGTATTGTCAACATTCACTGCCGCTGCTGCTTCCAACAAGGTCAATACAAAATTCTTTGCTCATCGCCAATCTGTTGTATTGTCAACATTCACTGCCGCTGCTGCTTCCAACAAGGTCAATACAAAATTCTTTGTTCATCGCCAATCTGTTGTATTGTACTCCAAAAGTTAACAGAATAAATACACACAAACGTATGGTTAGTAAATAAACTATATATCTTTTTCTTTTCGCTTTCACATGACATACAACAAATAAAAATACATACTGTTTTATATATACCAATGAGTCTCCACATATCTAGGCCAAAAGCCACTCGAGGAGAAGGGATAATGAGATTGTTAGTTGGGTGATGAGAAGATTGAAAACACTGAATAGAGTTGACAAAATTTGACTATTTAAGAGGACGGCTTGACAAGTATTACTTGAGATTGGATTTGATGATGACCATGTTGTATCTTACACGGAAGCAGCCCCATGGTAACGTGTTCCACAGATGGAAAGTTCTTGAAAAGAAACTCTATTTATGGGAATTCCGTTTGGTTTTAGGTTGGTAGAAAAAAGGAGACGAGTTCTTGCTGTGAATGTTTTACAGGGAAATGTAAACATGCACTTGGCTGCATGTTTTGGTGGTGCATACGAATTACAGCATTGCAGGTGATAGATTCTCGGCCAAAGGAAAAAGGGGGGGAGGCATAGAATAAAATTGAAAATATCTCTGATTGTGAGTTGGACCACCCAGAAATTGTCTTTTGTTTGTAATAAAGTAAGTGCCTCATTAAACAGGGAATCATGCTGAGACTGGCTGAGACTTGAGAGAAATAATGTTGCTGAATGGGCTCCAGAAAAACCCCTATGAGTGGACACTGTCTAGATATTATCTCTAGTGGATATCTCAAGTAGCCAGTTCTTGGGTGGTCGAATGGTGATGACTGAGAAATATCAGAATGTAAGATTTCCGGCCAGGAGTGAAAATATTCCAGGAGAGAGGAAGGGGAGGAGTTCGAGCCGGCCCTCTGGACAGGAGACAGTCAGTTGGAGTTGGACGTTCAAGGGGGCAGTTGGTTTTTCTGAGGACTGGCGGTCAGTTGGGTCGGTGTGCCTCTCCTGAAAAAGTTGGCCCTTGCGGATCTTTGCTAAACGATTGTGTTGATTGGACTTATATTTTTGGGTCTGGGATAAAAATCTCATTGTGAAAGTCTGCTATTCCACATCAGAAAACGAGTACTATTTGTAATCTTCAAAAAAAAAAAAACCTCTGTTAATTAATTGTGGTCTTGTGGTTTTGCGAGGAATGAGAATTCTTTGTTGCAGCACTGACTGAATCGAACAACAACTTTGGACTGGTACAAAAAAATATGGGGAGGGCAGAAAATATCTCTGAGTGTGAGTTGGACCACACAGAAATTGTCTTTTGTTTGAAATAAAATAAGTGCATCATTAAACAGGGAATCATGCTGAGACCGGCCTATTTGAGGAGAGTAATGTTCTTAGATGGGCTCCAGATAACCCTCTTGAGTGGACACTGTCTGGCCGTTATCTCCAATGGATATATCCGGTGGTCAGCATCTGGATGATCGAATGGTGGCCACCAAGAGAGTTTAGAAGCCAAGATTTCCAGTCAGAAGAGATAAGAAAGGGAGCAGTCAAAGTGGCTCTCTGGCATGGCACAGGCAGTTGGTTTTTCTGAGAGATGACAGTCAGTTGAGCCGGTGTGGCTCTCCGAGCAAGATGGGCCTTTGGGGCTCTTAGCTAAAGGATTGTGTTGATTGGACTTATATTTTATTTGGCCGTGATAAAAGATCTCATTTTGCAAGTCTGCTATTCAACCTAAGTAAACGAGTAGCATTTGTAATCTCACCTCCAAGATAAACACCTGTTAATTGGTTATTAAATGGACTCGTATTTTTGCCTGCAATGAGAATTCTTTGTTGCAGCACTGACTGAATCGAACAACAACTTTGGACTGGTACAAAAAAATATGGGGAGGGCAGAAAATATCTCTGAGTGTGAGTTGGACCACACAGAAATTGTCTTTTGTTTGAAATAAAATAAGTGCATCATTAAACAGGGAATCATGCTGAGACCGGCCTATTTGAGGAGAGTAATGTTCTTAGATGGGCTCCAGATAACCCTCTTGAGTGGACACTGTCTGGCCGTTATCTCCAATGGATATATCCGGTGGTCAGCATCTGGATGATCGAATGGTGGCCACCAAGAGAGTTTAGAAGCCAAGATTTCCAGTCAGAAGAGATAAGAAAGGGAGCAGTCAAAGTGGCTCTCTGGCATGGCACAGGCAGTTGGTTTTTCTGAGAGATGACAGTCAGTTGAGCCGGTGTGGCTCTCCGAGCAAGATGGGCCTTTGGGGCTCTTAGCTAAAGGATTGTGTTGATTGGACTTATATTTTATTTGGCCGGGATAAAAGATCTCATTTTGCAAGTCTGCTATTCAACCTAAGTAAACGAGTAGCATTTGTAATCTCACCTCCAAGATAAACACCTGTTAATTGGTTATTAAATGGACTCGTATTTTTGCCTGCAATGAGAATTCTTTGTTGCAGCACTGACTGAGTCGAACAACAACTTTGGGCCGGCACAACGAGTGGAACGATTGCGGCCAGTGTAGTGAACGCACTCATGCAGATTCATAGAGTAACCGGAGATTGGAGCTCAGTCGAGTACCTACCATTTATAAAGTTCTTGTACGCTTACTTAACGTCATTATTTATCATTCTTTTCGGACTAAGTTCATTGTTGTCGTGAGGGATGTGATCACTTTACAACTGGAGCAAATACGACCATGTGGCTGTTAGCGAATCTTGTTTTAATGTATCGACTCTTGATTTGGACAAAAGTTCAAATCAGCAGTTTCTTTCAATCAA
>OY744519.1:18008458-18040958 GCA_963556195.1 Sepiola atlantica | reverse complement strand
AAAAGAGGTAGCCATATTTGTTTCGGTTGGCGTCGTGTGAGTTTACGTGTGTATAAATGGGAAAGGTATGGTATATGTGCGTGTATATTTAGCGTGCCTGTTTTTCCAGTGAGAGAGTGTGTGTCTGAATCGTGTACATGATTCCGTTTAGCAGTGTGTATATGCTGTCACTATGTTTAGTAGTTTATGTGTGTCTCGCGTTGCGTCTGTTGAGGACCTGGACCATCGACACGAAAAGCTTAGCCAAAGAGAGATTCAAAAAACTACTGTGTGAACAGCGAAACACACATGCGCTGCCCAACGAATGCACGTGTACGCAAGTTAATAAACGCACACACTCTCTCATTAACAAAACAAAAGCACTCGAATATACACATACATATCTTCTTGCCTATTCATCACATACACGTAAACGCACATACCGCCAGCCGAAACAAACATGCATATTCAATTTCTCCTTACAGGAAAAACAACTCATTTACTCTTGAACGTTCCTTGGACAATTTGAACTCTCATTCACAGATTCTTCATCCTCCATTGTCTTATAAAGTTGTTGAATAAGATTAATCAACGTTTGGGCAGGTCCTGGAAGCACCCGAGAGTTGACGAAACTATTAACCAATCAGGTTTCAACAGGCATTAGACTATCAGATTCCAAGCAAGCAGACGATAACTAGTGGAAGAAATTAATTTCTACGATCTGTGTCAGCACGTTGCATCTCCCAAGGGACTCATTGAGTTCTGTCAGCAACGGTCACTTCTAGTGAAAGACTAACCCTAAACCCTAACCCTAATCCTAATTCTAACCCAGAAAATGTTTGGCCGAAAGAAACTGCTGATTAGAGATTTTTTTCAATTGAGAGTCGATAAGTAAAAACAACATTCGCTGCTGTCGTTGTTGATGTTTTTGCTGTTCTTAAACGAGTCGGACTTCTACATAGAGATCACAAAGATCGTGCCTCATGGTTTTTCTGGTCTGCATGAACTTCCCCTCGTTAGTTGCAGCTATTCGTTAAGATTTCAGGGGTTTACGTCAAACACCGAGATTAGAAACTGTCAGCGGTTGCATACAAAGTCGTGGAAGGTTTAGAACAGAACACAGAAAAGGAATGCCACAGAAGTAACGTTGCTACTCTCACCCCGTTGATTTGTGGTTTCGAGCCTTTGCTTCCACACACAAAGGCAGAGACGGCCAGAGGACGACGGATCCTGATGCCGACTCCTCCTGTTAGCCGGGTTATGGCCATAATACCACTTAAATTAACTTGCTGCTTTGGTGCCCCCTCGACGTAAATACACTCGACTAACCTGACAATCAGCTAAATCCCATCAATTCACTATGGAGGTCCCCAGATAGCTTATTTCCTCGTGTTGCCGGCCTCTGGAACTCCTTCCCTGACTCTACCGACATGCAAAAATTTAAAACTAATGTAAACAGACATATGTCTGCACACCTTTTAACTTAAGATGACCCCCAAAACTTACAACCTAATTCCCTAACGTCTACAGTGGCGTCCTGCCTTGTTTAGGGTGAACTATGATAAAAAAATAGATTTAAAAAATACTCCATATGAGTCGACTTCAACCGGACGACAATGATGTCTCGACAGACAGCTATCAACAGACAATGTTTGAGGATTTTTTTTCCACACTGACGGTATCGCACGCACTCAGAGCACGACTGATTTATACACAACGTATCTGAGTTTGTGCTCTATCTTGTGAGTTTGCGTTGTTTTGTTTTTGTATACTTGTGAACCAATGTTTGTGCTCTCCGTGATCTTCAGTATCATGGACGAGATGGCCAAAACGAGAACAACAGAAGACGAAGGTCGTATCTTGGCCTTTTGGCTAAGATCAAAGTGTAGTATCTGCTCCGATGGATACTACACCCCATGGACTGGTATTGTCTTGGCCTTCGGGGCTTGATTTACGCCGGTCTATGGGTCTGTCCTGTGCAGTTCTAGGAGGTCCACCCTCCCAGGCTTCGCCTCCCCTCTTTGAGGAGGAGTAAGTTTATTGCTTACTGCCTGAGGCGCCCCTACCGGGGAATGCCGACGGGGCTGCCCAGGCAATTTTTGATGGTCAGAGTGCTCACCTCTCGGGCGCTGGCTTTTCAACCCCCACTTTCCGACCCGACCTTGGGTCACATCTTACTTGTGGGAGTAGGATAAAACTGGCCCTGTGCCTAACTCCTGGAGAGGAGTAAATAATACAACAGAAGACGAAGGAAAAGAAAACGACGACGGCGATTGTCGAGGAACGGGTTCTACAAATAGTACCGTGACTAGGATTTAACACATATTCCAAACATATCCATCATTAAAACGAAAGGCTAAGACCAAAGGTACAGTTAACACATTCATTTACATTAGACAATTATGAAAGACAGACAACGTACATTATACAAAATAATAAAATATATTCCATTTTTACTTTACCTTTAAGATAGGAATATTGATTACTGGGGAGGGGGAGGTAAATTCTTCATTTTGTTGGAGCCTTACGGGAGAGGTTTGTAATACTCTCTGGTCCCTTCTGGGCTCAATCAAGAGGAAACAATCAGCGGTACTTAGAACCGGTGCATCACCAGAATCGATTCCCTATAATGTTAAACAATTTTATTCAATAATAATCAAACGATACCGTACAATTTAATTATAAACTTCACAAGAATCGACGTTAACCCCCCCCAAAAAAAAAATTGGAAGTATTTATGGTACTTTCACCTAACAATTAAATAAACAAAAGATATCGTAAAAATGTAATTTAACTTGAAAATCTTCTCTAGAAAAATAGCACGGTCTGTAAACTGCAGAAGTACCCATTCGCTTACCGAGCGTGTATAAACTATTATACACCCGTAGTTGTCGCCGTTGTCATCGTTGCCTGTTTGTGGATAAAATCATTCGGACGCCGATGTTTAGTTTTTAATGAAGGTTTATTACAAAGAGAAGAACAGTCACAGAAAACCAGAGAGAGAGAGAGAGAGAGAGAGAGAGAGACAGACAGACAGACAGACAGACAGACAGACAGACAGACAGACAGACAGATGTCACGTGGTTTCTGTTATGTCCGTTCTGGGGTCACCTCTGACCCTTACGGTGTCATTAAAACCTTGCCATTAAAACAACGGCTCTCGTCATGTAACATGAAGATATCTTAAGACGTCTCATCGATTTTATTGCAAAACCTATTTTTTCATGAGATATTCTATCAGTGAATTATTTTTTCAAAAATGTAAATATTTTTTTACAATAAATTAATTAAAAGAAAAGGCAGGGGGGGGGGGGCAATGAACAAAACAGAAATTAAAGTAAAAAAAAACAAACTCTCGGACAAACAAAGTGTAGTATCTGTTCGATACTAAACTTAATCTTTTCTGTCCTCGGTCAGTGAAGGAGAAATCCTTCTAGATTGAGGCAATTTAAATTTTTGATTCAATCTAGAGTGCCCCGTTTTAAGGGGGCTGGATTTTCCCTACATTAAAAACTGACCTTGTGTCTAAGTCTGACCTGGTAGGGAGGTGGGGGGCAAGTAAATATGGACTCCCGGGCAACGTCAGATAAAGACAGCTAGTAAATAAAGAAAAAAGGAAAGACATAATAAAAAAGAAAGAAAGAAAGAAAAAAAAAGGAAAGAAAAAAAGGGCAAAAAGTTTTGCCAATTCTGACGACAATTTCGTCATTGACTGATTTAATTTTGTATTTCCGGTTCGGGTTTTAAAATAGCGCAATTTTCTTGCATTTTCTATTTTGATATTAAAAAAAATAACTTTTGCTCTCTCTCTCTCTCTCTCTCTTTCTCTTTCTCTCTCGCTCTCCCCCCCCCCCCTCTCTCTCTCTCTCTTTCCGTTTCTCTCTCTCTCCTTCTCTATTTATCTATGCTCCCCTCTTCGATCTCTCTCTGTATTATTTTCCTTTATACCCTTTTCTCTTTCTGTAAATTACATACATCATTCGTTCTATGTTTCAAACTTTACTTCATGCATCTATCTATCTATCTATCTATCTATCTATCTATCTATCTATCTATCTATCTATCTCTCTCTCTCTCTCTCTCTCTCTCTATATATATATATATATATATATATATATATATATATATATATATATATATCAGCAGAGTGCTCGATTAATTGAGAATTAAAGTTAAAAATTAAAAATTAAAGCGTAATATTTATTTATTTTGGTACACAAAAAATAGTACAACATTCGTACCGTCGGTTTCAAGCAGAGAAGGGCTTAGCCATCCGGCTCTCTTCAGCTTCTGTTGTCATCTGTTTCGGAAATGTGAAGTCACGTGTCACTCTCGTTTGGACGCGTTATTTGCTTAGAGTGTTATATATATATATATTTCCGAAACAGATATATATATATATATATATATATATATATATATATATATATATATATATATATATATATATATATATATAGAGAGAGAGAGAGAGAGAGAGAGAGAGAGAGAGAGATTTAGATTTTTCACTTATAAAATAGATCATTCGGTGAAGACCGGGGTTGTTCCAATAAAAAAACAAGCTCGATGATACTCGATTACAGAGTACAGAGCATTTATATGTGATTTTATGAAGGCTTACCAAAGCATTCCTTTCAGGACACCCATGATCACCATTAAAGATATTTTTTCTTACAAATACTATTTATTCAAATTAAATGTTTTTTCCTACACGTGTTTCACTACCAAGCAGTTACTTGCTTGGCAGATCATCAGGGAAATTAAATGTCTGGAATACTGGTTTCAACTGCCGACAAAACACAATGTGGCGTTGTAATAGTTGAGGTCACTTAAGAAGAGAAGAGGAAAAAAAATAAAAATAAAAATAAAAATAAAAGTCAAACTTAAAAAGCAAGGAAGAACAATGATAAAAAAAAGAAAGTCCTAGAAAAGTCTTAGAAAAGTAGCTCGTGCATTATTTCTTCCACCAAGCCAACAAGCAAATAATCGGTCCCAAATACATTCAATAAAACCATAAAACCGGAACAATGTGCGATAATACACTTTCACGTCGGCCGGTACAATGATGAATAAATCCCCCCCCCACAAGAAAACAAAAGAACTAAATCATTCTTGAACGAGAAAGGGTAAATCGACATGTTGTTGTCAAAAAAAAAAGAGAGAGAGAAAAAATCAGTGCTGAGATATCGCCTGCTGATTGAATTCGGGCTGAGAGCGTCAAAAGTCTACAGGATTAGTAGTAATTGGGGCAGTTAACGTCGAGGGACGAAACAAGGGAAGAAGAAGAGGCAGGGGAGGAGGGGACGGGGGAAGAAGAGAGACAAGGGTAAAAGTTAGCCAGAGTCGTATTCATTTAGATTCATCTCGTATAAAATCGATCTAGCCGAAGGAAAAGCAATATTATAGAAACCTTGTCTTTGGGCAATGGTGTTCTTATGACATAGGATCAGACAGGATTCTGTGAGACGTCGAAGTTTGGTGTCATGAATATGTTTGATAGGGATTGCCTTATGGGTATTGAAGTGGTGGCCGGAAGAGATCATATGAGTGCATAGTGCATTTGAGGTATCGCCGTTTTTTATGGCACGATTATGTTCATATATTCGTTTCTTTAACGGACGTTGTGTCTCG
Source organism: Sepiola atlantica (assembly GCA_963556195.1). Classification (NCBI taxonomy): domain Eukaryota; kingdom Metazoa; phylum Mollusca; class Cephalopoda; order Sepiida; family Sepiolidae; genus Sepiola; species Sepiola atlantica. The sequence goes on along the minus strand of OY744519.1, from coordinate 18,035,348 downwards.
CCGAAATATATTTTTCCACAGTCGGCGCAGGGAATAGTATAAATTCCAGCTGTAGTGGGTGATGAAAGGACTTTATTTTTGTTTTCATGCATTTGTAAAATGTTTTTGATGGTGAGTGAGGTAGCTTGGATAATTCTAAAACTATGTTGTGAAAGCGAAGAAAAGAGATGTGTGTTACGAAAGTTAGTGGGAAGGAAAACATTCCTTAATATGGATTGTGTTGTATTAGGAGATGTATTAGTATTTTTTATCTTTTTTAGATGTATTTGAAACGCTTTCTTTTTAGTCATCCTCAATAGAAGTGATTACCACGACAAAATCATGGATATACTCAATGATAGGTCAACATACGAATCCACCGACCTCAAAATCATCAGCAAAAACAATGAAACATTTATCAAATTTTTCAAAATCTCTACTAATCAAGCCAAAGAATGGACTTCCCTTATTTCATACCACTGTACCATACCAACACTTTACGGTCTTCCTAAAACCCACAAACATAATATGCCCCTACGTCCTATCATTTCCAGCATTGGAAGTGTCTCCCACAATATCGCTAAATCATTGGCAAAAATTCTATCACCACTACTAGGCACTATCAGTAACGCACACATAACGAATTCAGGTCATCTCCTCAAAAAATTACAAGATATTACTTTACATAATCATACTATGCACAGCCTTGATATTACTTCCTTATACACAAATATTCCCGTAAAAAAATACATCAACCTACTTTCAAACACTTAAACAAAATAAATTTCTCTTGTTCTCTCCCAATCAAAAGCATTATAGATATCATTAGGAACATAACTTCTCTTACTTTCTTTAAATGCAACAATGACTATTATAGACAGAAATTCGGCTTACCTATGGGGAACCCCCTTAGTCCCGTATTAGCTTGCCTGTTTTTAGAATTCCTCGAAATCGGTCCTTTTTCTTACCGTATCCCTAAAAATGCTACCTATTTCAGATATATTGACGATATTTTAATCTTTCTACCTGATAGTCATAAAATAGAAACATTAGCACAAGCACTCAACAAAGTCGAACCTTCCATTAAGTTCACTTTCGAAAGTGAACAAAACAATTCTTTAGCTTTCCTTGACATTCTCATCCTCAAAAACAATAACAGCCTTTCATTTCAAGTCCATCGCAAGCCAACCAACAAAAATGATTACTTACATTATTATTCACATCATAATAACTATATAAAAAATAGCATGATAATCGGTTTTTATCTCAGGGCTCTGCGTATTTGCAGCCCTGAACATCTCTCTCAGGAATATAATAAAATAGAATTCTCTCTCACTACTTTAAAATATCCCAAACACGTCATTCTTTCCGCTAAAAAGAAAGCGTTTCAAATACATCTAAAAAAGATAAAAAATACTAATACATCTCCTAATACAACACAATCCATATTAAGGAATGTTTTCCTTCCCACTAACTCTCGTAACACACATCTCTTTTCTTCGCTTTCACAACATAGTTTTAGAATTATCCAAGCTACCTCACTCACCATCAAAAACATTTTACAAATGCATAAAAACAAAAATAAAGTCCTTTCATCACCCACTACAGCTGGAATTTATACTATTCCATGCGCCGACCGTGGAAAAATATATTTCGGCGAGACACAACGTCCGTTAAAGAAACGAATATATGAACATAATCGTGCCATAAAAAACGGCGATACCTCAAATGCACTATGCACTCATATGATCTCTTCCGGCCACCACTTCAATACCCATAAGGCAATCCCTATCAAACATATTCATGACACCAAACTTCGACGTCTCACAGAATCCTGTCTGATCCTATGTCATAAGAACACCATTGCCCAAAGACAAGGTTTCTATAATATTGCTTTTCCTTCGGCTAGATCGATTTTATACGAGATGAATCTAAATGAATACGACTCTGGCTAACTTTTACCCTTGTCTCTCTTCTTCCCCCGTCCCCTCCTCCCCTGCCTCTTCTTCTTCCCTTGTTTCGTCCCTCGACGTTAACTGCCCCAATTACTACTAATCCTGTAGACTTTTGACGCTCTCAGCCCGAATTCAATCAGCAGGCGATATCTCAGCACTGATTTTTCCTCTTTCTCTTTTTTTTTCGACAACAACATGTCGATTTACCCTTTCTCGTTTGCTCTCGCTTTCTCTTCTTCTTCGTTTCGTCTTCTTCAACTGACGTTCTAAAGATACTGGTTGATTGGTATCTCTTTCTTCTTCTTCCTCTTCTTCATCTTCTTTTTCTTTCTCTTTTCATAACATTCCTCGCATTCCTTTTTCTCCTCGTTTTGTTGTTCTCTGCACGTGACATTTTCTTCCAATCGCATTCTCTGTATAAATTTGAAAACTTTTCCATTTTGAAATAAAGTTTATTAACTGATCGAAAATGGTCGTATCTACGGCCGAAATATCTCGGTGCAACTTTACAAGATGAGTTTTTGAGTTTATTTTTGTTAGTTGATGAATTGCTTATACTTTATTCCATTTTTATTTTTACATATATACATATATATATATATACATATATATATACATATACATATATATATACATATATATATACATATATATACATATATGTGATTTTATGAAGGCTTACCAAAGCATTCCTTTCAAGACACCAATGATCACCATTAAAGATATTTTTTCTTACAAATACTATTTATTCAAATTAAATGTTTTTTCCTACACGTGTTTCACTACCAAGCAGTTACTTGCTTGGCAGATCATCAGGGAAATTAAATGTCTGGAATACTGGTTTCAACTGCCGACAAAACACAATGTGGCGTTGTAATAGTTGAGGTCACTTAAGAAAAGAAGAGGAAAAAAAAATAAAAATAAAAATAAAAGTCAAACTTAAAAAGCAAGGAAGAACAACGATAAGAAAAGAAAGTCCTAGAAAAGTCTTAGAAAAGTAGCTTGTGCATTATTTCTTCCACCAAGCCAACAAGCAAGTAGTCGGTCCCAAATACATTCAATAAAACCACAAAACCGGAACAATGTGCGATAATACACTTTCACGTTAGCCGGTACAATGATGAATAAATCCCCCCCCCCACAATAAAACAAAAGAACTAAATCATTCAAGATACCGCTCACAAGTTACCATTCCAATCCAATGATAGTATGGGAATTCTAAATCCAACTTCTCACAAAGAAAAGTCAACACAAATGTTCGTCCGAGTTCAAAGAGTCTTATTTCAATTGTTGATTTATTACCCTTCGAAATAAACACACGACGAGTTGAATGTCAATCCCGCAGAAATACATATATATACATATATATACATATATATATATATATATATATATATATATATATATATATATATATATATATATATATATATATATATATATATATATATATATAAATGAAAAAAAGAGAAATGTAAAAATGACAAATCTATTTCATTATTAATTGTTCAATGCCAGGTGTATTCAATAAAAGTATGTTTATTCTTTCTTTCCTTAAGCCGGGCCTTTCAAAGATTGGAATCTTATCATCAGAGGAATTACATAGATTGATAAGTTGGCATGGAAGTAGCTAAAATTCAAAATGCGAAAAATTTGAGAAAATAATAGAAAATGGATATAAGTGTGTGAGAAAGTTGTAAAAATGCAGAGTATATCCAGATAGAAAAAAGTCCAGTGACAAAATGTCCAGCGAGGAAAGGTAGAGAATGGAAAGGCAAAACCTTGAAAAGCTTGGCGTAAGGAAAGAAAAACTAAACATGCTTTTATTGAATACACCTTGCAATGAACAACTGAAGATGAAATACATTTGTCATTTTTATATTTTTTATTTCTCTTTTTTCATTTATCTATATTATTGCTCCATCCCGTATATTGAGCTTAAATCATTTCACGATAGGTTCAAACTTCTAAAAGTATACATCCTACTTTTAGTTTCATACCTTATATATATATATATATATATATATATATATATATAGAGAGAGAGAGAGAGAGAGAGAGAGAGAGAGAGAGAGGGGTTGAAGTATTAGAAGGCTATCACAATGCAAGAAATGGAAATATGTCGGCGTTGAGAAGTAAGACAAAAAAAATGATTGTACTTTATATATTTTTTCAAAAACTTTTTTTAAATATTTTTTTTTCCTATATAGCAAATCTTACTTGGTTATGCAAGACTTGTGTATTTTATATAATTTTTAAAAAGTTCATATAAAAGTTTATACAGTAGCTCAATAATGTACAATGCAACTAGAGCTCAATAGTGTACAATGCAACTAGAGCTCATAATTTAATATAATATAATAATAGGTATTCCGAAAACATTCCATATTTCTTTGAAAAACACTTCATTTGAATACAATCGTTTCTGCCCATCTCAAAAGAATCGATTTACGTGACATACAAGCAATCACTTACGAAAAAGGCTTCATCAGAGCATATTTATATATTACCCACAATCAGACCGAAGTAGGTACATAATAAAACATGGTACATAAAAGGGGTAAAAAAATCACAGACGTAATTACTAATGGTAATACTACATAAATGTCCCAAACACAATCGAGATAGACACGTATTGCCAGGACAAACAATCTATAGAGAATAAAAATCAAAAATATATATGTATCAAAAATTTTTTTTTTAAATCACAGACGTAATTACTAATGGTAATTCTACATAAATGTCCCAAACACAATTGAGATAGACACGTATTGCCAGGACAAACATTCTATAGAGAATAAAAATCAAAAATATATATGTATAAAAATTTTTTTTTTTAAATCACAGACGTAATTACTAATGGTAATTCTACATGAATGTCCCAAACACAATTGAGATAGACATGTATTGCCAGGACAAACAATTTATAGAGAATAAAAATAAAAATAAAAATAAAAATAAAAATAAAATTAAAATATAAAAATAAAGATAGAATATAAAAATAAAAAATAAAAATAAAAAATGTAAAAATCAAAATAAAATTCAAATCAAATCAAATCAAAAAATAAAAAAGTATTAAATTTTTTTTAAATTACAGACGTAATTACTGATGGTAATTCTACATGAATGTCCCAAACACAATTGAGATAGACACGTATTGCCAGGACAAACATTCTATAGAGAATGCATTGGGCGATGTAAATAAATATGACTGATTTTAATGATACCTGGAAACGATGAATGTGACCAGTAGAAAAGGACCATGTTTGACTATAGAGATTAACACTTACCTGGCTTCAAAGCGTATCAGATGTTTTGCGTGTTGAGCGGCCATTTTCCAGAGAGAAAAGAACTTGTGTTCATAATTGCAAAATTTTTTTATTGTTAGAATTATTATTTTTTTTTCATAATTGCAAATTTTTTATGGTTGGAATTACTTTTTTTTTTTCATAATTATAATTTTTTATAGTTGGAATTACTTTTTATTTATTTTCATAATTGCAAATCTTTTATAGTTGGAATTACTTTCTATTTTTTATGGTTGGAATTACTTTCTATTTTTTTTCATGGTTGGAATTACTTTCTATTTTTTATGGTTGGAATTACTTTCTATTTTTTTATGGTTGGAATTACTTTCTATTTTTTTATGGTTGGAATTACTTTCTATTTTTTTATGGTAGGAATTACTTTCTATTTTTATGGTTGGAATTACTTTTTATTTTTTTATGGTTGGAATTACTTTCTATGTTTTTTATGGTTGGAATTACTTTCTATTTTTTATGGTTGGAATTACTTTCTATTTTTTTATGGTTGGAATTACTTTCTATTTTTTTATGGTTGGAATTACTTTCTATTTTTTTTATGGTAGGAATTACTTTCTATTTTTATGGTTGGAATTTTTATTTTTTTATGGTTGGAATTACTTTCTATGTTTTTTATGGTTGGAATTACTTTCTATTTTTTATGGTTGGAATTACTTTCTATTTTTTTATGGTTGGAATTACTTTCTATTTTTTATGGTTGGAATTACTTTCTATTTTTTATGGTTGGAATTACTTTCTATTTTTTTATGGTTGGAATTACTTTCTATTTTTTATGGTTGGAATTACTTTCTATTTTTTTTTTCACTCGAAATAAAAGAGTTCTCCTATTGACTTGTATTTAAAATTATTTAAAAGTTCCGGATATAAATGCTTCATTTTATTATCCCTCTGCAATGTTTATTACTCGATCGACTAATGAAAACAAAGTCGAAATGTACATTTCCCTTTTTTCTTATTTATTTGTTATCATTTTTCTACCTGTTATTATTATTATTATTATTATTATTATTATTATTATTATTATTATTATTATTATTATTATTATTATTATTATTATTATTATTATTATTATTATTATAATGAACAGCAATATGGCGAATTGTACACTTATGAGAAAGGTAAAGTGCACATTTTCAGTAGGCTGTCACAACAGTGTTCAACAATCTAACTGGATGGAACGTTGCATTAAGCATTGATTTGAAAGCCTATTTTTCTTTCATTTTTAATTTTGATTTTTTCTTCTCTTAAAGAGCACATCCGGCATTAAAGGGGACTATATACAATATTATGATAAATGTTTTAAATTTTTATCCACATACAGATGTGTTTCATATTTTTCGGGAATCATCAGTGTGGAGGATAACTGTTTTGCCATATATATATATATATATATATATATATATATATATATATATATATATATATATATATATATATAAAATAGATTGTAGTTTGCTTGAAGCATTGCTGGTAAATGTAAGAGCAGATTAGTCGTCCGAGGCTATAGCAATGCGATGTGGTTGCCGTAAGATGGAAAAGTGAAAAGAAATAAACGCAGGGAGAAAGTGAAACTCAAAACGATTTATTAATAATTTCACAAAAACTGATTAAATACCAAAATAGTAAATACTGTCCGGTAAGTAACAGTTCGGCAAAGGGTAATCTTGAATTTTCGAAAGAAAAACTTTCATTATCATTATTAGTATATTATTAAACAAATATTTTAACTTTAGTTATATAATTGCTTAATAGAATTTTGACATTTTCTGCGTTCCCACTTCCAATTGTCTCCTGCCGTATTTCGATTTTCTGACACCGGTTTTTCCCGGTTTTTTTTCGACCACTCGGTCTTTTATTGTTGTCTTCTGATAATGAAAGTTTTTCTTTCGAAAATTCAAGATTACCCTTTGCCGAACTGTTACTTACCGGACAGTATTTACTATTTTGGTATTTAATCAGTTTTCGTGAAATTATTAATAAATCGTTTTGAGTTTCACTTTCTCCCTGCGTTTATTTCTTTTCACTTTTCCATCTTACGGCAACCACATCGCATTGCTATAGCCTCGGACGACTAATCTGCACTTATATATATATATATATATATATATATATATATATATATATATATATATATATATATATATATATATAAAGATAGATGGACGAAGAGTGATAAACATGCACGAATGCCCAAATTTATATCAAACTTCGATTGTTCAATGCAAGGTATATTCTGTAATAAAATTATGTTTATTATTTTTTCCTTGAGCCAAGGTTCTTTCTACTAAAAGTTTACTTTTAGTTTCATATTTATTATATATACATATATATATATATATATATATATATATATATATATATATATATATATATATATATATATATATATAAATTAATTAAGTTCAAATATTATAAAAAATGAACAAAACCAATATTTTTCAAAAGTGCTCAATATATATTAGAGCTATTTATATTAAAATAAACATAGTTTGAGCGCCCGGCAATTGTTTCAAAGCCCTATCGGCTTCTTATCAAGGGCAATACTGAATTATCTCGCCGGTTGAAAAAGCGAAAAACCTTAAAATCAAAAAGGAAAAAAAAAGGGGAAAAAGGGGGAAAGAGAAGGATATGATAAAGAAAAGGCAAATCTTACATATTAGACTTATTGCCACAGACAACTCGGCCAAACGCAACAGACAGTCAACGTGTCAAAACACCATGTCATCCTCAGAGCTGGAAAAAACACAAAATCTTTTCATTTTACTTTCGTGATCCGAGACACACGCATTACCCAACACACGCACACACACATGTTGTTTGGCACAAGACAAATTAAACGGACCGTTAAAAATATATCTGACAGAAATGTTATGCTTTTGGGAAATGTGAAAAAATAAAAACAAAAATAATAAAATAAAATTATATAGACAATAACACTTTCTATCAAATTCGCTGTGATATACCTACATTCAATCCTCCCTTAAAAATTACTTTTCAAAACATTCCAATAAATTATTTTTTGAAACATTCCAATAAATTATTTTTCGAAACATTCCAATAAATTATTTTTCAAAACATTCCAATAAATTATTTTTCAAAACATTCTAATAAATTATTTTTCAAAAGATTCCAATAAATTATTTTTCAAAACATTCCAATAAATTATTTTTTAAAACATTCTAATAAATTATTTTTCAAAAGATTCCAATAAATTATTTTTCGAAACATTCCAATAAAGTATTTTTCAAAATATTCCAATAAATTATTTTTCAAAACATTCCAATAAATTATTTTTCAAAACATTCCAATAAAGTATTTTTCAAAACATTCCAATAAATTATTTTTTGAAACATTCCAATAAATTATTTTTCAAAACATTCCAATAAATTATTTTTTGAAACATTCCAATAAATTATTTTTCAAAATATTCTAATAAATTATTTTTCAAAACATTCCAATAAATTATTTTTCAAAATATTCCAATAAATTATTTTTCAAAATATTCTAATAAATTATTTTTCAAAACATTCGTTACATTTTTAGTGCTACGTTCGAACACTACCAGAAACGATGCCTTAATGAACCCCGGACACATTAGTTTGCCTATGCAACAGAAATGGTGAACGAGCGTAGCACCACCTTACTCGACAGAGCCTCTACGGGTCATGACTTCTTTCGCAAAAAAATGAGACCCTAACCCAACTCTAATTCTAATCTAATTCTAAACCTAGCGTTAACCTGACCGTAACTCGCCCTTCCGCGACCACAAATACTTATCATCTGCTCCAATTTCAATTTGGACCTATTAAAAAAATGGTATCGCTTCTTATCGAAAAGTAGGTTCGATTCACAGGCATCTCCAGATAAATCCGTCAAAGAACTTATGAAATCCGTCAAAACCTTATGCGAGTCGAAATAGTTGCATTTAGAAAAAAAAAAGAAGTTAAAAAACAAAAAAATCTTTCTCGTTACGGTTTTATTTTTCATTTCTTTATTTCATTTTCTTCTTCTTCTTCTATTCACTCCAAAACAAAGCACATTTCTACTGAGCCGTAAGGGGCGACTGAGAATTAGGGGCCATATTTATAAGTGGCATCCTAAGTGGGGAGTTGTGCAGCGAAATGTTTGTTCACACTGCATTTAAATTTCTATATGTTAGTACCGTCGGGGAAACAGGGAGCAGAGAGGGAATGTCAAAAATAAGCGGTTCGCGGAAATAAACTATTAGAGTAGAAAGCTTTCCAGCATCTGGGGATCTTTACAGTGAAGGGGTGGGATTTTGCTAGGTACGTGCACAAATGGCCGTCGCTTGTACTGACTATAGTTCTTAAAAGTGTCTTTTCTTAATTTTTTAAAAGTAGTTTTCGTTTAACTTTTGATTGTGCTTGAAAGATAAAAGCATTAAGTTAATATCTAAATCGAAACAGATGTATATTTAGTGTGAAAAAAATAGAATCGTAAATGTTATCAAAAAGCGAAAAATCAGTTAAAACTGCGAATTCAATAAAACATGTTTAAAATTCGCTGGAAAGGTAAATATCAGTTTTCTGGAACTGTTTCAAAGATAATTATTAAATTAAAGTCTTAAAAGAGTGAATTACTAAAGAATGTACCTATTTTTTTTACTAAAAATTGCTTAATTATCAAAAGAAATAAGAAAAAGTTAGCTAAAACATGTCCGAATCCCGTCTTGTAAATGTAAACAGAAAATATGGCTACAAAATCTCTAAGTATGGAAGGCACGAACTGCCGTAATAGTTTTTTTTTTTCATTTTTACGTTACGAACTGCGTAAATTTTATTAATTATTTTTACATGATGATTGATTAAAATCTTGAACAATTACATTACTCGATTTATTCTTTAAAAATTAATGTAATTTTAAATTACATTAATTCTTAAAGAATAAATAACTAATTTATTGCTACGACACATGTAAGAATTTCTTACATGTGTCGTAACGATAAATTACATTAATTCTTTTAAAATAAATCTAAAAGAGTATTTTTTTAATTTTAAGCGTGAAAAAGTAAATTAAAGTCAATGACTACACTGACAATATTCATTGAAAAAATTGTTAAAACATTATTATTTATTAATAAATAAATAGAATTCAATTTTGAAAGAAAATGTCATATTTGAATTCTATTTATAATAATTGTTTTAAACTTTTAAAATAATATTTATTAATGAAGAAAATGACAAAGCAAATACAAACTTACGTTTTATCTTTCCAAATAAATGACGATGAATTGTGACATTAACGAAATTGTTTAATCTCTGAAAATACAATTTTGAGGACGTTTTGGGGGAGTGAGTGGTCGTTTGTGAGCTAATCCCGCCTGTTTATTAGAGAACAGTGCTACCATACTTCTCCAAGTCAATCGTTAGTAGAAATTATCCAATTTTTAAAATTCTTTTTTCGTTATGATCCTGATTCTCAAATTTTTTTATTTTTTTGTTTATTTTCAAGATTATATAAAAAAATTCTTACGCTGATGATGACACGTTTATGGGCGAAAGAGAAATATAATTACATCGCATTTTATATTTTCACAGAAACTCTTATCATTAAAATCACATTAAATATTTTTTGCAATTATATTATTTTTGGTGGAAATATTGATTAAACAATGCTTTATTCAGTGATAACATCGCCAATTAAAGAAATTAACTTTTCTTCGAGTTATAGTGATTTTATTAACACGAAAATTATGGGCCTATTTCGTAATATATACGAAATAATTAAAACGAATATTTTAAACATCTACAGTGCTTTATTTTCATAATTAAAAAAAAAATTCATGCATTTTTTTTTATTAATATGCTAAAATATAACTTTAGTAAAGGTGTATTTTGTTTTAAAAAAAATAATACATTTTCGCTTAGATTAAAAATAATAATAATGGTTTGATTATATTACGTGATCGTTAATTAATAAATGCTGAAAATTTCATTAAAATTGGTTGATTTCCTGGATTTTGGTGATTTTTTAAGTGAAGGGAGAGTCAAAATGCTTTTACATTTTGGGGATCGGCCATTGATTTTGTACGTACCTTGATTTTTCTGACTGACGGGTTGATTGGGAGTATTTACGTTGAGAGGGGGGGGGTGAGCACAAATGTAGCAAGTTTTGTAAGGTGTAGAAAATAACGAAACACAGCAGTATTATGTAATAGTAACATCCAAAATAACTGAAACGAAATCGATGCAGCCAAGAAAGTTCGAAAGTACCGTAAAAGGTTACACATTTCTATGCATATTTTAATCTGGTAATATTGTAGTATAGTTAACAGCCGAGAAATCAACAAAAAAGTACAACTAATAACTTTCACTAAACGTAGTAAATTTAATTTTCTACCGACCTGTATATTTTTAAATTGTGGAAATTGAAACACAAAAGAATGTCTTAGCTTAAGATTATTTCAGGTTTAAAAGATAGTAAAACTCACCCTACCACTAACCCTAAGTCCTAGTGGGCTTGCAACTCGAACTTATGGTTAGTAGTAGGATAGGCCATTATTTTAGTATTTTTTAAAGGAATAGGGCACCAACAACAACAGAGAGCCACGCAGCCATTTTGATTCGCGTATGACGAAAGAGAGAGAGAGAGAGAGAGAGAGAGAGAGAGAGAGAGAGAGAGATTGCAACAAAATCTAATTTTGAAAATTTGACAAAAAACTTGAAAACAGTTTCAGGACATTTAAATTACACAGGTCGATAGAAAATTAAATTTTTGATGCGTTTGGTAAAATATTATTTGTTGTATAATTTTCTTTGTTGTTAACTATACTGCAGGATTACCTTTCTTCTTTCACGTGTATACATATATAGCTTGGTTCTTCCATGTAAGGCATTCACACCAACATGTTGTCTTCCTACCACAACTACAAAGTGCTTTCCTGTCTTCCTCCATGTGCCTAGCAGGTCGGATGTTACATCGGTCGAAACTTCATAGAATAATTTAATAATAACCAAGGTGAGAATAGTAGTCCGAATGATCCAAATAATTTAGTAGTAGTAGTAGTAGTAGTTGTTGTTGTTGTTGTTGTTGTTGTTGTTCTTCTTCTTCTTCTTCTTCTTCTTCTTCTTCTTCTTCTTCTTCTTCTTCCAGATATGAGAGAAGAGAAAGAAAAGAAAAAAAGACGGGGAAAAAATCAAGTATTAATTTTTCCTATGAAGTGAAAAGCCTCGCGGCAATGATGAAAGCGAGGCGGTCGTTAGTGAGTTGAGAGCAGCGCACAGGCCTCGTCCTAACAACCGCACTCGATATTATTATCATTATCGTCATTAATATCATTAACTTGGCTAAAAAAAAGCCCCAACAACAACAAACAATCTGAACAAGTGTTTGTTGGCCAGATACAGGCCTATGGCGAGAGGACAGGACTTATTACCCGTGGGATACAATCGCCGATTACAGGCATCTTCGGTAAGTTAAATAAAAGCGCACTTTTCTTCTTTTTTTTACATTCTAATAATAATATACTAGCGGGACCCGTGAAAATTCCACGGTGCTTTCTACATCAATCTGTATAATTTACTGTTAATAATAATAATATTCCTTTTCGGGGTTAGGGTTCATACCAAAATCAGGCCGGCAAAGTCTCTGCCATTTTTTAGGATGAATTATTCTCTATCGGTCTACGGTATGGTCCTCTGCAGTTCTAGAGGAAGTCCACCTTCCCAGGCTTTGCCTTCACGCCTTTGAAAAGGGGTCAGCTTATTGCTAACCGCCCGGGGAATGCCGACAGGCAAATTTGGTCGGTCAGAGTTCTCTTCCTTTAGGTTTCAAATCCCACTTTCCGACATGGTAACACATTTTCCCGCCGTGGGACGGGGTGTAACGAAATTCCTTTTGAAATAACAAGTGTCTTCCAGGGTCAATACTATTGAAATAAAATGACTCTTTCTTCTTCCGTAAAAAAAAAATTGGCATTGTTAGCTAAATATTCTTTAAATAAATAAACCGAAAATATCTCTTCTATATTTATTTAAAATTGTAGCAATTTAATTAAAAACACAAAAAATTCTCTGTCGTGAAAATAATTACCAGCTAAATATTATTCAAATCAATAAAACAAATGTCACTTTTTGAAATATAGTTATTTAAAAGTTGTAGCGTTTATTTCGACGGGACAACATAATTTGATTTGGGAACAATTCATTTTAAAATGGGTAAAGTTGGATTGTTTTTACCTTAGCGACATTAGATTAATCATCAACCAATATGATCTCATCTTGTATGCGTGTGAAAGGTGATAACGTACGTACGAACATGAAATGCTTTAACGTATTATTATATAGATACACACGCGCTATTAACTACTCTGACTATATGTAATACTAACTAGCTTTGCTGGCTCGCTATCGCTTCGCAAAGTTCCCTACTTGAAATCATTGAAACCAAAATGTAAATCAGTAAACATTGCATTCATAAATTTGTTGTAAACACGAAACAAAATCTTAAATGACACTAGTGCCATCCAGCGACACATTAGCACACACACAAAAAAAAAAAACATAAAATCAACCGAACTAAGACAAATATTAACAACTAACACTAAGATCATACATAAAAACAACTGCACCAACACACTAAAAATCTTCGAAGCCCTACACATAAAAAAATTACAACCCACAATTAATAAAATAGCATTCACCACCGGTTCTAACGCCCTATCAGTCTTTAACAATTATAATAATAATAATAATAATAATAATAAATAAATAAATATTTGTTATTGTTTATTTATCTATGGACGTATACGTTTCGTCTCTTTTCAATCGAGACTCATCAGCATAGAAGTATGACTATTCGCTACCGGTCACACGATTCGAAACCCTGGATTACAAGTATTTTTCAACCCAAATCCAACGTCGTTAACCGATCGACCAATTCATAAACAATGATAAACAATGATAATTTTAACACATTTAAAGCGGCGAGACATACAGGCATTCAACTTCTATAAGGGAAGGAATGATACATATAAAGCAAGTGACGTCACGCTGTGTTAGTACTACCATTTACAGTGCTCTACTTTTTTACGAGGAGCTTCAAATATAAATATTTGTTATTGTTTATTTATCTATGGACGTATATGTTTCGTTTCTTTTCAATCGAGACTCATCAACATAGAAGTATGACTATTCACTACCGGTCACACAATTCGAAGCCCTATATATATATATATATATATATATATATATATATATATATATATATATATATATATATAATAATCCAGGTAAAACATCCAGAGGGTAGTAATCCAAAGAATTTCAACCGGGTTTATAAAAAGTGCTCAATATCAAATAGAGCTTTTATATATGATTATTTTTTATTTACACAGACATGTACAAAATCTGCGACACTGGTATGTCGATATTATCGATCAACAGCTATTATAAACTGAGATCTCATCAGGTAGAGTTAGAATCCGATCTTAACCTAAGTGTCGCAGAATTTGTACATGTCTGTGTAAATAAAAATAATCATATACATATATATATATATATGTGTGTGTGTGTGTGTGTAAATTAATAGATATATAACTAATAATAAAACTATAAATACGGCTCTTAGTAACGATAAGACACAGCCTTCTGAAGACGGTCGAGAGACCGAAAGCGCTAGAGGAATGGCCCACGACACAACGTTAGGTGCCATACTCCACCAATTTACACCCGAAAACCGACGAATCGCTCGGCGTGTCGAGAAATTGGCAAGAAAAATCGTGAAGAGAGAAAACTCCGTGGTCTTTAATGACGCTTGCATAAAAAATTACTTGCTGCCGAACTATATATATATATATATATATATATATATATATATATATATATATATATATATATATATATATACATGAATATATGAATATATGAAGAATTTAGAATATCAAGTAATGGTATATAGCTTAAAAAAATATTTATAGCATAAATCAAATCATTTATTTAAATATACATATCTGAGACTTTCGGCGATATACGCCTTTTTCAAAGAGTACTTTCAGTGCTTCTTTCGTTTACCAATGACATGTTAGGCCCCTCTTAAAAAAATAGCTAAAGAAATGTATAAACTTTTTATATACTTACGTGGTAGCTGAAAAGAAGACTGTACACCAAAAATTACGCAAATTCATCCAGTATTTATTAAATTAAAAATAAAAAACGATTTATCCGTCTGCCGCCATATTGTATCCATCAATCGCCAGATTTATAAAAAAAGTTGATTTATCTCCCTTGCCTAACAGTAAGCTGAACTGGTTACAAAATGTCTAACGATACGTAAAATCGATTTATTTTATTTTTATTGTACTTTAATAAATACTGAATGAATTTGCGTATTTTTCCTGTACAAACTTATTTTCAGCTAACACATAACAAAGTTTATACATTCAAAAAAAATATTTTCATGTCATTGTGAAACGAAAAAAGCATCGTACTTTCTTTTATTTTATTTTCATTCTGCTGGTATTAATCTCGAGGGTTACCCCCTCGTGGATAGAGAAAAGTGTACGTCCGATCTTGTTGACGATTTGGGGAAAGTGAAATTCGATGTGTTTCTTTCCTCGTGGTTGAAGCGTATTTGAATAGGAGGGGTTGGCACATCATAGAAAACATTATTTTCGTAAAGTTATTTGAAGAATTTAGAATATCAAGTAATGTTATATAATATTTTATTTTTATTTATTGAATGAATTAAATCATTTATTTAAATATACATATCTGAGACTTTCGGCGATATGCGCTTTTCTCAAAGAGTACTTTCTTTTTTGTTCTTTTCATTCTGTTGGTATTAACCTCGAGGGTTGCCCCCTCGTGGTTATATATATATATAGTCTCGGAAGTTTCTCAACCATTAAAACTATATATAAAAAAAAAAAAATAAAAAAAAATATATATATATATATATATATATAAAAAACAAACAAACTTATAGTCTCAAGTCTTCCAGTGGAAAATCACTCATGTAAGTCAATTTATTTTTTACAGTTATTATATTAGTTAGTTTCTAACACTATTTTAAGGGATCATCAGTTGTTTACCATGAAAAACTGTTTCGGGAATTTAAAAACAAGACAGTATTTAATTTCATGGCTTCCCAGCATAGTTGATCAGACCCCACTTCCCTTAAAAGACAAAAACATAAACGTTCCTTATACTAAATCTACGTTTTGTTCCATATAAATGTTTTGCTAACTTATATTAGTTACTTAAGACACACAAAAAAAAAAAAAAATTCTTTACTTGTGCTGTTCGTCTGTCTAATAAAATTTATCCGTTACTTACAAAAATGTATATATATATATATATATATATATATATATATATATATATATATATATATATATATATATATATATATATATAATGTCATACTGTGGTTTATGTTCAGTTTCAAATCAAAGAAAAGCTAACACGTGTTTCTAAAAGAATCGAAACGTACTTGAAACAATTTCAAGTAATAAACAAAACAGCTTCCATCGTCAGATGAAAACCGTACACCATCAAAATAAAATTGTTATTTCAATGGAAGGTGTTCGACTGAGCTCCATCTCTGGTTCTTCCTTATAAGACATTCATAGCAAGAACTCGTCTTCCTATCACAACTGAAAATAACTTCCCTTTCTTCCTCCGTGTGCCTAGCGTCAGGCGGAAATCCATGAACAGAGTTTCTTTCCAAGAACTTTCCATCCGTAGGGCACATGGGGAAAAATAGAAAGTTCTTTTCAGTTGTGATAGGAAGACGAGTTCTTGCCGTGAATGTCTTACAGGGAGGAACCAGAGATTGGAGCTCAGTCGAGCACCTACCATTGAAATAACAATAGAGAAGAGAAGAGATCACCCCCACTAGATTGTGAACTCAATGTTGTACGCAATAAAGGCAAGGAAGAGTGCTTCCCTGCAGGCTACACGATGGTCGTCTTCAAACCTAATGTAAACAAATACTTGTCATAAATCGTACTCATAAGTAATCCAATTTTGTTACTTCTATAGCAATATGTCAATCGGGTTGCTATTTGGGTCTGACTTTGAAAATCCGTCAACTTTTTTTATTTTTTAATTTTTTTTAACATATTTCACCCCAAACAAGGCAGGCCGCCACTGTAGACGTAAGGAGTTACTGAGAATTAGGGTGTAGGTTTTGGGTGTCATCCTAAATGGGAAGCTGGGTAGCGAGATGTCTGTTTATATTAGTTTTAAACCTCTACATGTCGGTAATGTCGGGGAAACAGGGAGCAGGGAGGGAGTTCAAGAGGCCGGCAGCACGAAAAAAGAAGCCGCTGGAGTAGAAGGCTCTCCAGCATCTGGGGCCCTTCACAGTGAATTGATGGGATTTTGCTGATTGACGAGTTGTTCTAGTGTATTTACATCGAGGGGCCACCAGAGCAGCCAGTTCATTGGAGCACAATCCATTGAAGTATTTGTAAAACAAGCACAAGGATGCAACATTGCTGCGATGGGACAGGGGCTTGAGCTTGGTAGATAGTGAGGGACCTATTAAGTTGGCGACTCTTTTTTGGACCTTGTCTAAGAGGGAGAGACTAGTGGATGATGCACCAGTTCAGATGTTCATATGTTAGATATTCTTTTGTGTTTTCCCATATTTATGTGTTTGGAAGGATTCCCATCCGGATATCCGTTTCAGGCAAATTGCTCGTGTATGCTATTTTTAAATGTAACAAAAGGTTCTATCCTCAGTCCTAGGATGCCATGTTGCCAGGGTGGGTAACCATTTGGGAATACCACGTGCTGTATGTGCTCTCTCTCTTTATCTTGGGTTGTTTCCAGTCGTCTTGCGTTTCTTGCCATTGGAATCAAGCAGTGCCGACTCAGAAGAGGCGTGGTTGGGGATTGCGCAACCATTGCTCCACAATTACACGCGCAGCCACCCTTACAGGAGGTGTCCATTGTCTCTCAAGACTGTACGGAGGCCACGAGGCAATGCAGACTCATCATCATATCATCAAATTCCTTTTCATGTCCATTTTACATGCTGGCATGTGTTGGACGACTTTTAGAAATTAATTTCCAAAATAACCTATCTCTGGAAAGATCTTTTTGCCCATGTACGTCATCTTCATAGATCTCACCAAGGCATTTGAATTTGTCAGCAGAGATGGCCTGTTCAAGATTCTCCCAAAGATTGACTGCCCACCGAAGCTGCAGTGTATAATAGAGTCCTTCAACACCAACATAAAGTTCTGTAGGAGCTCCTCTAACCCCTTCAGTATGTGCAGCGAAGTCAGGCAAGGCTGTGTTCTTGCTCAAACACTCTTCTGGGATCTTCTTCACCATCCTCCTGAAGCACACCTTTGGCTCTACAAGCGAAAAAATCTATCTACATACCAGATCAGAGAGCAGGCTATTCAACCTTGCCCACCTCAGAGCCAGAACGAAGGTGCGTGAAGCTCTCAACAGAGACATGCTGTTTTCCGACGATGCAGCAGTTGCGACGGATACCTAGCAGTAACTGCAGGCACTGTTCAACCACTTCTCACAGGCGTGCAAGGATTTTGGGCTTACCATCAGCCTGAACAAGTCGAGGTCAAGACACCAAGACACCAAGACACCACCTGCCATCATTATTTATTATTATAAACTCGATATAGTTTACCAGTTCACATAACTTGGCTCCACCATAACTGAGAACCTCTCCCTTGACACTAAAATTGACAAGAGGATCAGGAAAGCAGTTACAACACTTGCTCACTTCACATCCAAAGTGTGGAAGGACCCCAAGCTTACAGTGAAAACTATGATGACAGTGTACAACGCCTGTATCATCAGAAAACTGCTGTACGGTAGCGACTCGTGGACCAGCTATGCCAGACAGGAGCGGCAACTAAACACCTTCCACCTGCAATACCTCCGCTGCATCCTTGACATATCTTGATGGGATAAGGTGCCCAACACACAAGCCTTCTCAGCATGTTCACCCTCCTTAGGAAGTCCACTGACCACCCCCAACTCCGATACAAAGATTTTGTGAGGCGAGACATGAAGGAGATCGACATCGACATTTGGTATTGGGAGAGCATTGCAGCTGACCGCTCAAGATAGAAAGGAACCCCGAACAAACATCTGAAAGCAGGGGAGGGGAAGCTGATAAACGTTGCGGCAGTAAAGTGCACACACAGAAAGGAGAGCATCAATGCCAAAGTGTCTAGAGATCTTCAGCCACAGCGAGGGAGAGTTTTCAGTTTGGATTTACGACTTTGTGACGGTCGGGTCGTACGTAACCAACTCCAACCGACTTTCGAGTTTTGATGTTCTTTTCGGAAGCTGAAATGAATAAAGAAATTATATTTTTCTATATATAAAATAGTTTGTCGCTTCCTTCATGCAGTGTTCGATTTCAGCAAGCCGATGGTTCGTTCAGCCAAATAATTAATTCTCTGGAGATAATTAATTCTCTGGAGAGAATTAATGGATCGTCAAAACTACAGACGGGACCAACCCTTTCATTGAAGGGGATATGCCTCTCGTTCACCACTCGGGGAACTGGGGTACGTGCCAGGACAGAAAGAGCCCTTCCAGAAAAGTCCGCAAGGCGCAGACCATTAAGTTACCTCCCCTCTGGGCAAGCGATAGTGGTACAATCTTCCCAGGATAAATACAAGGAAGTGACGATCAATTGCAGGATGTCATGTCTGTCTATATTTCCAAGCCGGAAGTAACTAGAGTTATCCGCCCCTGAATAATGTTGTTGACTAGACGGCCCAAGACAGGCAGCTATGTTTAATTTTAGTTTTAATATCATTGTAAGCATGCGTAAGGCGACATGTCTAGTGGGTTGCATGGTTACCATGCATGCGAATAACAGGCCTTCTGTGGGAGATGTGAATACATCTCCCACAGCAGACCTGAGAGAGAATAGGGATAATCCGAGAAATGGGGAATACATCTGGCATTCAGTTTGACCACCCAGAATTTGATTTCTCTAGTTGAAAGTGTTTTGCTGTATGGGGAAGAAAGGAAATGTTCAAAAGACCAGATGGTAAGATCAGTCCTAAGAGTCTCTTGGGATGGGATAGGATAAACAAAAATCTAGATGGTGATGCACCAAAATCAGAAAAAACATATAATAGAAAATTTATGTTTATTCAGAATGAAACGTATTTGCATGATAAATTGCTTTATAACATTGTTGTCTGATCTGTCTTCTTCCACATCATTCAATCCCCCCAACCTTAAATAGCAACCACACAAGACCAAAACCTCTTACAAGCGTTGATCACCCAATCACAGGAACATCATATGGTTCCTTATAAATTCATCTATCATTCTGACAATTGATTTTTGCATTAACACAAGATCTTTTAGCCAGAAAAGAAGCGTCCAGCAGATCCGTCCAATTCTCTTAATCTTCATCGGCTCTGAGAGCATCTGCTTCAACTTAAGAATATAGATGTTGTATCGGAGATCCTCATAGATGGTACGAAGGACCATTGCTATGCACATTCAGCCTTGTCGCCAACGTCTGCATGGACGAGCTTGGGTCTACATCGATAAGAACCTGAAGTCCTTGTTCCTCTTGCGAACCTCGGATTTGTCGCGTGTTTTTCTTTGGGGAGCCAGGGACTCACTCCCAGCTTTACTGAACTCTTTGAAGATCTTCGCAATGTCGTACATGCTCGATTTTGGGAAATGAAAATTTCAACGATCTCTTTGGGCACGCGGTCACAACCTAGGGGCACAATAATTGCAGTACGGCGCTCAATTTCACTGAACATTTTGCATAATTTATTCTACACTTAACAGCTTTTTGTTATGCAAATCTGAAACAAGACAAATCAATAATAAATTTAATATAAGTTTAATTTTATGCAAAGTTAAAGCTAGTCCGGGTTTTAGAAAACTTTTAGTAGAAAATACTAAAATCTTAGAATTTAGTACTAACAAACAAAAACTCCATATATTAGAAGCCCTATATATAAAAACAAAAAAAAAACCCTAATTAATAGAATTAACTTTAATATCAGTAATAATATTCTAAAATGTTTATAGCTCCAAATATAGTTTTGTACTTAGTACATAATTCCCGCCAAAAACTTTCTATAATACTAACACATGGTCTGTACCTGATTAACCTCATTTCCCCGAAGATGGACCCAGATAGGTCCGAAAGTACTTGGGAGACAAATCCAAACTATGGCAAATTCATCAGCCAATTCCCCTCCGAAACTAAGATCCTGATTCGGACTATTGAAAGGATCTACCAAAGGATATCTAGACATGAGTTGTCTCTTATATTCAACACTATATATATATATATATATATATATATATATATATATATATATATATATATATATATATATATATAAAGTTAATCCAACAGAAGATATAAGAGACAACTAATATCTTTTAATTAGTGAAACATCCGGATAAAAACTGAAGCTCAATATATTGTTTTATTAATTTAACATAAACATTGGATGCATTTTTAACTGTCATTTATTGCATCGATTGCAGATGCATTTCCCGACTGGATAGACTTTTTCAATTTAATCAATTCTTTCATTTTTGGACTGTCACTTACTACCTGGATCAATCTTCAATCAACCTATTAGAAATCTTTCCTGAATTTGTTTTAAATTGTATGACTTGAATTGTATAGCTTTAACAAAAGTATGTTTTTGGTTGATATATTTGATGTATTATATACTTCTATGCATTTTTGCATATATTTTTATATATTTTCAAAGTGTAATTTTATCGCCTGCAGTGATGTCACTGCGGTAATGGTCCTCTGGGGAGAAGAATTATCTTTTAAAACTCATGAGTTAAGGACTTTAAGATACTTTGCCTGAACTTTGAATTCTAATAAAATTTGATTTGCACCTTATTTTATTATTTCATTTTATATTATGCTATATATATATATATATATATATATATATATATATATATATATATATATATATATATATATAAATAGGAGCTACAAAAAATTCCATGTAATGGTAGATATGTCTATGAAGAACTGAGAAAAATAACAGCAGTATTGAAAGCAGAAGGTTTAGATTTATTGGGCATGTGAACGTGGATTCAAATCTTGATTTTAACACTTACCTTAGTGTTAATCATGTGGTCTCAGTCGTCGCTATAACAAAATGATTTTCC
This sequence comes from Sepiola atlantica, assembly GCA_963556195.1. Taxonomy (NCBI): domain Eukaryota; kingdom Metazoa; phylum Mollusca; class Cephalopoda; order Sepiida; family Sepiolidae; genus Sepiola; species Sepiola atlantica. Next base: position 18,012,956 of record OY744519.1, on the reverse strand, counting down.
TTCGAAACAAAGTCACAACTTAAATTTAAAACAAGTAACAATGTTTTTTTTTTCAGTGGTTACACTGATACTTGATTTTTGTACCGAACGACAGACCTGCAATAAGAACTCTCATCCCGACCAAATCAAAAACACAAATCCCACTGAATACAATCCTTCAGCTTAGGGCCTAAAGGTCCATCTGTCTGTGAGACCTACAGGAACCAAACTGACTTTTACTGCCACTCTTCTGGAATATATATAGATATCACTTAGACTACACCAGAAAGAACGCCCAGGATTATCAGCTGTTAATCTATGGACACATAAAATGACTGACCATAAAGTCCAGCATTTGGTATGAACATTTATTTTGCAAAATTTCAAGTGGGTCATAATCCATAACCACAGCATGAACCTCGTATCTGAAGAGACATTACTTTTTCAAGTATTTTAAGTTGTTTGATTTCTTAACATGAACCACCCATTCAAAGAGGCAATAACTTTTCCAAAAAGAAAACTCAGATTTTGGATGGTCAGACCGTGAAATATGGATAATTCTTTTGCCGCGTGAGCTCGAAATAAGCAAAATTTGTTGATCTTGGTACAGAGCTTTTCTTTCAACTGGACTAGCAAAAATAGACTCCCTAACGATCGTCTATTTTTGCTAGGCGCCGCATTCTTGGGTGGTGAGATATTTTTAGTTAAAAAATAAAAATTGTCTCCCAATATTTTCTGTTTAAAAAGGAAAATTAATTTAAAATTAATTAATTTACTGTTTGACGTTAAGGTTGCGAGTTCGAATCACGACCTCAACGTCGAAATTATTTATTTATTTAGTCGTTAATATGTGCCCTAATGTATTTGTTATGTTTCTGACTTTGAAATTAATTAAAAAGTAATTACCTCCCCCCCTCTCCCGTTTACAAAAATTCTCCAGGGCGGACAGACAGACAGACAGACAGAGAAGGTGCTCGTTATATTATAAGTGAATTATACGTATGCAAAATGGGAACAAAATTGGATAACAGCTGTTAAATCTATGCTAGCGCAGAGCCCCGTGGAACTTCCTATCTGTGGAATATGTTCCTATGGGACTGCTTCCCTGCAGAATACAACATGGCCGTTTTCAAGTCCAATGCAAATAAATACCTGTCGAGTTGTCCTCTTAAAAAACGTCAAAACCATCTGGGGATATTTAAGTAGTTTAGCCCGTATAATGAATGTGGTATTTTGGTGATTGAAACTAGTTTAGAGAATAGACCAAACGGACGACTACCACCTCACCACTTTTCGGCCTTGTGCCATATCTTTTTGTTTTATGTAAAATAATTTTGCAAAAATTAAAGATAAATAAAAACTATCTATTTATCTATTTATTTATTTTTAGATGCTTCCGCACTTTTCGACGAAAATCTTTCTGTCAATTCGTCCGTCACACTTAAAGTTTGAAATAGAATTTTTTGTGTCAATTTCGTCCGTCGTTTAAAATCATCTCATAGTATTGTCCCATCACCCAACTAACAATCTCATAGCCCCTTATCCTCGAGTGGATTTTAGCCTTGAGAAGTGGTCACTGAGATTAGCATATGAAAACAAAATCCATGTTTGTTTACCTACCGTTTTCTCTTTCTTCTCACTAAAAAAATACTTGCCAGTGAAATACCCTTTAAATGAATAAAACTAACGACACGTGACGTCGACATAATTATATTTATAACGTCTTATTCGATTTTGGAACAATTCATTTTGAAATTTGTAAAATCTTATGTTTTCGCATCAGTGACATTGGATATTCTCAATTATTTTTGTTTTCCATTTAATCTTTGACAATCGGACGAACTAATTTTTTTAATGGGTGTGGAAGTTTATAACGTACGTACACGCGATGGAACACGCATATTATTTTACAGATCCTGTTTATAACGACATGGAAAAAGTGGGCTGTGTTTATTGCGGCTCCATAGCAACCACCTGAACAAGCGATAAATGCAGATGTCTCCCTCCATTCTTATTGATCCGTGTGTTTAACGGTTCGATTTTCAGTGGTTAAGTGTTTAATCGACCAACATAGAGGAAGGGGGTGTTAAAGTTATCAAGTACACGTTAAATGTCACACACAAAAACGGGTATTCTTAAGATGCGCCCGTTCTATCTCCGTGACAGATCAACGAAAATGCTAATTTTTGGATGTCACACACACAAAAACGGGTATTCTTAAGATGCGCCCGTTCTATCTCCGTGACAGATCAACGAAAATGCTATTTTTGGATGTCACACACAAAAACGGGTATTCTTAAGATGCGTCCGTTCTATCTCCGTGACAGATCAACGAAAATGCTATTTTTGGATGTCACACACACAAAAACGGGTATTCTTAAGATGCGTCTGTTCTATCTCCGTGACAAAATGCTAATTTTAAAGTAAAACTTAAAAGACCAACATAAATGATTTTTTAAACTAAAACGTGACAGACCGAAAAATGCTAAAACATAACAGACGAACGAAAATGCTTTTAAACTAAAATGTGACATACAGGGTTAGGGTTAGGGTCAGACACTAGTTCAGAGCTAGTGTTAGGGTCAGACACTGGTTCAGGGTTAGTGTTAGGGTTAGACACTAGTTCAGGGTTAGGGTTAGAGTATGACACTAGTTCAGTGTTAGGGTTAGGTCAGACACTAGTTCAAGGTTAGGGTTAGGGTCAGACACGAGTTCAGGGCTAGTATTTAGGTCAGATACTAGTTTAGGGTTAGGGTTAGACACTAGTTTAGGGTCAGACACTAGTTCAGGGTTAGGGTTAGGGTCAGACACTAGTTCAGGGCTAGTGTTTAGGTCAGATACTAGTTTAGGGTCAGGGTTAGACACTAGTTTAGGGTCAGACACTAGTTCAGGGTTAGGGTTATGGTTAGAGACTAGTTCAGGGTAAGGGTTAGGGTCAGACACTAGTTCAGGGTTAGGGTCAGACACTAGTTCAGGGTTAGGGTCAGACACTAGCTCAGGGTTAGGGTCAGACACTAGCTCAGGGTAAGGGTTGGAGTCAGACACTAGTTCAGGGTTAGGGTTAGGGTCAGAAACTAGTTCAGGGTAAGGGTTAGGGTCAGCCACTAGGTTAGGGTTATGGTCAGACACTAGTTCAGCGTTAGGGTTAGGGTCGGACACTAGTTCAGGGTTAGGGTTTGGGTCAGAAACTAGTTCAGGGTAAGGGTTAGGGTCAGCCACTAGGTTAGGGTTATGGTCAGACACTAGTTCAGCGTTAGAGTTAGGGTCGGACACTAGTTCAGGGTTAGGGTTTGGGTCAGACACTAGTTCAGGGTTAGGGTTTGGGTCAGACACTAGTTCAGGGCTAGTGTTAGGGTTAGACACTAGTTTCAGGGTTAGGGTTAGACACTTGTTCAGGGTTAGGGTTAGGGTTAGACACTAGTTTAGGGTTAAGGTTAGGGTTAGACACTAGTTCAGCGTTAGGGTTAGACACTAGTTCAGAGTTAGGGTTAGGGTCAGACACTAGTTCAGGGTTAGGATTAGACACTAGTTCAAGGTTAGTGTTAGGGTTAGACACTAATTCAGGATAAGGGTTAGACACTAGTTCAGGGTTAGGGTTAGACACTAGTTCAGGGTTTCAATTAGATACTAGGTTAGGGTTAGGATTAGACACTAGTTCAGGGTTAGGGTTAGACACTAGTTCAGGATTAGGGTTTGACACTAGTTCAGGGTCAGGGTTAGGGTTAGACAATAGTTCAGGTGATGAATTGAATAACCAGCGCATTACAAGAAGTGCTCTATAATGCTTTAGCGGCTCCGTCAGCATTCTCTGGTAGAGGCGCATCAAGCGATTAGCAATACAGGACCGGCGAGACAGTTATAAAAGTGGGGGGGGGCTCTCCTAAAAAGGTGGGGGGGCCGGTTAAACACATGCATATATAACTTCATTATTGATGACCGTAAAGTGGGGGGGTGAAGTCAAAAAGTGTGGGGGGGAGGGCTTGAGCCCACCCTGACCCCGGTGCCGCCGTCCATGCAATACACCAATTCCTTTTTGAAAAGAAATGGTAAAACCTGGGGGAATGAACCTACCAGAACGGCACAGAACTATTCTACATTTTTTTTCTAAAATTATCATTATTTTCTAAGCCAGTAATGCCTTCACCCGGGTAACGCCGGATAAATCTGATTAAAAAAAATAATACAATAAAATAAAAATAAAAATAAAAAAATAAATAAATAGGTTTAACTTAAAACTGAAAACTGTCACCGGTGAAATGTGATTCTCTCAATTTGTGAGCGACACGTGTGTAAAGCAGATCAAAGATTCAATCGATATGTTTTCTTTTTTCGGAAATTTCAAACCATTTTGAGTAGGTCAAATGCGGTAGCCATTTTGTCGGCTCACCAGCGACAACGGATCACTTTCCTCAAAGCAGATGTTTATAATTTATGTTACACGTGCTGCCGATAGCACTCGTTCGGCTTGTGTACCACCACCACGTCCACCCTCTCGCTGATTTTTAAAAATTTACATTAT
>OY744519.1:17990958-17993458 GCA_963556195.1 Sepiola atlantica | reverse complement strand
ATTACCATTGTATTGAGGCATAGTCTTGACAAAAGTAGTGACATTCCATGATAAATGCCAGTATACTGAAATCATATGCCCTTAATAGGGTTAAGATGAAAATTCATATACACTAAATGTACAAAAGCATGGGAATTCCCAAATTTTTACACTTTTATTGTCATTAAGGGTATGACTACATATCAACCAAACCATTTCATTATCACATCACTACAATATAAATATCTATACATGAGTGGATGAAGTGTGTGAGGTGTGCTGAAGAAAAATTCCTACCAGTAAAATACATAGCCCTGTTGTGCTCGCATACCCTTAATGACAATAAAAGTGTAAAAATTTGGGAATTCCCATGCTTTTGTACATTTAGTGTATATGAATTTTCATCTTAACCCTATTAAGGGCATATGATTTCAGTATACTGGCATTTTTCATGGAATCAACCTAGACTCCGTAAGCAAGCGTCATAAGGACACGAGACATTACCACGTCAAGAAGGGAATTTAAGTTCTATTTATGCGAAGGGAATGATAATATCAGACGTTCGTAAGCTTCGAACGCCTGCTACAGACACGGTCGACTGAAAATCGGTCACGCTTGGTATTTTTATCTCTACGTAAAAATAAGCCACCTAAAATAAGTCACATATTTTTGCTAGTATATATTATTGTGTGACACTCTCAACTTAAAACAGTCACTTTGGGCACATTACGTGCATTAGGGAACTCCAACTCCGCATCGTATAAAAGTGAACAAAATATGATTCGCTTGCCAATGCACGAAACGTGCTCAATGGAAATTTCCCAGTAGCTGTTTTTTTTTTACAACGTCAAGGTCACCTGATATGTTTATTACAATAAGTTCGATTAACACTTAATGATGTTTCAATCATTTGTTTGTTTATCTGAGACAGTTTGTTTTGTTTTAAGCAGTTTTTTTCGCTCTCCGTAAAACTGTGGTTTTATTTATATATCTTTTAGTAGGTATTATTGATCTGTTAAGCGCTGGCATATGATATGTTGCCTCAATGAAGAGATTATTTTCTGCAATAGACATTATTACTGCTTAAATGCGACCGAGCATCTCTATAAGACACGCTGTCCGTCCGTCCGTCGCTCTGGCTCGCTTATATTTACAATATAACCCGTTTAATTACTGTGACGTTTTCAGTAATTAAACGGGTCCCATTGTTAACGAACTGGAAACGTTGCTTTTCACAAAAGCTGTAAATTTATTCATATTAGAATAATTAGTGAAGAATACAGTCTTTAAATCAAGTGAAGGGACCAAGATGAAAACACACGTAAACCGAGGAATTTATTAGTGAAACTTAATTCAAAGAAACAAAAAAAAAATGTAACATTTCGCGCCAAAACAAACAGTAGAACGAACATGTTACCCCCCTCCCTCATACACATCTACGCATACATACACATCTACGCATACATACACATCTACGCATACATATACATATGCATAAGCTAGACTATTGTTCTAACGTTCCATGGCTCACCCACACAAAAAGTCATCAGGGTAACCTGTTCAGGTCATGAGTGTGTTTCGAGTTATCATATTGGTATCTAGGGAGAGAGATTAGGTCTGGTAAGTTGCCATGGCTTTCGAGGCCCACATAAAGCGCCTGTTATTCCCAAATGGTCACCCATCTGGTACTGGCCAAACTCAATGTCGCTTAACTTCCGTGATCAAACGAGAACATGCGTGTCAATGTGATTATGCCGTATCTCACACATGAAATACACACACAATAAACACGTACATTAATTTACCATTACGGCTATAAACATCACCGCCGTTGCCGTCGCTCTTTTCTATGAAAGCATGTAAAACCAATGTGTGTATATATATATATATATATATATATATATATATATATATATATATATATTAGGGTAGGTCGATTTTACACTTTTTTTTAAATATTAAAAAAAGGCACGTACCGAAAGTTGTATATAGACCTATTAAATACTCATGCAAAAAATTAGATCAAAAACTTCAGCGGTTTTTTGAGCGTTTGGTATCAAAGAACGTAGACAAGAATATACTGAAAATTCCTCGTTTTTGCAAGATTTGCTTGAATACTGGTGTTAAAACCAAATAATTTGTGCATTTAAAATCAGCGAATGTCCTTTTATTTTATAAAAATGATATTAATTAAAGAAATCTTCAAATTAAGTATCTGCTTTTGTAAACTACCTTTTAACGTTATGAATTAAACAGTAATATTTGAATACCTAAAAAAATGATTTTTTTCTGTTATAAGTGAAAATATAACAAGCAAAGAAATAAGGAAAAACCTAACACTATTTTAATGGAACTTAATATAGAGAGTCAAATTGCTCCATATAAGACCCCTTAGACAAAAATGCTGGTCTCAATTTCTGACTCAAAACTTTGGCTGTAATGTGTTGATGCCTTGCTTCAAAACCATATACAGTTTGTGAAGCTTCTGTTATTAACTTAACTGCCCGTTCCACGCCCTGAG
>OY744519.1:17973458-17983458 GCA_963556195.1 Sepiola atlantica | reverse complement strand
GTGAACGGATAATTCAAAATGGCGTATCAGTAGTTTCCTCCACCTGTGAGTTTGCTATTTTCTTTGTTTTTTGTTTGGTTTCACGCAAAAATGAACCACTGTATAGTGTAGTTTTTTCAAGACACTTTAATCCAAGAACTTTTTACTCTTTGTGAAATTTTCTGATGATTTTGTAATGTTGCAGAGACGATATTGACATAAAAATGTTGTTTGGCACAAGACAAATGAAACGGACCGTAAAAATATATCTGACAGAAATGTTATGTTTGGAAATGTGAAAAGATAAAAATAAAAATGATAAAATAAAAACATGGTTATTGGAATATAATATGAACCTGACTTACATTTGCTCTGTTGTCACTAATTGACAATCATCGAGCTGAATCTTTTAAGGAGACTGAAAAGTAAAGGTTCACTGATAGTATATGCTAATACATATATTGCCATTAATAATTATATAATATATGTGTGTGTGTATGTGTGTGTGTTACCTTAAAATTAATAGATTTTATACCCCGTAATTCTGCCTTAATAATAGTGGCAATCAAAATAAAATATTTAGACAATAAAATAAAGCAATTACTCGCCATCCTGACACCTTAAAGTCATATCAAATTAACTAAAGTAAATTGATAAAGCAAATCGAAAACTATCTAAGAAATTCAGTAGAAAATGTGTAAACCTATATATATATATATATATATATATATATATATATATATATAGTGTACATATATTAAAAAAAATACATATATATATATTTATTTATTTATTTATTTATTTATTTTGGTACAAAAAAATTAGTACAATATTCGTACTGTCGGTTTCAAGCACGGAAAGACTTAGCAATCCGGCTCTCTTTAGCTTCTGTTGTCATCTGTTTCAGAAATGTGAAGTCACGTGACACTCTCGTTGGGACGCGTTATTTGCTCAGCGTGTTGTGTATGTTTGTTTGAATTTAAATTTAGTGTTAGGAAACTGTTGAGATTTAAAACCGGAGGAGATTTGAAGAGATATAAGAATATATATAAAAAAAATAAATAAAAAAATAATATAATATATAAAAAAAAAAAATAATAAATAATAATAAAAAAAATTAAAAAAAGGTTTCTATATAATTCCTGTGAGTCAATTTTATGCATTTGTATATTTGGTCGTTACTGTATTGGGGTTTGATGATGTGCGTTCTAAAGGGAGAGAGAAAAGGGAAGAGAGAAAAAGTTAAAGAGAAAACCGTTACTTAATTTCGTGTTAAAAGGAATTTGAATAAAGGAATCGCTCGGTCTAAGGAAGGTAACTCTGTTGGAATTTTAAATGGTTTGAAGTCGTTTATTGGGTTTGTTTGTGAGATTAGTCTAATGACCGAGAAATAAATTGTGAAATGGGGGTGTTATCCTCATAATGACTGGAGGAATATTTTTGTGAAAGTCAAAGTTTTTGCTCTTGAAAATTAATGTGGATATGGGTTGATAAAGTGTTTGTTCGTATTTTTTAAATTTATTTATATTAGTAATAGTTGGAAGCAGAGGGGGGAGTAGCTAGGCTTATGTGAATCGGTCAGTCCAGTTTATGAGTAGTACTTGTCTCTTGTGGATACATCCCTTAAAGATTTCATCGCGGATATTCAAACAGGCTGTATTCGGATCAATGATGGCCCTTGAAATGTGGTATTTTTCAGCGTCACATAGAGGACATCTGTTTATGGCTGGAGAGAAGGATGGTTTTCTCTCAATTACTTTCCATTTGATGGTGAAGGGTGTATTTTCTTCTTTAAGTTGCCATATTCGGGTCGCGAGTGCCGTATTTTCCTTGTTTTTGTATCTGAAGGAGTTTCTGTGAGCGTATAATCTTTGCTTGCAGTTTCCCTTCGTCATCCCAATGTATTTTTCTGCACTACTGGTATTCTGGTTTGTGACGGTTGCTTCATATATGAGTGAATCAATTTTGCAATTCCCCACTAGGGGGCAGTTGTTTTTGTCTTGGCATGAGCAGCCTGCGTTATATATATATATATATATATATATATATATATATATATATATATATATATATATATATATATATATATATAAAGAGGTGTACTAAAAGCGAACTTTTAGGAAAGGTAAAACCCTATTGTGAAGAGTATACAGCTCAATATCCAGGATAGAGCAGGTAGAAATGAAATATATATATATATATATATATATATATATATATATATATATATATATATATATATATATATATATAGTGTGTCAGGTTGTATATGAAAAGAAATCAAATAAAGTGCTCTATCATATAAGAGAGCTAATATAATTTATTTAAATACTGTATATTACATATTTCAAAAATGTACCGCGGTTTCATCCAAAAGGGCAGATTTAGACATCTTTAGTACATCTCTGTGCCCAGTGGAATCGTCGTCATGCTGAAACGATTGTATTGTTTTAAAATAAATAATTTTATTCATTTAATAAAGAATGTTTATCTCTAAAATGTGCTAACACACATATATATATATATATATATATATATATATATATATATATATATATATATATATATATATATATATTAGGTTGGTGCAAAAACAATGGCGTTTTCTCACATATGTTATATTTATATATGTTTTCTGAATTAATTTATTGACAAATATAGCGTTGTTACAGGTCATTTTAAAACGCGTTTTTCGCTCTATCAAATCGTGTTATTCGTTTCCATTTTTAATCTCTTCATTCATTGTTTCTGCAGGCTTTTCGAGAGCATGGGCAAAATTGAAATCCGCACGATATTTTTGTTCCAGTTCAAACTAGGCCGAAAAGCTGCCGAGACAGCTCGTGATATCAATGATGCGTTTGTTCCAGGAACCACTAATGAACGTACGGCAACAAGGTGGTTGAAGAAATTTCGTAATGGTGACGAGAGCATCGAAGATGAAGACAGTCAAGGCCGGCCGACTGCGGTTGATAACGAAGATCTGAAAGCCTTAATTGAAGCTGATCCTCGCAAAACCACACGAGAAGTTGTTGATGAACTCGAGATCGACCACTCGACAGTCGTTCACCATTTGAAGCAAATAGGGAAGTCAAAAAAGCTGGATAAATGGGTGCCGCATGAATTGAACGATAATCAAAAAAATCGTCGTTTTGAGGTGTCTTCTACGCTCTTGCTGCGCAACAGAAACTGCCAATTTCTCAAGCGAATTGTGACATGTGATAAGAAGTGGATCCTCTATGACAATCGGCGACGTTTGGCATAGTGATTGGATGCCGGCGAAGCCCCAAAACACTGCCCAAAGCCGAAATTGCACCAAAAAAAGATTATGGTGACTGTTTGGTGGTCTGCGACTGGTCTCATCCATCACAGCTTCTTGATTCCGGGGTAAACGATTACGGCGGAGAAGTAGTGTCAACATATTAACGAAATGCACCAGAAACTCCAACGTATGCTCCCGAGATTGGTCAATATGCAGGGACCAATTCTCCTCCATGACAACGCTTGCCCGCATGTTGCACAACTAACCCTGCAGAAGCTGAACGAATTGGGCTACGAGACTCTGCCCCATCCACCAATGTTCACCGGACCTCTCGCCCACCAATTATCACTTTTTCAAGCATCTCGACAACTTCCTGCGCGAGAAATGCTTCAAAAGCCGAGATGATGCTGAATCAGCCTTCAATGACTTCATCGCTTCCAAAACTCCGGATTTTTATCATAATGGAATGAGTAAACTTGTTTCCCGTTGGCAAAAATGTGTTGATTCTAATGGTTCTTATTTTGATTAATAAAGTTTGGTATAAAAGAAGTTATGGTCTTTTGAAGTTGAACGTAAAAAAAACGCCATTGTTTTTGCACCAACCCAATATATATATATATATATATATATATATATATATATATATATATATATATATATATATATACATACATCCGCCGGTCTGCAATGCCATTGTTTTAAATAGTATTTTAGATTCGTCCACAGATCTCTGTTATGTCCGCCCGTCCGTCACGATCAATTTGTAAATACAATTTTCTTTGTTTTTTTTTTACTAACGAGTCACTGCTCATCAAGGCCCAAAGGCCACTCGAGGATAAAGGTTAATGGTTTGATTCAGGTGGATGGTGAGACAAACACGTTCAGGATTGCAAACCATGGTTGGATGTGAGAAGAATTTGATTACTTTAAGAGGACAATTATGGAATACTTTTAATATGTTAGTACCTGTGTTAAAAGCTATTTTGTTAATATTAGGCTGTTTAGTTTTAATGAATATTGCTTCTAGTATTTTAAGTCTGTTTATGCAGTTATTTTTGTGCATTATTTTGGTGTTAGATGTTAATATTTTCTGTATATCGGCCGACTGTAGTCTTTTGTTATGTGTAGCAATGTGACGTTGGATGGCGCTGGTATCGGATAAATGGTAAGTTGTTGTAGTATGGCCAATATAGGTGCTATGTACTTGTTCACGAAGAAGATTTACAACAACGCTTGCTTGGATATATATATATATATATATATATATATATATATATATATATATATATATATATATATATATATAAATATATATATATATATATAAATATATATATATATATATATATAAATATATATATATATATATAAATATATATATATATATATATATAAATAAATATATATATATATATATATATATATATATATATAAATATATATATATATAAATATATATATATATATAAATAAATATAAATATATAAATATATAAATATATATATATATATATATATATATATATATATATATATATATATATATATATGAGGAAACTTCTTTCTTTCGTGTGAATCAGATGATTCTGACGTTGGCATTAGTGTTAAATTGCTGGTTTATAACACGTTGTAATGTCGAATCTGGCGTCGTAGAACAGTTCACTTGTTGATCCCGCGAATGGGACGATGTGTCGTTTCTATTCGAGAACCCCAACTGGAGGGGGAACTATTTGTACTAACCGTGCGTTTCTTTCTTGTCTCACCGCCGCGCCGCCGCCACCCGATATCTCTGCAGGTTTTTTGTGTCGCTGCTGCTATCTGTATGTCGCTTCGCCCCGCGTCATAATTTCGCCCTCTTTTTCCATCGTCCTGGCGGTTTCTTCATAAGCTGAAATCAAGTCTTTTACACACAAAATATAACAAATCTTCTAATTAGTTTGAGCCATTTATTGGTATTAGCCTGTCGACACTGAAGCAGTTACGTCGTAGTGGAGAGAGAAGCTTACGCTAGTTAATTTCCTAATTACTTGTAAAGGAAGGAAGAGGCGGACTTCGTCTGGCTCTCATTTTTGGGGATCCGAAATCCCCTAGCTTATGTAATCGCTACATGGCTAAAGGGTGTTGACTCGCTTCCAAGTCCAAACTCAAAATCTCACTGCCGTTTTCCAACCGGGAAAACTGTGACGTCACGAAATCTCGTGATCGACACACAGGTGTGACCTAACCCCCCGACCCCGATGTCTCGTCAACTGTCCCCACGAATCGTGAGAACACATCGCACCAACTTTGCACAAGATGACTCCGTTATAAATCGCGCAAGTTAAGCGATCTCACTGTACGTCCATCACCCATGTGTCCCATTATATAACATTAGTTTCCCCGATGTTTTTCTAGTTAGAAATCTTTCTGAAAAGACATTGGGTGCTTACGGGAAGGACCACAAGAAGGTTGCCAATATCCCTAAGTGAAAGTGATACTGTGGAACCGACTGGATTCGAACTTGAAATACCCAGTCCGTGCGATTTCCATTTAACCACCGTCACCTCCCATGAAGAAACTGATTATTTTTGCTTTGTTTTCCTCGAATTGTCCTGAATTGTTTACAAACAAAAGAATATTTTCTTTTCAAAAGTGACGGTTGCCATTTTCTATTTTTTAATGGATTCGACGTAACATTGTATTTGGATTTTCTCTTCTTTCAACTCATCGATCCGTTGCCATGACGATGCGCATCCACATCACCGACAACGCGAGGTTAATAATCCGTTAATCTACCCGGATTATCTTTCGTGTGAAATTCGATTGAATGTTACAACATGTTTACATATTTTTGTATTTACTAACATATCGTTCACACTTGATTGACGGGACTACAATGCATACTTAGTCAATATGAGTATGAATTGTGGTCCCGTCGGGTGTGCACGGTAGCACCGACACGTAAATTGGTTTGTGTAGACCGTTTTAAATGTTTATATGAAGTATATTCATAAAGCTCTTCCTTGTATTGAGCAGGTTTAAAAATATTGGTTTTAAGTTAGTTTTATCAATACTTTTGAACTTGTTCAATATATACATATATATACAGGGCCGACGGGACAGTTATAAAAGTGGGAGGGTTCTCCTAAAATGTGTGGTGGGTGGACGGTTTAACACATGCATATCAACTTAGGGGGGGGGCCCAAGTCAAAAGGTGAAGGGGCTTGCCGTCCATGATATATATATATATATATATATATATATATTAATAATGGAGTTTATGTATCTGTCTGTCTGTCTGAAGCCGAAACTCCAGTATGACTACTTTACTGTAACTAATCTTTTTGAAATTCTTTATATACTGTCATTAAAAGTCATACAGACACCAGATGGATTTTCCTATTTACATAAGTCATTCCTTTAAACTTTCAATTAAATTAATATTTACAAATATACACTTATAACTGCTATTATCAAATTTACATATGTATTTACAATATTTTCTGATAAGGGTATATTAATAAAAATTATTCAGACAATTAATTAAAGCCATTTTCTTCATAACCGGCGTGTTTTCTAAACCATTTCAATGGCAAGACCGTTAAAATTGCAAAGTCATTGGCTGTTTAATAAGTGGTGTCCTCCCTCCCTCCGGTAAAATGTCGATCTGATTAAACAGCTGTCGTTAATGTGGCACGTTAAATATGTAAACAACAACGCTGCCATTCACCGTGTCAGTTTCCCATTTTAAAAACCGTCCTAACTTTGTTTATTTTCTTAATCTTATTGTTTTAAAACACAAAATTATTAAATCAAATTGTTTATTTAAAATAATAATTGACTTAAAAATTACTATATAAAAACACGCGCGCACACACACACCCACACACACACTATAATGAAGGTAACCTTTTTCTTTCCGAGGATTAAAAACCTATTCGTGTTTACTGTATTTGATTTCTTAATACTTTCATATCCAATATTATCATTTTTACACGACCTCAACTGAATTTATGATTCCATGTTTTATTTATTAAAAAAAAAGATATGATTTTTTTTCTTTAATGTCAACAAAATAAACTAACACATTGTACTGGAAAACTATACAACTGATTGTAGAATCAAATTGTTTAATTAAAAAAAGGTCATTACACAAACACACACACACACTGTGTTCACTGTATTTGATTTTTTGGTGCTTCCACATTTTAGGACCCACGCTAACTATTTATATGTATGGGGGGGGGATAACAAAATTGGGGGAAGGCGGTCAAAAAAATTTCTTAATGGTAATATAAAAAAATTGAGGGGGGTACAAAACATTTTTTTCTTTATTTTTAAACTAAAGGTCTATCTATTTATGGGCGAGGGTACAACAAACATCGGGGTAGGGTCGAATTTTTTTTCTTCTTTATTTTCAACTAAAAATCTTCTTGGTCATAAACACAGAAAATCAATGTCTAACCACCACAGAAATATGACTGGGGCACCATCGGTTTACGCGTGAGCATTCATTTCTGATGTGGCAGCCTAGCAAAAATATGCGACCGGAGGGAGCATATATTTGCTAGTATATATAATGAAGGAAGAGAGATAAAACTGTATGGATGACAAATCTATTTTATCTTCGGTTGTTCACTACAAAGTATACTTGATACAAACATGTTTATTTTTTCTTTCCAAAATTTTCAAAGATTTAAATCTTATCATCAAAGGAATTACATAGATGGAGAAGTCGGCAGGGATATATATATATATATATATATATATATATATATATATATATATATATATATATATATAAACAAACATTGTTAAAAATAACAGAATTCGTCTCTTTAATTATACTTTTTTTATTATTTCATTTTTTCTGATGGTCTTTTTTCTATTGAAATAAAAAAAAAATGAATAAATGTTCCATAGGTTTCACGAACGTGTTTGATTCTTCGTCGAATCATTCTCAGCAAATGAACCAAAAAGCTGAAGAAAGAAGAGAATTTTAAAAAGGCGGTGGAGAAGCGCGCATAGAACGTTTTTCGCATTGTTCCAGGAAGTCGTTGACAATTTAAATTCAGCAACGTAGGATGGCATCACAGAACGTTCTATGCGCGTTTCTCCGCCGTCTTTTCAAAATTCTTTTCTTTCTCCAGCTTTTTTGTTCATTTGCTTCTGACACCTGAGGATGATTTGACGAGAATCGAAAACGTTCGTGAAACCTATGGAACATTTATTATTTGTTTTGATTTTAATACAAAAAAGACCATCAGAAAAATTGAAAAAAAAAAAAAAGTATAATTAAACAGACGAATTCTGTTATTTTTAACAATGTTTGCATATATATATATATATATATATATATATAGCTGAAATCAAGTCTTTTACACACAAAATATAACAAATCTTCTAATTAGTTTGAGCCATTTATTGGTATTAGCCTGTCGACACTGAAGCAGTTACGTTGTAGTGGAGATAGAAGCTTATGCTAGTTAATTTCCTAATTACTTGTAAAGGAAGGAAGAGGGGGACTTCGTCTGGCTCTCATTTTTGGGGATCCGAAATCCCCTAGCTTATGTAATCGCTACATGGCTAAAGCGTGTTAACTCGTCGGCTTCCAAGTCCAAACTCAAAATCTCACTGCCGTTTTCCCACCGGGAAAACTGTGACGTCACGAAATCTAGTGATCGACACACAGGTGTGACCTAACCCCTCAACCCCGAGGTCTCGTCAACTGTCCCCACGAATCGTGAGAACACATCGCACCAAATTTGCACTAGATGACACCTGAGGATGATTTGACGAAGAATCGAAAACGTCCGTGAAACCTATGGAACATTTATTAATTGTTTTGATTTTAATACAAAAAAGACCATCAGAAAAATTGAAAAAAAGAAAAAAAAAGTAATTAAACAAACGAATACTGTTATTTTTAACAATGTTTGCATAAATGAAAAAATGCTGTCTAAATACACACAATATATACATATATATTGTTTCATTTTACTTCACTCGAAGTTCTCAGAAATCAAGAGGTCCCTTCCTGGGACTAACACTTGATCTTTATATGAGATACATAGATATTCGAATATTCCATTAAAGTTCTCCATTATGTGTCAAACGTTGGGTTGCAAAGAAGTTAAGAACATTAATTTTCCGCTCCCCAATTGACCAGTTAACTATGTTATAACATATTTTCTTGTGGTCTCTTGGTCTTACCGGATTCCAGGACAAGAATTCATCTAGTCTGGTGGAGTATCCAGCTAAGTGTTGTTACTTCAGGTAACATCACTAGAAGAAGGTGCACTATTTCTTGTATAGCCATACCGAAAAGATCTTATATGTGCTGCGAATACTATGTTATTTTGAATATTTGGTAAGGGTTTACTTGTATCCTCATGTCAGGTTGTCCTGACAAACCCTTGTACAGAATGGCCGAAGACACTCGAGGGTGGTGTCTAATAAGTAGTGTGTGTGAAGTGGGAAAATAAAGATAAAAATTATATCTTTAAATTATATCTTATCTTGAATAGTCAAAGCTCGATATACGAAATAGAGCAATTGTATCAGTAGATAAGTGATGCGAATAAAGATTGGATAAAATGAAATATTTATTGAATCATCAGTTGTTCAAACAAGGGTTCTGTATAAGAAAAAAATATTTTTCATTCCTTAAACCATGACTTTTCAAAGATGTAGTCTTATCGTCAGAAGAAGTTTGACCAATAAGTCAGTAAATTAAAAAATTACTTTAATGGCAACATTTGAAAAAAGTATAAAAATATAAAAT
>OY744519.1:17938458-17968458 GCA_963556195.1 Sepiola atlantica | reverse complement strand
CATCAGTGCAGAAAAAAAAAAATATATATATATATATCGGCATGGTTGTGATTGCGCAAACCTTGCTTCACAATTACACACGCAGCTACCCTTACAGGGGGTATCCATTGTCTCTCAAGTCTGAACATAGGCTATATATATATATATATATATATATATATTAGTGAAATTTTAAGTTGAATTATTTCGACACTTGATTATTGGGGAAATGGTAGTTTATCAGTACCATTGGAGAGCCATGAATATTGTAACTGTCCTGTTTTTAAATCTCCGAAAGAGTTACATGGTAAACAGCTGATGATCCCCGTGTTAATATTAGACGCTTAAGGTCTCCTGTTTTTGTTTCACTCTTAGATACTTAACCCCCCCCCCCCCATTTTATTTTTTTTATTTACTTATTTATTTATTTATTAATTTTCCAACGAATGCTAAGTCTGCAATATCTTGGATTTAGTTAGTTTATCTGGGAATTTAAACTGCCTTTTACTATTTATTTATTTATTTATTTTATTTTATTTTTTAAATGACTCAAAGCTTCTTTAGACTATATATATATATATATATATATATATATATATATATATATATATATATATATATATATATATATAAGAAGGAACAGGTAAAACAAATACCTTTATAAGCATTAAGATGCGATATCAATTTTTTTTTTTCCATAAAAAAAGAAAAACATTAAATCGAAACCGATTTTTTTTTTCGTTTTCTTTTTTTTATTAAAACTAGCATTTTTTTGTTAGTTTTGATGGAAAAAATATTCAGAGGCGGTACCCAGAAGGAAGTCTGCAGCTGCTGGGGTTGCAAAAAGAGTTCTCTTTAAGCGACCCACGCCAACAGGGTCTGGTATCAATCAAAACTAGAACTGTAATGGTAACAACAACAGGAGAATTGCACCCGTATTTATAGGTGAAATTACTCCCACTATTCCCCACTCATTCCCGACTATAAAAGTCATTCCTTCTTTGTAACTCATGTTGGCCACATATCCCCCAAACGCTGAGCACACAATCAGTAAGTACCACCCTTTTTTTTTTCACACACTCCCAACCAAAACAACAAAAAAAAAAAGGTCAGAAGAGAAAAATAACCCCAAAAAACAAAAACAATGAGTGCCTCAGAAAGAGTAAACGGTCGTAGTGTCCCAATCACAATATGCATGAGACAGTTATGCAGGTATCCTCCTTTCTCCCCTACGAATACCTGCTGCCAATCGAGTTTTACATAGGTAGTAGGCTCGGCCTACCCCTGCGTCTTTTCTGGGGGGCACATTCACGACAGTACCACTTTTGTCGTCTTGGAGGTGGGTGGTCAATGCCGACACATCGAAAGTGGAACCACTCGTCACACAAATCACATCCAATCATGTCCAGATCTCCTTGAGGGGCATTGCATACTGGACACAACCAGACATGGTCTTCCGCAACAGGAGATGAACACGAAGGCTCTCTGTCCTCATCCGCAGCAGGGGCGTCCCCAGTTGGTTGAATTGAATCACTGATCGGAGATTCTGTAATACTGTCGTCAGGTGTTAGGGAAAGTTCCAAAGGATACAGATGTTTCAGCGAGTGGACCTCTTCAAGACCATCCCCTCTCCTGACACGGGCTGATCTAACTACACCATCATCGCCTTGGATAAGATCCAAAATGGTCCCCAAAATCCAAAACGGCCTTGGCTTTAGGGGGCTCTTAACAAGGACCACATCATTCTTCTGAAGGCGGTTCTCTGATCGCAATCGAGAACGTCCTGGAGATTTCCTTCCCAAATCCAGAAGGTATTCATTGTACCACAACTCGTGGAATTCTGACAAACATTGGTTCCTGAGCTCCATAGTTTTGATAAGCTTCTCCCTGCTGGGTGGCACCGACGTAGCAAGATCGATCTTCCCCAACCGCAGTATTAACCCGGGGCTCTTGTTGGGCTTCAGGAACATGTTGGGAGTGATAGCCGTAGCATGATTATCCGAAGACACCTGGTATGTCAAAGGTCGGTTATTTACTGATCTCTGAATATCGGAGAGCACTGTCAAGAGAGTAAAATAATCCAATTTACCCCTGCCAAGAATCTTGAAGAGGCAGTTTTTTATTGTCCTAATGCAACGTTCCCAAGTTCCGCCATACCACGGGAAAAACAGGGGGATTGTTTTCAGCTTCATGCAACATGATCCAAATTTGCTCTGGTACTCCTGTAGCAGAGAGAGACGACTAAAGAGTCTCCCACTTCCGAGAAAGGTTTTGGCATTGTCACAGTATATGGCTTCTGGAACTCCATGTTGATTAGTGAAACGTGCGAGAGCTTGAAAAAAGGACAGCACGCTCATGTCCGGAACTACCTCTATATGGACAGCTCTCACATTCAGGCAAGTGAAAAGAAGCAAGTACATTTTCCTGTCCAGGCTTCCATCCCTTACCCAAAGATGGCCGGTGAAGTCCACCCCTGTGTGTTGGTAAGGCACTCCAAAATCTGCACGAGGAGTCGGTAGGCTGGCCACAGAATTTGGTAGCACGGGTCTGGAATTGTACCTCTTGCATCTAGCACAAGATGCTAAGACCTTGTTGACTGCCTGTCTTCCCTGAGGGACCCAGTAGCCGCTCAGCCTTAACTCAGCCAAGGTTGATCCAGTTCCTAAATGGGAACATCTTGCATGGCAGTCTAAGATTATCAGTCTAGTAATCAGATGACGTTTTCCTATCAAAATTGGATTTTTTACTTCGTAGGAAAGATGCAATGATCGATTAATCCTTCCCCTTGACCGGATCAACCCATCAGAATCCAGAAAAAGATCCAAAGTGTTTAAAGTTCATATTTTTTGTTTTAAAAAGCATCTATTGTTAAAACAAAAAATATGAACTTTAAACACTTATACAAATCACGTGTTGCATCACGTTCTTCATATTTGATGATGGGAAACGACATCTTGCCCATTCGGCTGTATAACAACAAGCCGTTAAGAGATTAAAAAAAAAATACAAATCCGATGACATCAGGATATATTTACACACCGATGATGCCAGGTCTTGGCGAAATATCTGTATCACTTTAAACTAACAAAAAAATGCTAGTTTTAATAAAAAAAAGAAAACGAAAAAAAAAATCGGTTTCGATTTAATGTTTTTCTTTTTTTATGGAAAAAAAATTGATATCGCATCTTAATGCTTATAAAGGTATTTGTTTTACCTGTTCCTTCTTAAATTTAACAATAGATGCTTTTTAAAACAAAAAATATGAACTTTAAACACTTATATATATATATATATATATATATATATATATATATATATATATATAAAATAAATCGATTAGCCATATGGATACCGGAGATTTAAAAATATTTAATAACTCTAGACTGGGGGCGAGAGTAATCGCTACCGTCTTCTCGTGACCGATAAGAAGATGGTAGCGATTATCCTGCTATATCGCGAATCGTTTTATCGCTGTATAGTATCATCTATCTATATAAAGTAAATTGAGATTTTCCCCTGTTTGATTGACCAGTATAGTTTCAAAAACAAAGTTACATACTGAAAACTGTGTCGTCAATAATTTTCGACCAGGAAAAAAAATTAAATTTCATTTAATTCGATTTGATCAGTTGTTATATTCAATCCGTATTTTTAGTACAATAAAATAAGTTGTTAGCAAAACAAATTATCAAATATATGTTTGTTTATATTTTTATGAAAATATAACAAATCTTTAATAAAAAATATCTGTTTTTTTAACGGAAAATTTAGAATTGTATTTTTTGTATAATAAAATAAGTTGTTTTTTTCATGAAAATATAACAAATCTTTAATAAATCTGTTTTTATGAATCAAATATGTTGAAATGTCTTTAGTTTTTTTTAATGAAAATAACACAAATCTTTAATAAAAAATATTTTTTATGAATCAAATATGTTGAAATGTATTCTTTTTATTCATATAAATAAAGTTTTGAAATGTCTTGAATTTTGTGAAACAGCAACATAATATATGTTTTGATTTTTAAAATTATGTTGCTGTTTCACAAAATACAAAAGACATTTGCTTTAAAAATTACTATTAAAATACTAAGCTATTTTATTATATTTTCATAAAAAATCAAAACACTATGTTGCTGTTTCACAAAATACAAGACATTTCAAAAATTTATTTATATCAATAAAAAGGCATTTCAACATATTTGATTCATAAAAAATATTTTTTCATTAAAAAGAACTAAAGACATTTCAACATATATATATATATATATATATATATATATATATATATATATATATATATATATATATATAGAGAGAGAGAGAGAGAGAGAGAGAGAGAGAGAGAAGTAATATAAATTCAAACAAAGAATATAAAAAAAAGATGTCTTTCTTTGTTCGAATTAATTGATGATCTAATAAATATCGTATTTCATCCAATTTTTATTTTCATCATTCATGTTTTTATATTACTGCTTTATCCTGTATATCGAGCATTGGCTTATCAAGATAGGATATAATATGAAGATATAATATTTTATTTAATTTTTTTACCCGTATATATATATATATATATATATGTATGTGTTTTTTAACATAGTTCACTCTAAACAAGGCAAATTGCCACTGTAGACGTAAGGAGCTACTGGGAATTATAGTGAAAGTTTTTTTTTTTTGGGGGGGGGGGGTAATTCTAAATTGGGAGTTGTGCAACGAGATGCTTGTTCACATTAGTTTTAAATTCTGTATGGCGGTACAGTCGGGGAAACAGAGAACAGGAGGGAGTTCCAAACGCCAGCAGGCTGAAGAAAAGAAGCTTTTGGAGTAGAAGGCTGCATCTGGAAGCCTCCACAGTGAATGGATGGGATTTAGCTGATTTTCAGGTTGGTCGAGGCGGCACCACAACAGCAAGTTCATCGGAGCACATTCCATTGAAGTACTTGTAAAACAAGCACATGGTTGTATCATCGTGACGATGGGACAGATGGTGAATGATAATGGAACCTATTAGATTAGAGACTCTTTTTTTAACCTTGTCTAAGAGGGAGAGACTAGTAGATGATGCACCAGCCCAGATGTGACAACAATACCTCATGCATGTGTGGATGGTGACTTTGTAGAGATATAGGATCATGTCAGGTGTGAGAAGTTTACCAGCACGGTAGAAGGAAGCCCACTTTCATTGCAGCAGCCTTGGCAATGTCTTCAATGTATTTATTCCAATTCATGTTACCTGTTAATGTTAGGCCGAGGAGTTTGAATGTTGAACTCTCAGGTAGGGTGTTATTTGCCATGACAATCGGTGGTTGAAGAGGTTTCTTGTAGTTATTGAAGGAAAGTAGCTTTGTCTTTGCGGCATTAAAAGTTACCATCCATTTTTTACCCCATTCCACTACAGACTGGAGGTCATTTTCTAAGGATTCAGCCATTGCCTCAGATATGTGCTCGTCGGTTTTGCCCACATGACGAGAGTAGAGCGTGGTGTCGTCAGCAAAAATTCCTATCTCAGTCGCAATGGCATCAGGGAGGTCATTTATGAAAATCAGGAACAATAGTGGTCCAAGAATAGATCCCTGGGGTACACCAGCATTCATACCATGTTGCTTAGAAGAACGGCCATCGAGTACAACCTGGATCTTTCATTTTGTTAGGAAGGATTTAATTATATTAAATATTTGTCCAGCAATACCATATGAGTGCAGTTTTATGAGAAGTCCTTCATGCCAGACCTTGTAAAAGACCTTGGAAATATCAAGCGCTACCGCCCTAGCTTCACCTGCCTTGTCCAGTGTATGATATATGCGTTCAGAGATGACAGTAAGGATGTCTGCAGTAGATCGTGCTTGTCTGAATCCGTATTGATGATCAGAAATAAGTTTAGCATTAACTAGGTGCCTGACTATCGCTAGATTGATTAATGATTCAAAGATTTTAGCAAAGATCGGGAGTAGACTGATTGGGCGGTAGTTTAGAGGATCAGTTCTATCTCCAGAATTCTTGAGGACCGGTACCACAGAGGCAATTTTCCAACTATCAGGGAAACAAGCTTCAGTAAGGCATTTGTTGTATAGTTTGGAGAGGACAGGGGCCAGCTCAGCAGAGCATTTCTTTATTACTATTACTGGTAAAGATCAGGCCCACAGGCTTTGGAGGTGTCAAGGTTTTTTATGATGTTTCTTACTTGAGACGGGGTGATGACCAGGTTATCAAGTGTGGCTTTAGTCCGCAATGGGAATTTAGGGAGGGGGTTGTTTGCCGAGTCCAGAGTGGAGTTTAAGGCGAAAGCTGGACAAGTAGTTGAGCCTTATCAGTTGCCGTGCAGACAACATCGTTGTGATTTGATAGCGGGGGAATTGTCCATTGCTCATCACACTATTGTAAATTTTCCATAAATCACGAGTACCTAGTTTCTGTGACTGAATGCGTTTTTTGGTTATCTCTGTATACCTTCTCTTTGCTTCATCTATCACAACTTTGCAATCATTTCTTGCCTCTACAAATTTTTGTCTGTTCGCAGTTGACCTATGGCGGCCGAATTTTCCTTCTGCCTCAGCAATAGCAGCTGCACATTCTGAGGTAAACCATTGAGGAGAGTGGGGTCTGCTGAAGAATTTTCGCGTGGGGACATAAGCATCAATGCCTGATTTGACCCATTCAGTTAGCTGATTTGCACACTGATCAGCAGGGAGTGAGAAGGTTACACTTCATGGGGCGTCGCTGATGTGATCCCTGAGGGATTTAAA
Source organism: Sepiola atlantica (assembly GCA_963556195.1). Taxonomy (NCBI): domain Eukaryota; kingdom Metazoa; phylum Mollusca; class Cephalopoda; order Sepiida; family Sepiolidae; genus Sepiola; species Sepiola atlantica. The sequence goes on along the minus strand of OY744519.1, from coordinate 17,961,737 downwards.
ATCAGCCTGCTCATAGTTTCTCGTCGTTTTAAGCAACGGCTCTTCAGCTTTTGGACGAGTTTTTTAAGGTAATAAGTATCATTACCACAACGTGATCAGAGTTTCCGAGCGGGCTATGGGCATTCGCCACACAAGCCTCAGATAGTTAGGTCAAGAACAGATCGAGAAGTGAGGCTTGCTGCACCGTGCGATCCAGAAGGCGGGTCAGGAAAAGTGACAGCCTGTGAGAGGCTTTACGGTAGAGTGGAAGGTAATCAGTCATGCCAAAGTGGTGAGAAGGAATTAAGGATTGAAGGTTCGTTTCACTTAGAGCTAGGATATCCAGGGAGTTTGTCAAGAGAAAAGTTTCTACGTCGTTAATGTTGGTTCTTAGTCCCTGGATATTTGTGAATGCGAGCCTCAAGGGCGGAGGCGAAGATGTTTTTTGTTGGGTGTCTGGTTTAGGTTTGCTTTTTTATTTTGTAAATTCATGTTTGTTTTGAGATAGAGTGGGGAGGGCAAAGTGGGTGCATGTTAGGTGCCAATAAGCTCACACAACCATAAGCTTCAGTTGAAATGTTGGTCTCCATTCACGGTCGATGGCAGATATGAATATGTCCTATCTCGCGGCTCTCCAACTATGTCAGACCGATGTGCTTGGTTGGGACCATACTCCCCCCCCCATCCACATTCACTAATGCTGTGCTGCAGGGTTAATATAAAGCACATGTAGGCTTGATCATCTAATTCTAGCTTATGTTCTCGAGTTAAAAGAAGGGTGTTCTGAACATAAACTCCTAGCCCGTGCATATGTTTGTCAGAGTCTTTACGGTAGAGTGGGAGGTATTCAATCATGTCAAAATGGTGTGAGGAGATTGAGGATTGTAGGTCTTTTTTTTACTTAGTGCTAGGATATCCGGGGGAGTTTACTAGGAGAAAGGTTTCTACGTCGTTGATGTTGGTTCTGAGCCCCCGGAAATTTGTGAATGCTAGCCTCAAGGGAGAAGGCGAAGATGTTTTCTGGCTTAGGTGTGTTTCTTTTTCTTTATATTGACATTTTGGTTTCTGATAGAGTGGGAAGGGTAAAGTGGGTGCTTGTTTGGAGCCAATTAGTCCATTAGTCGTGACTTGGTTGTGACCTCGGGAATAACTGTAGGGTCCCTTTCCATGCCCGACATGGCACATATAGTTACCCACGGTATTATACAACTGTTGATGGAGCAGCCATTCTTAAAAGTTTGGGCTCTTCCACTACCAGTCAGAAACAGCAGCCAGACAAGCTGTCTAACCTGTACCCTCAACTTGTCGGAACAAGAGCGACCCAGACTAGTCATGTAAGACTTAGTGACAAAAAAACTTTCCCCAAGTTCCCCAGATAGAGAGAAAGAGAAACAGCGTTCATTGTTTTAGTCAGGAAAAGAGGCCAAGCACTGGGTGTTTTTGAGGTGTCCCTATGCTGGTACCTCTGCATCTGGCTAATAGACAAAGAAGAAGTGCAAAGGCCGGGCGATAGGCAGAGCCCATCTACTCCTGATAGTGGGGCAGTTTAGCTCGAAATTTCGAAATTTGTGCATTTTGTGATACAAGCATCAAATTTGGCACAAATGTACATTGATATATGGCGAATATTTTCAGATAATGAGCCACTCGGAATTCTCTTTTCATGTCCGCCATATTGGAATTCAAAATGGCCGCCATTTGAAATCTACATTTTAGATTATCTTTGGGTCTAATGCTGCTATTGACTCGATTCTGGTGTCTAAATATGTTTTTGGGGCCAAGTAATATAATGGTAACAATCTGCATCGCATATTTTCTACCAATGAGCCGCCATATTGGATTTCAAAATGGCCGTTGTTTGAAATCTACATTTTCGATTATCTTTGGGTCTAATGCTGCTATTGACTCGATTCTGGTGTCTAAATATATGTTTTTGGGGCCAAGGAATATAATGGTAACAATCTGCATCGCATATTTTCTACCAATGAGCCGCCATATTGGATTTCAAAATGGCCGTTGTTTGAAACCTACATTTTCGATTATCTTTGGGTCTAATGCTGCTATTGACTCGATTCTGGTGTCTAAATATATGTTTTTGGGGCCAAGGAATATAATGGTAACAATCTGCATCGCATATTTTCTACCAATGAGCCGCCATATTGGATTTCAAAATGGCCGTTGTTTGAAACCTACATTTTCGATTATCTTTGGGTCTAATGCTGCTATTGACTCGATTCTGGTGTCTAAATATATGTTTTTGGGGCCAAGGAATATAATGGTAACAATCTGCATCGCATATTTTCTACCAATGAGCCGCCATATTGGATTTCAAAATGGCCGTTGTTTGAAACCTACATTTTCGATTATCTTTGGGTCTAATGCTTCTATTGACTCGATTCTGGTGTGCAAATGTATGTTTTTGGAGGAAAGGAATTCGATGGTTACAATCTGCATTGTGTATCTTTATAAATTAGCCGACATATTGGATTTCAAAATGGCAGCCACTTGAATTCTAAATGTGCAATTATCTCAAATATTTCTATAGTACATGACAAATAAAAAATTCATTTTTCAGAATGACATACTTTATTACAGTACTCCACTTAATTCATGAGAGATGAATATTCATCATCATGTATTTTTGACACAACAACATTTTACTCAAAGTCTGTGAAGTAAAAATTGTTTTGACAAGTTTGAGTTATTGATTAGATTCTGTGTTGTTCTAGGTTTGATATGGCACTTTTAATAAGAGATTTGGTTGATTAGTCTTCTCCATTCCTTCAATCAATATCACAAAATGATCAATTCGGGGTTACGTCTAAATATCCACAAAAATAGTGTGAACATTAACACAAAACAATGTAAACTTCTCAAAACTAGCTTTTCCTGTATAACTCTAAATAAAAATATCAATTTACTTCAACTATTAATTTTGAGTTTTGTACTTTTGATACATGTCTTAAGTTATTAAATATCTAAGTTAAAATTCTGACATGCTATGGCGTAATATATAAGGTTAGGTGTGTACTGACATTCTACAATGGTCTGGTATTTGAGGCTAGGTATACATCGGTACTGAAGATATGTGTACATAAACAGTGTCATGTTAACCAGTTCAGCACTGCCACAAGTAAATGAATGTTGTGGACTCATCTTCATGTGCAGTCCCCTTCACACACACAGAGGGCTGTGCACTTAAGGGCAGCCTTTTTGCACTTGCAGCGTCTCACACACCTTTTCTGGCACTTGTAAGAAACCAGCTCAATGCAGGTGTGAGCTGCCTGAGGTAGCCTGGTCCAGTATGGTGTGTACTGTCCTCCAGTCATTGACCGACCCCAATTGGTTGGTGGTGGGAGTTCTGGTGCTGACCCCACACATGTCCACCTTGATATACTGCTCTTTTGACATGTTCCTCTAAAGCTGCCTTCGTTGGAGAGGTCAGCTGCACATTGTTCTTCCTTGTGAAGAGTTTCCTCCTGGCGTTGTCAATGTCCGTGCATTTGCTGGTTCAATCATACAACAGGATCACGAACCTCTCAATGATGCACATTGCATCATTTGGTATGTCACTTGGTGCAGAAGACAGCTGCACCAGCGCCTCAGTTAACTCTGGCAGTACTGTCCAGACTGCCGATGCGGTCTTCTTGCCATGTCTAGCAAAGCTTGACACAGTACCGCATCCAGTTAGAGCGTGGAACATTGGCAGTGCACAAGCCTTCTCTGGTCCCAGTCCAGCTTCTATTTCATGTGCTGCTAGGTATCGGAAACTTGGGCCTGTTCAGAATGCCAGCGATAGTTTGTCTTCTGGTTGCAATTCTTGTACCATGGACATTGCCAGCACCACAACATTGGTGTCTACAGTCCGGATGACTATTGAATGGTGCTTGTACATAGCTGCGTGAGATGCATGCAGCAACATCCGACTGTAAGCCTCTTCCTGGTTGCATGGGTCGAGTGAAATCAGATCTGGTAGTAGTGGCTTGCTGATCACTGCCTCTGCTGGTCAAACCATTCCAAGAGAGCTGTTGAGAGAAACTTAAACAGCTTGGTCTTGTTGCTGTCCACTCGTAGGAAGTGCCACCAGTTTCCTGGTATGGATGCGGTGGCCACCACACTGTCTCTTCATCTTGTCTTGTTTCTTCAATGTAGAAGACGAGTTCAACAAATACTACTGCCGTCATTGCTCTATCTTGGTCGGAGTCCTGAGGTCCTGGACCGATCTTGCGTGGTTGTAAAGTCCTATCAAGCACTGCAGGTGATACTGGGGATCCAACGCAACCATGTCCCCACCACTGAGATGGCCAAGCATTTCTGTATCACCAAGAAGCTTTGCAAAGGCATGGACCCGTCTGTCAATTTCGAATGTTGCAGCTTTCAGAAAACTATTAGTTCCCACAGGTTGTCCTCATCGCTCTGACCTTCTTTCTTTAGTGCCCTCTTCTGTGCTCTCTGTAGTTTGGTGTTGTTGTACTGGAGCTTGCACGTATGGTGATATTGTGTGCTGTGTGCAACCATCACAGTTTCAATGACATGGCCATCATCAAGTCTTGCCAATTGGAAGTTCTCTAAGTTCATTGAATTTGATCAAGTTCTCTGCGAGTGAACTGTATCCACTACCAATGTCTGTTCTCTTAGATTGTTCAGGTTTGGTCAATGTCTCCATCCTGTCCTCTTGACATATGATGCATAACCTCCAGTCAGTAGTGGTGTAGTGTTGTCATGTTGATGAAGTTCGCTCAGCATGAGCTAGTGTTAACCTCTTGGACATGGTGATCGAACTGTCTTCAGAAGAAAAACCAGCACCGTCAGTCTACAGGCATGCATCACGATGAACCTGAAAATACACAATGTAGCATTTCTGTAATCATAAATGTCATGAAAACTGATACTACAACTACACTCTTAAAAATTCCGTGACAGACCTGGAAAAGGATCAGTTGGGGCCAAACTCCATTCTGGATCAAAAATGACTCGGAATAGTTAGATTTTACACAGAAAAGGTCAGATCTAACCAAAATATGGTCATATTTATTATACCTTATTCGGTGTCATTTTTACCTGAAATGGAGTTTGATCTTTTTCCGGGTCATTCAATATTGCAGCAAAATGAATAAAGACGTGCAATGCAGCTTGTTACCATTGGATTCATTGCCCCCTAATCATACATTTAGACACAAGAATCAAGTCAATAGCGTTATTAAACCCAAAGGTAATCACAAATGTAGATTTTAAATGAAAATCCAACATGGCGGCTCATTGTTAAAAGATACAAAATGCAGATTTTTATCATTGGATTCCTTGCCCCCCCAAAACATACATTTAGACACCAGAATCGAGTCAAAAGCAGTATTAAACCCACTGATAATCGAAAATGAAGATTTCAAATGGCGGCCATTTTGAAATCCAATATGGCGGCTAAATGGTTAAAAATACGCAATGCATATTGTTACTATTGGATTCTTTGCCCCCTAAAACCTACATTTAGGCACCAGAATCGAGTCAATAGCAATTTTAGATCCACAGATAAGCGCAAATGTAGATTTCAAATGGTGGCTATTTTGAATTCCAATATGGTGGACATGAAGAGAGAATTCCGAGTGGCTCAATATCTGAAAATATTCGCCATATGTCAAGGTACATTTGCGCCAAATTTGGTGCTTGTATTACAAAATGTACAATAGGTTAGCTATGCTGCCCAACTATTAAGCAATTTTAGGTTTTCAAACCGGATATTTTATTCAAGACTAGCTTAAGGAAGGTTGTCGATCAAGACTAAGGAGCCCCCCCCCCCAACGGTTTTCTGCCAAGACGTAAGTAGTCATTAGCACAGTTTTTATATCAGAGTTTTCCTTCTCCGAGATGCATGACCTGACAAGGTCTACGGGTCCATCACATCGAGAGGGGTAATCCTGCGCCTAGTATTTCAGAGCCCTCGCAGGTATAAAAAAAATTCTCATGTACATACATATATATATATATATATATATATATATATAGAGAGAGAGAGAGAGACAGATAGAATAAGTTTAACCGACACCTCCCAGGGATAACAGAAAATTCGAGATGGGTTAAACTCTCATAAGTAAGAATACGACGGCGTATCGTTTATATTTATATACACACTATAGAGTCGATGCTTAGGGCTCAACTGTACGACCAGTTGAGCAGCAAAATAAGTCAAACTGTTGAGCAGCAAGATAAGTCAAACTGTTTATAACAAGGCTAGAATGTTCCATTATGCTCAGAAGGGAGAGTCCATTCTCTGTGTTCTGATTGGCTGAGATTCATATGTGGCCATTTTAGTCTATAAATGTTCATTCATTCGAACAAGCACTCCTCCATGAGATGGATACCAATTGAGGCCCTTATGCCGGTAAGTGTTAGTTTAATTCTATATATCCCCCCCTTCCCCTCAGTACGCGAACGCAATGGTCTTTGGGGAAGAATGAGTTCCTTCTGGCCTGGTTGATTGTGGGGGAGTAACCTGGACAATGCCCGAGCAGATTTCACTGGCATTGGTTTAGCAGTGCCGGGTGATGTTGGGTGCCTCGGCGATGTCATTACATCTCCTCTGTTATGCGGCAATGGTGTACCAGGTGTATGGGAATCACAAGGCGTTAGATTGGGAGATTCAGTCGAAACACTGGGAATAGGGACTGGAATTACAGGTGTTACAAGTTTTCTGAGGAATCTGCGGTTTCGCAAAGTGATTCTGCCTGAACCATCAATCCTGATCCGATACTGACGCTTAGGGAGAGTTTCGACAACACGACCTGTTGTGTCCCATCGACGATTGTTTGCACGTTGTATTTATACTCTTTCTCCTTCTTGGAGTGGGCATAAAGTATGCGCTGTGCGATTGTACCGCTCGGTGAGGTGAGCATTGCGCTGAGATAAGCTTATCTCACGGTTCCTAGCTGCAGCTATCCATTTTGCATGTGGTTTATATAGTGCGGGTTGAGATGGTATGAAGTCACGAAGGAGCAAGAGTTGTGCTAGGGATAGACCAATGCCTTGGATAGGGGTGTTGCGATATTGTAGAATGGCTCTGGCAACACTGTCATTATTCAATGAGCCCTGGGGACCTGTATTTCCATGAATTATCCTCTTCGCTGTTTTTACAGCTAACTCTGCTCGGCCATTAGATTGAGGATATGCCACTGAGGACTGTCTGTGCTTCACACACCATGTTTTGAGGAACTGCTGAAACATGTTGGAATTAAAAGGTGGGCCACCATCGCTACTAAGTTCTTCTGGGGTGCCATATGTGTGGAATAGTTTCCGACAAATAGATATTAGTTTTGAGGTGATGGCATGACCTGGTTTAAAATGATATAAAATAATCCAGCCAGTGAGTCTGTCTGCACAGACAAGGTATGCAATGTGTCCGACGTAAAAAAGGTCTATCACTATCTGCTGGAAGGGCCAATCTGGAGCTTGGGTTAATACGAGTGGTTCAGGTGGCTGACTTGGGGCAATGTTTGTGCAGATGCAGCAATTGGCTCGAAAGTTGCATATTGATGCATTCATACCGGGCCAATACACCGATTCATTGGCACGGGCTTTCATGCCAACCATGCCCTGGTGGGCTGAGTGTAGATAACGTAGTACTTTTCCTCTAAGAGATTTGGGTACCACGATTCTCGCATCCATCAGTGCTAAGCTCCTGTCAGTACTTAATCGATGGCGTACATCCCAGAAGTTACGGATTTCCGGTTCAGTAAGTGAACGTTTGGATGGAAAACCTAGTTGTATTGTGTTGATCAGAGTCGTGTAAGATGGATCATTTCGGCCTGATGCACGTATGTGATCAGCTGACAGGATTGTATCATTGTCTTTAAAATCGTTCATGGCCTGCTGGGTTGCTACCTCCACCATAGCATCTATTTTATCCAAGAGAGTGATGTCTTCAGAGGAAGGGTGTGTGGAAGATAGGGATGTAAGGGCACTCATTGTAGGGACTGGGTTGCGAGAGACGGCATCGGAACCCTGATGCAACTTTCTTGGGCAGTGTTGGATGGTAAAAAAATACCTGAGTGATTTTTCTTTAAGCTTAAAGAGGCGCGGGTTATGTATCTTGCTCAGGTCCCTGTCGCCAAATACTCCTAGTAAGGGCTGGTGGTCTGTTACTACTATTACGTTAGGGCAGCCCATAATAAATATACGGCATTTGTCTAATGCCCAGGCGATTGCTGCTGCTTCGCCTTCAATGGGTGCATATCGGCGCTCCGCATCTGTGCAAAATCTGCTGCCTGCAAATACGATGTGCCAGCCCTCAGGACAACATACCGGTGCGTTCTCAGTGGAACATATACAGTGTTTTTGTAATAGCCGGAAACCCATACCTTCTTTACTCCAGTCTGGAGCAAGACAGGTTGCTCTGTTAATATCAAAGGTCGTTACACCCTTTTTTACCAAATTCACAATGATTTGCCTGGATGTGAAAAATGCATTCTCGAGATCCTGATTCCAAATGAAGCATGAATTTTGTTTGACAAGGTCTCGAAAGGGAGAAATTATGGTGCTTAGAGAATGTGCCCATGCTACTTGGTTAACTAATCCAAACCAAGACCTTGCATCAGTTATATTCTTTGGGATAGGAAAGTTGGCAATTGCATTAAGTAAATTCTCGGAAGGGGCTACTCCTGATGATGTTATTTGAAGGCCTCCAAACTGAACCATATCTTTGCAAAATTGGAATTTATTTTTGTTAAGGACAATTCCGTTTTTTGCGCAAAGCGATAGGTAGTCAAATGTATGATAGAAGGCATCTTCTATACTGTTGTCAAAAAGTAGCGTATCATCAACGACCTTCACTTCGCGAGGAATGTTCTTAATGACCTCATCATATCTACGCGTATAGGCATCACCGGAGGCTAAGTATCCCTGAGGCATGCGGAGATACATGAAACGACCCCACTCTGTGATGAAAGTTGTAAGTGGCTGAGATTCCTCATCTAGAGGGATTGAATGATAACCATCCATTGCATCTAAGACGGTTTTTTTTTGTTGGGCGGCACCTGTAATGCCAATTGGAATGGCGAGCTAGTGTGATGTGTTTCTCGTTTGCACTGCGAGTTTAAATGCTGATAGTCCACTGTTCTTCTTGGTTTTCCATCTTGTTTTGCAGTGATTACCATAGTGCTGCACCAATCGGTAGGGGTACCAACGGGCACTGGAGTAAGAATGCCTCTTTTAACATCATCCCAAAGTGCGAGTCGTACTTGCTCCTTGAAATGATAAGGCACAGGAATTGGGTTATGTCTGGCTTTTGGGACCGCTCCCTCTTTAAGGTGAATATGGGCGGTGGGGTCGGACATAGATGGGAACACCCCATTGTTTTTGAACGTTGTCTTGCCCAAATGTTCTAGGAGCCAATCCTTAAGTCTACTAATGTTTTCTTCTGTTGGGGTAAAGGGAAGTCTTTTGGGGCGACTTGGCAATTGATTCACATACTCAATGTGTTGTATTACGATATTTGCCTGGGTTGAAAATGTTGCCGCAGGGTTTGGGAAATCTTGCTTGGTTGTTCTTCCACAAACTTCGAATTTCACAGGTAACCATCCCTGACACACAAGTGTGAAATCTCCCACAGTCCGAACGATTTTTCTTGATGGTACTAAGTTATTCATTGTGAGCCCCATGTTAAACAGATGGTTTGATCCCCCTAAACATATAGTGGCCCCACTATCAGGGAAAATCTTCAGCTTTGTTCGGTAGTCACCAGGGATGTTCTTCGCTTGTCTGGGATCTGGATTTGGTGAAAATGGGATAACATACACATCTATTTCTTCTATTTGATTTTCACTTGCGGTCGTATATGTATCCCTTGTCTGGTTAAATGTGATGTGAGCGATAAGAGAATCCATAGGAGTCTCGTCAATTCCAATACAGGGTTTCTTTGCTCGGCACACTCTTGAAAGGTGGTTAAGTTTCCCACAAGTGCTGCATGTTTGACCCCACGCTGGACATTTTAACTGGCGGGAGCTTGTTCCTGGGATACCATGATAATGGCTACCACAACCCATGCAAGCTTGAAAGTTATCACGTTTGGCGGAGTTGCTGATACTAACGTGACCTTTATTAGCTTGAGCACTGGTTTTCTGCTTGCGGTAGGTAGATATCCGTGCAATAGCCATGTCAGAGGTGTCAGTCATTGAAGTTTGGTCTTTCAATGCCGATTCGAACGCCTCAGAATGGCGAACATTTTGTTCGAGAGTTGTAAGTGTTCCAGTTTTGGCCAGCAGGTCTGCTTGGAGGGTATTGTTTGCTATTCCCCTGATGAGCTGGTCCTTGATGTACATGTTAGACAGGTCATGCTCACAAAGGGGACATAAAAAGTTGCAGTCCAGGGCTGTGGCCCGGAGGCGGACAAGATAGTTCTGTATTGTCTCAGTCTCACCTTGTGACATGGAGGCAAAAGTAAGGCGATGAACGATGGGATTCGACCTTTGAGTGACCAATGCCTCTTCATTGGTGAAGAATTTAGGGTGAGTGTTGACTATAGCATTCTGGACGGACTCATCAGCAGAACTGTATAGCTGTATATTGGCCTGAGATGTTGGCATACCCGTCATCTTGGTGAATACTTCCCAATCAATCCTGAATTTTCTGAATTGTTGGGGGGTCATTTCAAGATGGAGCTGGGGTAGTTTAGCGGCTGGTGCTTTAACGTATGTTACCTCAGCAGAGAGTTCCTTAGCTTCTTTAAGGATTGAGAGAGCTTCTCCTATTGTCGCGATCCCTAGCTCTTTCAACATGGCCCGATCCATCATTTGCAGGTTCTTTTTTGTCAGCTTTTCACTTGCACATGTGGCAGCATAGGTTCGAGCTGAGCTAGCAGAGATCCCTGTTTTGAGGAGGTACTGCTCCCAATCTTCAGGATCCATATATCCTGTTCGTAGCGCCATATAGAGTCGATGCTTAGGGCTCAACTGTATGACCAGTTGAGCAGCAAGATAAGTCAAACTGTTGAGCAGCAAGATAAGTCAAACTGTTGAGCACATCAAAATGCCTGTTTATAACAAGGCTAGAATGTTCCATTATGCTCAGAAGGGAAAGTCCATTCTCTGTGTTCTGATTGGCTGAGATTCATATGTGGCCATTTTAGTCTATAAATGTTCATTCATTCGAACAAGCACTCCTCCATGAGATGGATACCAATTGAGGCCCTTATGCCGGTAAGTGTTAGTTTAATTCTATATACACCAAATTTATGACATAATTAAAATTTTAAATATGATAATAACGCTCCGTAAATTGACAGTTAACAATGCTTATCCATATGTACGCGCGTTTCAAAGAAATCGTTTTATCATCAGAGTATTGCAGAGTTTCCTTATCACCATATAGACTATATCAATTTGAATTCCAATAATTTTCAGTGGATATATTCGTAATCAGTTCAAGAACAAAACAATGCCCGGATGGAGGGACCAAATAGAATATCTTTTCAATAATGAAACAAAACAATGTCCGGATTTTTTCAATAATGAGGAGAGGCAGAACACATGAAATTAACATGAAAATCATAAACACATTTCAGTATGATTTTAAAAAGAGCAACGATTACCTTCAAATCTTTTTATAATCGATTTTTTTTTCTGTATAAAAAACTTAATTTCTAAAAAAATTAATTTTAAAAATATATATGATGTTTATAGTTCCAATACCAATATATAGGAGAATTTGATAAATGGCAGTCACACTTGGAGTAATGTGATGTTCCAACCTCTGATGCAGTTGAACACTGTCAGACTTAGCTCACTGTATATGCCCGTTGATTTGACATTTATACAGTTTAAATTCTCTTCATTTCTAAGTTAATTGATGTTGGCCTAGGGGTTGAATATCAGGCTGTGAGTAAAAGGTGACTTGGCAACTGCGTTTAAATCGTTCGACGAACAAGAATTAAGATTATCTACACTGAATATTGCATAAGCATGAAACACCAGTGTGTGTGTGGGTAATAATAATAAATATTCACTTAAAAAATATTATATATATATATATATATATATATATATATATATATACATACATATATGTCATCAACTTACAGACTATTTTGCTGTATAACAGCTCTTCAGTGCCGCAAGCCGGGATTGAAACTCAACCGTCGAGCTGACAGTCAGCGCCTCTACCCCTGTGCTATCATACGACACTGACAAGATGTAAGTCATATCTCAATGTAAACATTGTCAAGTGACGGGACCTCGAATTAGTTTTACCCAATGAGCTATCCTTTAAAGCTAATGGCAGTTGGCGATATCCTTAGAAAAAAGCTCTACCCAAGAAAGGGGGCTTTATATAGTCATCCACATACAGACTGTTGCTGTGTCACAGCTCTTGTGTGCCTAGACCAGTTAGTGCCGCAAGCCGGGATGTAAACTCAACCGTCGCTCTCTCTCTCTCTCTCGCTCTCTCTCTCTCTCTCCCTCTCTCTCTCTCTCTCTCTCTCTCTCTCTCTCTCTCTATATATATATATATATATATATATATATATATATATATATATATATATATATAAAATAAAGTATAATAACACGAAATTACATAATCATCGATGCAATAATTATTTAAACCTTGTGGATTTTCCAACCATCCGATCCAATTGAAACTGAAAAAAAAAAAATTAAATTCACACACACACACACACACACACACACACACACACACACACACACACACACACACATATATATATATATATATTCTATATATATATATTCTATATATATATATTCTCTATATATATATTCTGTATATTAATATATTCTATATATATTATATATATATATATATATATATTCTATATATATATATTCTATATATATATTCTATATATATATATATATATATATATTCTATATATATATATATTCTATATATATATTCTATATATATATATTAATATATTCTATATATATTATATATATATATCTATATATATTCTATATATATATATATTTTATATATATATATATTCTATATATATATATTCTATATATATATTAATATATTCTATATATATTATATATATATATATATATTCTCTATATATATATTCTATATATATTTTCTATATATATATATATATATTCTATATATATATATATTATATATATATATTCTATATATATATATATATATTCTATATATATATATTCTATATATATATTCTATATATATATATTAATATATTCTATATATATATATTCTATATATATATATTAATATATTCTATATATATATATATATATTCTATATATATATTAATATATTCTATATATATATATACATATATATTCTATATATATATATATATTAATATATTCTCTCTCTCTCTATATATATATATATATATTAATATATTCTATATATATATTAATATATTCTATATATATATATATATATATATATTCTATATATATATATATATATATATTCTATATATATATTCTATATATATATATATATTAATATATTATATATATATATATATATATTCTATATATATATATATTCTATATATATATATATATTAATATATTATATATTCTATATATATATATATTAATATATTATATATATATATATATATATTCTATATATATATATATATTCTATATATATATATTAATATATTATATATATATATATTCTATATATATATATTAATATATTATATATATATATATTCTATATATATATATTAATATATTATATATATATATTCTATATATATATATATATTAATATATTCTATATATATATATATATATATATATTAATATATTCTATATATATATATATATTAATATATTCTATATATATATATTCTATATATATATATATTCTATATATATATTCTATATATATATTCTATATATATATTCTATATATATATTCTATATATATATATATATATATATATATATATATATATATATATATATATATATATATATAAGTGTAGGTTTGTAATCCGTGGCTGGAGCAATGTGATATAGGCACCGGAAGGTGGAGAAGATGAACAAAAACAAACGAGAAGAGAAAACAATCTCAAATCAATTTATTAATATTTCATGTAAAACCGATTAAATACCGGAACAGTAAATAAAAACGTGGTTACTGTCAGGCAAATAAAAGTTCCGGAATAAGGTAATCTTAAATTTTCGAAAGAAAAACTTTCATTATCAAAAGACCAAAAATTAACGACCGACTGGTCGAAAAAACGAACGAAAGAGATGCACTGGTGGAATCAACTGTTGTTGACACCACAGAGAATAAAGAGTAGGTACGCAGAAAATGTTAATTATTCCTATCATAATTTAATTATATAATTATTCAGCTCAAGTTATCATCTTATTAATATTTGTTTATTAATATACTAATTATTATAATTTTATTATTTTTATTTTATTTGATTTATTAACTTTTTTCTTTATTTATTCAATTCTGATTTTAAATTTGGGCCGTTATGAGAATACGAACGGTCAAAGAGAGGTAACTCTGAAAACTATGAAAACAGAAAATGGCTAGAATTAAAACTTGAAAAATTGAAATCAATTGTGGAAATAATTAACATCATGAGAGTAGGAAGAAACCGTTGGAAAGGGATGGAGGGCAGGATTAAGAGATTAAAAATATACACACATATATACATATAAAGTGTAAATTTCTAAATACATATTTATTTTAAAGGTATAATATTCCTAGAATTAATTTATTTAAATTTATTTTATTTATTTATATATTTTTTGTTATTATTATTTATTTATTTATTTTTTATTTTATTAAATTTTAAACTTTAATTTAGGGATTATAAATATATATATACATACATTCAGGACCGGCTGGACAGTTATAAAAGTGGGGGCTCATCCAAAAAATGGGGGGGGGGGGCGGTCAAACACATGCACACACAACTTCATTGATGACCGTAAAGTGGGGGAGCCAAGTCAAAAAAGTGGGTGGGCTTGAGCCCCCACTGCCCCCCCCCCCGGTGCCGCCGTCCAAGCATATACACACACATACACATACACATACATACACACATACACATGTACATATATATATATATATATATATATATATATATATACATACATACATATATATATATACAGGGTCTACATACATATACATAGAGTGTATATTACTCCATTCTTGTTTATATTTAAGTCTAATATTATAATGTTTTACTTATTAATATGTAACTATGTAAAAATTAAAAACAGGATAAAAGGTATTAAGGTGTGGGGTTGATGGTGCTGGGCAAATAAATGGAAGAGACAAAGGCAATGAGGTTGGGGGTGGGAGTGTAAGAATGTAAGAATCAGAGGATGATAGGGGAAGACAACTCATATCTGTTATTCAAAGTTGGATGAAATTTCGAGATTAGAATAGCTTCCGAAATTCGAAGCTGACCGACATTGTGGACAGAGTTGAGAATGCGGACACTAATAGAGCGATGTGTGTTGCCACATGATATTAAGTGTTTGTGGAAGGAAGAAATGTGGGTGTTAAGATGTTCTTTAATGCGTTGGTGCAGAGGCCTAACGGTACTACTGATGTAGAACTTCTGACACTTAGCGCATTGTAGATTGTACACCGTATAGGTGCGGAGGCAGAGGCCAGAGCTGGGGATGGGGCAATTAGCTAGAGGGCAGGGGTCCGAGGTGTGGTGGCTTTTTTTGGACAGATGTTGTCGGAGAGAAGTGCCTGTGTGAGAGAGCTGTATGTTAAGGTTCTCACTACGTATGGCATTGCGGATAGCGGAAGTGATACGGTCGCTAAAGAAGGGGAGCTTAAGGAAGCAGGTGTTGGTGAGAGTGTGGTGTCTACGTCTTTTGGTGTTATTGAGGCTGGATATGGTAGTGAGGGGGAAACCGTTGGTTAATAGGGTCTGGTGGAAGGCTTTGGTGTGCGTTGTTTTGTCGGTAGTGGATGAGCATTTGTTCTGTATGCGGGTGATTTCAGTGTGCGCGTAACTGATTTTAGATTTGAGGGGTAGTGCGGATTTGTAGTGGATGAAAAGGTTCCTGCAGGCGGGTTTTCTACAGAAGGTGGTGTGAAGGGATCCGTTGTCATTTATGCTAAGTTTAAAGTCTAGGAGTGAGAGAGAGCCTGAGGTGTTGGGATGTTCGATGGTGAATTTAATGTGGGGGTCAGTATTATTAAATGTGTTCAAAATAGAGGTAGCTTCTTCTCTGGATGAAGTGAGGATCAAAATGTCGTCAATGTATCTCGAGAAGAATATATGGGAATGGCAGGTGCTAAGTGCTTGTTGTTCCAGTCTGTTCATGTAGGATATGGCGAGGAGGCTGGAGAGACTGGAACCCATGGGTAGGCCAGAAACTTGTTTATATGTGTCTTACTGGAACCTGAAATAAGTATTATCCACAATGATACGTAGGAGTTGATGTATGTCTGTCGGGGTAAGCCCAAAACAGTCAAGATTGTTAGAGGAGATGTGGTCAGTTATGAGGTCAATGGCGGGGTGTGCGGGAATGGAGGTATAAAGGGAGACAACGTCAAGGCTGAAGATGTAGTTGTTGAGGCGAAGTTGTTGGGGGTTGGAGTAAGTGGTCTGTTTAGTACTTGGTCAGAGCTGCTGACATGTGCCGGGAAGGTGAGGAGTAGCGGTTTAAGTAAATGGGAGAGGAGCCAGGAGATCTTGTAAAGGGGTCCCTCAGTATATATATATATTCTATATATATATATATATATATATATATATATAGAATATATATATATATATATTCTACACTGAAGATTACATAAGCATGAAAAAATCGATGTCTGTAGGTAATATTAATAATTATTTATTTAAAAAGTATTTTTATCGCTTCTTTAACTTAGTTAATTTAATAATAAGCAGTTATACTAGTCGTAATGCGATGTTCCAACTCTCTGTTGTTTTTTAATATTGTTCGACTCGCTTACTATGGGTGTCTGCTAAGTCGACATTTATAGACTTTGAATTTTCTTCAACTCCATATTAATTGGTGGTGGCTGAAGAGTAAAATATCAGACTGCGAGTCAGAGGTGACTTGTAACTGGGTTCGAGCCATCCGACTGGCAAGAATTAACATCTCCAACACTAAAGATTGCATGAGCATTAAAGATCGATGTCTCTAGGTAATATTAATAAATATTTATTTAAAAAATATTATATATAGATATACATATATATATGAGATTAAAAATGGAAAAAGCGGAAGATCTGTGAGCTCAACGTTTCGCCCAACTGTTACGTGGGCTTTATCAAGAGCGAACGAAAATGTTAAAAATGCCAAAAGACGAGCAACTTTTACCATTTTTCGTTCGCTCTTGATAAAACCCACGTAACAGTTGGGTGAAACGTTGAGCTGACAGATCTTCTGCTTTTTCCATTTTTAATCTCATACCGTCGGATGTTTTATCCTTTCATCTATTCACACACACACACACACACACACATATATATATATATATATATATATATATATATATATATATATATATATATATATATATATATATCAAAAGTCCCTAAAAAAGTTCCATTTCATATTTCCGATTATTTATCTTTGATATTTTTATTCTAACGTTTCATATTAATTTCAGATAGAATCATATCTGGAGTTAATCTGAAACGTCAGAATAAAAATTATCATTATAATATAAAAACTCTGCTTAACATAACATGCTAACCACTGAGTTTAATTTTATATTAGTATTTAATATATCTTGGGGAGTCATAACCGGCTTTTAGTGGCAGACCAACTCTTCAGCACCTTTCCGTTGGCAAAGACTCCGAGAAAATATTAGCTCTTGTAGCACCTTCAAATGAGCACTTTATTGTTATTTCTAATTTTGTTATCTTTTTGTTTTTTGCTGGGAATAGAACATCTTACCAGGCATTCACTCGTTATTTCATAGACCCAACCGAGAGATCTTTTTACAATTTTAAACGTCCCTTTAAGTGCAATTGTTTGTATTTCCCTTGCACTTGGTTCACCGGCTAAATTCCCCAGGCAGTTTTTGAAATTCTTTTTCACGAGTCCGGTTGCTCCTAGAACTATTGGAATACTGGAGATCTTCCTAAGATTCCAGTTTCTTTTTATGTACATAAGACCTTAGTATTTCGTTATCTTATCCCTATCAGTTCTGTTTAAGTCAGCATCATTAGGGACACTGACTTCAAGTAGGGTTGCTACTTTCTCCCTCTTGTCCCACATTACTATTTCAGGTTTAATATCTCCATTTTTTTAGTTATATAACTGTAGGAATTGCATAGTCATAGTGGATGGTGTATGACTTATTTCCAACAGTTCTTTCTGATATATGTTCCGATGACTTGCTGCTACACTGGATATTTAACTTTTTACAGATGATCCAGTGGAGATATTTACGCACTCCATTGTGTCACATTGTATAGTAGCCGTCCTCCAGCAGAACCTTACAACTGGATGTCAGGTCGCTTACACTCTCTACTTCTGTGTGTCAGAACCTGCGGTTGTTGTCGTTACTGAGACCACTCATCTTCTTAAAAGCATTGGTCATCAAGTCTTGATCTTGGGCAGCCATTATCCTCTCTTGATCATAGTGGAGCGATCCTCTTGATCATAGTGGAGCGATCCTCTTGATCATAGTGGAGCGATCCTCTTGATCATAGTGGAGCGATCCTCTTGATCATAGTGGGGCGATCCTCTTTTGAGCCATTCTACAGAGCCTTCCTTATCTGTATATTGTTGGGATAGTTCATTCAGAAAATATTTGGCACATTGTTTGGTTAGCTCATTTTTCCAGTTTTCTGCAATGGAAGATTTTGGTGTATTTCTGTGGCAGGCTTGTTTGGTGTTTCTGTCTCATTTGTAAGAAAGTCTTGTCCAAAATGTTTGGCCAGTTTTATGATGAGAATTGTTCTACTCGTTCTTGATTTGGGTTCTGGACGCTCATCAGATATTGGCCGGTGCTCACAAAAGTGGCTCGATGTTGATGGTT
This sequence comes from Sepiola atlantica, assembly GCA_963556195.1. Classification (NCBI taxonomy): domain Eukaryota; kingdom Metazoa; phylum Mollusca; class Cephalopoda; order Sepiida; family Sepiolidae; genus Sepiola; species Sepiola atlantica. The sequence goes on along the minus strand of OY744519.1, from coordinate 17,942,762 downwards.
AATTTCTGAGAGACCCATACCCCCTGTTACTGTGGGCAGATAAAGCCTTGGTAGACACTGGTTTCTGTACATTACTCTGTACAGTGTCAACATTCTTCTTGTTTTAGTGTCTACTGTGTTTATGTCCGTTTGTGGCCAATCAATAATGCCACAGTTGGTTGTTATCACTCACATGCTAAGTTGGTTGATAACAGTTACTTTGTTTTTGTTTGTAATCTGTTTTGCAAATTTTTCTTGCACAGCGTACATATTGTCTGCCAATTTCTTCTCTCATCTTGGCATGTTGAATTGAATCGTTTTCTTCTATGCCAAGGTATTTGTATTGACCATGCTCTTCTAGGTCTTTGATGCCAGTCTCTTCATTAAGCTGTATGTTTTCCGTTATGATCTTCCCATTTCTGAGAGAGCACTTGGCACATTTGCCCAGACAAAACTTGATTCTAATATCTTTGGAGAAGGTATGTACAACCTGCAAGAGTCGAAAGGTCAGCATCTGAGCTGGTTGACTCTTTTGTTTAGTCTTGTTGGTGACCCTGGTTGTAGCCACTCCGGCATTTATTCAGTAGCTTACTTAGTGGATCTATCGTCAGGCCAAAGAATAAAGGAGATAAGCTATCTCCTTGGAAGATTCCTCTTCGGATCTTGACTTTACGGATTGTTATTGTTCCATTGGTGTGGCTTAATGACATGGTTGTTCACCATATCTTTATATGGATAACAATGTTTTTTTTTATTACCGGATGGATCTTATATAATTCAAGGCACCGCAGTAGCCACATGTAGTGCACACTAATATTTGCCTTTTGGTAATCGATCCAAACCATGCTTAGGTTTCTCTTCCTCTTTCCGCATTTCTTAAGTATGGTCTTATTGTTGGATAATGGCCCTGTGAGGCCGGACGTATGTTGAGTGGACGTATGTGTGGAGGATCGTTTGGTTTGGCTTGCGCGATTTATTGCGGGTGGACCCATACAGTCGAGTGCAAAATAAACTGGTTCTCACAGTTGGAACTCACAAACGTTGACAGGGCCACCATGTTGACGATACCTCAGGTCAATGGTCAGGGTACACCTGCGCATAGGGGTTCTGTGACGTCACGGGCTTTTGTGTGGGAAATGGAGTTTTGCGAGTCTGGGTTTTGGAAGCAAGCCGAACAGACGATTTCTCTATGTAGTCCGAAATGAAAAATGGGAATTTATTTCCCTAAGAGAATACAGGTTATGAGATTCCTTCTTTCCCGCCCCCTCCTCGAATGGCTAAGGACTTAAGCTAGGAATTAACTACGATAGAGTAGTAATTTGGTCTCTCACCTAACGTTGGTGAAACATCTCCATGATCGACGGTAGACTGACGCCTGAAATAAGCAAATCAAACTAAAAGATTGTTGCCTCGTGAATTTTGTGGTATGAAGGTTTTTGTTGCAGACACCCCTCCACACGATGAGGAAGAGAAGGTACGAGAAATTAAAGGTATGCAACATTATTACTCAACAACTGGTCCCTGGTGCAACAACACTTCCTCCTGTCTACTGCTTTTTCTTTTTCGAGATACGCTCCAGAAGTATTCATGCAACTAGACCAGTGAAGAGCTTGTAGGTTGTAGTGAGACAGCAGATGGGTCTGTGTTTACTAGAGCATTGTGTTGCACTCGTTTTAGGTACTAGTCATGCTGGTGTGGCCATCTCACCCCTCAACAGTCTACTGAAACAGCTACTATAGTGACTATGAAGTACTGTTAGTTGCTTCAGCCAGAAATTGGGTAAGTTTTCTATGCCAGTTTTTTGGTGATTCTGGAATCGATCCAATTTTCGCTTTAGCATTCTAGGGGTTATCTCTGGCTCTGGCATTTCAGGCTTGTTTTCATTACTTTGAGCTATATCCAAGATCAATTGGACCTCTTGATTGTATGGCCCTTCAATCTCAAGCTACCAGTAGTCTTTTGGCTCTTGCTTTTTCGGAGGCTTTTCCACCGATTGTTTCTCTTAGGAGATTTCTGTAGAACAGTCTTGCATTCTTTTTGAAATGCTTCTTTCCGACTTTCGCCCTGTTCTTGTTGTCCTTTCTTTGTATCTTCAATTAAGTGTGCGTGTGTCATGGTTAGGGTAAGTGCGTTAAATAAAATAAAATTTTCTAACTTTAGTTGTACCTTATTAAGACAAGAAAAAGTCTGCAAGATACTAGTGAATACTGTAGGTGTAAGATTAGCTCAATAGATAGGACTTTAGGTCCAACAGAGCTCATATATTATAACTTGGAAGAATGCAAAATTTATGTGTAGCATGTACCATAAATTCAATATCAACAAAATATTTTGTTCGTAGTTGTGTTCGTTTGGTGGATCTGCTAACCGGTTTGAACGAATTAATCCTTTTAACCTTTCATCCTCAACAGCAAACATGCCTCGCATCCAACTAGGATAAATCTTAAAAGAAAGTAATAAAAAAGAAATAACTGTAATTTTATTATGTATTTTCTTATCTAGTTAAATAGTGTATTTTACAATGAAACAGGGGTGAATGTGTTGCATATCGTCCCGGGAATGGGCCGTGGCAGTTCTCGTTTTATATACTCGTCCCAGAACGGGCCGTGGCAGTTCTCGTTTAAACAACTCGTCATTTTTAACACCAAAAATCATATATGTTGCATACTTTTAAATTCTCGTACCCTCTTTTCTTCCTCGTCGCGTGGAGGGGTGTGTCGTCTAGTGGTTGGATTCTTTCTTCTTTCTTTCTGCAAAAAGCTTCATGACCGACTCAGGAGACAAACAATCTTGTAAACTTTTAAATTCTGTTTTATTTCAGGCGTTAGTTATCCGTTGGCTTGGAGATATCCACTAACGTCGAGAGAGAGAGACCAAATTACTGCTTTATCGTAGTTACTTCCTAATTAAGTCCTTAGCCATTCGTGGAGGGGGAAAAGAGATCTCACACCTGTATTTTCTTAGGCAATTTAATTCCCCTAATCATGTTGCAGACTACATAGTAAAACACGTCCGTTCGGCTCGCCTCCAAAACCCAGACTTGTAAAAACTCTGCTTCCCACGCAAAAGCCTGTGACGTCACAGAACCCCTATGCGCAGGTGCACATTGACCCTTGATCTGAGGTCTCGTCAACGTGGTGACCCTGTCACGTCTGTGAACTCAGACTGTGAGAACAGCCCTATTCTGCACTCGACTGTACGGGTCCACCCGCACTAAATCGCGCAAGCCAAACCAAACAATTTCCAACAGATACGCCCACCTCAAGATGCGTCCGTCCTCATAGGAACAGCTGTGTTTATTCTAAAAAATATGCTTAATCGTTAATAAAATTCACAATCCTTTCTGCAATCCAACCATCTTTGCTACAAATAAACTTCAATCTATGTCTGACTTGTCCACCAAGTTTCTGTCATGAATGTCCAACAGTCTTTTCATTTATTAATTCTTTTTTTCGCATGGATTAGCATTTTTTTAAAACCTGCTTGATTCTGTAGTGGGCATTGGTTTCCCCCGATTCTTTTTTAGAATCAGGTACCCACAGGTGGAACCATGTGGAGGTTGCTAACACATGATCAAGTAAGCGTACCTATGATTCACGAGTTACGTTCAAATGTGAGTTTGAGTAAACCAATGATTGAAATATTATGAATCCCGTCTTAATGACATCGAAGGGCTTAAAGTTAAAAACAGAAGTCTTCGGTGATCTCAAGTCTAGTTGGATGCGATCAGGTAGAAACAATGTTTGCACTGTTGAGTAGGAAAGGTTAAAAAAATTTATTTGTTCAAAACGTTTGCCGTTTAATGAAATGCGGGGACACTTTGGTAACCGTCTCATCAGTAGAAGTTGTAGTCCTGCATGAGCTTCAAACTCACCGGACTTTAACCCGCTTCCCTCGATTTTTATCTGTGGAGTTATCCGCAAAATAATGTCTATCAAAACAATCCCCAGACAATTCCTAAACTGAAGATGGACCATCCCAGCAAAAGTCAGGGCAATACCAAGAGAGGGGTGTGTCAAAGTGATTGACAATTTTGCAAATCCTATCCAGGTGTGCTTATCATTGAACGACAATTAAACAAAAACTGTTGGACATTCATGACTGAGACTTGGTGGGCAAGTCAGACATAAATTGAAGTTAATTTCTACCAAATGAGGTTCGATGGCAAAAAGGATTGTTAATTTTATTAACGATTCCATCGGTGGCATTTATTTTGAGTCACCTTATATTATTTTTTGATTAGATGAATATTATTAGTTTTTATATTTCCACAAAATAAATTGAATACAGAAGTCATTAAAAATAACAAACGAATAAAAAGATCT